>VXBZ01006906.1:172209-217868 GCA_013399135.1 Heliornis fulica | reverse complement strand
TACTGCTGGGTTTTCCCGGTGTTTGCAGCCCAAAGTTCAGTTTCCAAGGTACAACTCTTTTTTCTTTTTCTTTTTTTCTTTTCTTTCTTTCTCCTCCCCCCCACTCTCCCCTATAAAAATCCGGTCCCGAGGGCCTCTCCTCGTTGCTCCGAGGTGTGTCTGGCGTCAGCCGGAGTCCCAAGGGGCTGCTCCCGCCGTTGCGTCGGGTGTATTTGCTCTGGTGACTAAATAACGAATCGCGCCCGATAAACTTCCCGTCGTGTCGTGGGCCGCTCGCCCCCTCTGTGGGGGCAAAGCCTCCTCCCGCCGTGTGCGGGTCTGCTGTGTCCGAGCGGCCGCAGCACCCGCTTCGGCGGTGAGCCAGAACCGGAGGAAACTGCAGCCGGTTGGTGTGCCCGAGGCTCGGGCCAGACCGTGTTAAATGAGGCTTAACGTAATATCCCGACTCCCCCGAGAGGAGCCGCGAGCATCAAGCAAAGAGCGTCGTGGGGTGTAAGGCTCACAGAGCACGCGTGGGGCCAGGCCCTGTGCTGAAATAGGTGAGAGTTTGGGTCAAGCCTCTTCTTGCTGCCTTGAGTCCTTCCTAAAAACACCTTGTCTGAGGGCTGATAATCTACTCCGTAAATAATTTTCTTTCAAGAGGAGAAAAAGACCCAAACAAAACCAACAACGTGCTGGGAATTATACTCCATGCGTGTTGTAATTGTAATTAAGCAACTGTATAATTCTGGGAACTCTAGCAGACCGAAAAGTGTTTTTAGAAGTGTTATTAAATTCCAGGGAGGAAGATGTAAATCTTATCTGATGAACTAATCATAGGCTCTTTGTTTAAAGTGCGCTTTAACTCCCGAGTTATAAAGCACAATGTTTGCCTGTTTTCAGTGGACTCACCTGATTTACTTGTCCTTGGGGCTTCTGGCCTTACGAAACAGATGAAGCAAAAGAAAACTTCGGGTGTCTGTTGTTCTGAAATGTGAAGGAATGGCAGTACATAACACTGCTGAAAAGATAGGGTTCAACCTTGCAACGAGACTCTAAAGTTAATGAGGTAAATAGAAAGAAAATGTGGATTTTCTGGGCGGTGGGAGACAGCAGAGTGCATGCACACTGTTGAAAATCTCCCTGTGTCTTTACACATTAGCTCCTGGAAAAGGTTTGAGGACGCTACTTTTGTAAACTTTGAAGGATACTTTTTTTTTTCCCCTAAGTTTTAAATTGCCAGTAGGCTGTTACAGAAAGAAATGTTGAGTTTGATCAGTTGAAGATGCATAATTGGTGACAAAAGATCTGACCGTTTGCAAACGCTTTCTGGTTTTACAGTACCTATTGTCTCTAGAAATGGGATCAGCTGGTGGGTTTGGATCAAATGGTGCGCAGCTCATTATTTTAACAATACTGGCTCAGCTTGGGAGGTTGCCTGGGGAATTGATTTAATGTTTCTGTCCTTTCACCCTTTGAGACGGGTGTCCAGTGATGACTTTGATCAAAATCACCAGTATTTGTAAAGGGGAATAAAATTTTCACTCCATAAAAGCAAAGGAGAGGCCACCCGCTATTAAGAGATCCCAGTTGTGCATGAGTCGATCTGTAATTTAAAACACTGTCAAGAACTACCCGTGGTCATAAAGCAGTTTAATGATAAGCATCAAAACACAGAATGAAAATTAGTCCTCTGCTCAGTATTGGGCTTCCCCTTATTTCTGGTGAAGGCTTTAGTGCTGAAGCTGTGTATTTCTGCTGGCTCTACAAAGTAAGCATGTTGGTTTGTGGTAGTGTTGTTTTTCCTAAGTTTAAAGAAATCTGACTGTTAAAATAAAACCCTGAAGCACTCCCAAGTTATGAAAACCAAAGTTTGTTTCCAGGTTTGTTAGAGACCTCCTGACTTTGATAGGGCAGTTTCTCCTGCCTGTCCTCAGAGGAGGTTAGACTGCCACATGGAATTGATGTGTAGGGCCCTACAGAAACACAGTGCTTCAGATTTACTTAAATGTACTTGAAGTGCTCAACAGGGTTGTTGTGGAGTTTTCCTCCTGGTGCAGTGGGATGCAGAGCATGTTCTGTGCAGCCATCGAGGTGTCATGATGATGCCAATGACCAGCAAAGCGTGGTTCCCATGGGTGGTGGAGCGGGGCTGAGCAACGTGCCAGAGATTGATGGATTTGAACACTGGGTCCAGACTGTGCTGGGGATAAATCTGTATTTGCTTCCAAGCCCTTAAGCAGAAGGTGCTTCCACTGAGGTTGGGCAGTGTTGGTGGAGACTGATGTAATGGCCAGGAGAGGAGTCTGTGTACTCTTTCTGGATTGGGTGTGTTTTTATTTTTCTTTCTTGTTTATTTTAGGAAACTGTAATTGTTTTGTGTAACAAAGGTGGCTTTCTTCTACCAGTCTCCGTGGACACTGAGGGCATTGTGATTACTCCAGAGATCTGAGCTTGTCCTCTTTTCCTGATTGACAGGGCCTTTTGCTGGTCCCCTGGCATTACAGAAACACTGTCTAGTTGCACCTGGGTAGCTGAGAGTGATGTGGAACATGTATTTTGAGAGGTGGAAGTGCAGGCTGGGAGACCCAGAAGGGGAGGGAAATCTCTGCTACCGCAGAAAGGCACTTCCTAAGGTTCCTGCAAGAACTGGGAGTACAGAGGAGCAGCAGGAAAGGAGGGCAGAGCTGCTGGCCACAGCTTGGCAGTGAGTACTTGTTGCAGGGCTAGAGGAAGCCAGAGACATGATGCTGGGGATGCAGCATGTACCTCTGGAGGCTCTGGACCATGGAGGAACAATGGAAAACTGCTTCAAGGGCATTTGTCCACGTGCATTAAAGCAGCGTATCGTTATTGACAAGAGATGTCCATGCAAGTCTCTTCAACTTGAAATAACTCAGGGTTATAAAAGGTTTCAAGTGGAGACAAACTGTTGAGTGAAGCAGTTCATGCTCTGTTACACACTTGGCACAGTGTGTACACACTGACACAAAGTTTGTGTACCCACACACACTGAGCATGACCGAGCGTGCCACGGATGGACGTGGCACGTGTCAGCTGTAATTGTATGGGCCTAAAATGGGCACTGCTGAGCCTCGTTATCAGCTTCTGTCCTGTATTCTTGGATTGGTCTTGGTTCCAGCTGTGGGTGAGGGACACACTGGGTGTCAGCAAACTTGATAGAGGCACCCTGCCCCTGCAAGAAAAGAGGAAAAATATCGGTGATTATCATCATTTGACACTGTTAGCATGTACAAAGGCTATTGTATGGTGTTTCCACTCCTCGGGGGATTGCATGCCAATCAATGTGTAGCCCAACATCATGCAAGCTGTAGATCCACTTGTGTGGCTGGCTGCATTGGCACAGGTTCTTTCCAGGCATCTTATTTTACCTTCCTGTTTTATCACATTGTTTGAATTATTCTGTGCGAGAGCAGAGCAACATCCAGGGTTTCATGAGCTGTGGCAGTAGCTCTAAGTTCAACAAGAGTATTTTGGCCATTGAAATAGCAGTGCTGCTCGTTGTAAGGAACAGGGTCTGAAAATGACCTGTTCAAGTTATTCAGTATTTATTTCTAGTGAGAGGTGGGCACTCTCAGGTGTGATGTGGTGTGCTGCATACCAGCTGCTTTTATGGGGTATGTTTCTGCTGACCTGCTGAGGAGGAAAAGCTCCTTCTTAAAGCTGTTAAATTACCCATGGGAGAGAAGTGTTTATTTTAATTCCTAGAAACAGAATTATTTTTTTCTAAAACAATTATAGGTAAGAACAAAGTAAACTTACACTTCACGCTCATTATCATGAGTCTTCATGTCTTCTAAGCATTGTTTTGCCACTGAGAAAAGTTCTTAAAGCCTGTGTCAGGTATTTCCAGAAGCTCTTAAAGATGTTCTGAACAGCTATTTAGGAAGTTCCTTGCTGTGCTCAGCCCCTGTGAGAACACCCACTTCCTCTGATTGCCTGTTGTGTTTCACACTCAGGGCAGAGGTGCCCATGGTGAAGAGTGCTCACCACAGCTTGAGCTGAATGGGTGGGTTTTGGGGAGAGCAGACTGGGAGAGACACCCCCTTGCTGCCACCTCCAGTAGCTTACCCGAGTGAGTGTAACACCCTGGGTTGAGTGCTCTGAATGGCAGTTTCATTTCTTGACCACAGGCAGTGGTATATATCACTGAATTAGTGGAAATTTATCCTTTCCAGCATGGGAGGTAAAGTTGGATTATGCCCACGCCCCTTGTCTTGGTTTTTGCCTGGAGAATGGAGGTGTGAGGTGGGAATCTCAAGGAGTGAAGGTTTCAAAATAGAGGGAGGGAGATTTAGATTGGAGATTAGGAAAAAGTTCTTTGCTGTGAGAGTGGTGGAGCACTGGAACAGGTTGCCCAGGGAGGTGGTGGATGCCCCTGGATCCCTGGAGACGGTCAAGGCCAGGTTGGATGAGGCCCTGAGCAACCTGATCTAGTTGGGGGTGTCCCTGCTTCTTGCAGGGGGGTTGGACTAGATGACCTCAGGGAGTCCCTTCCAACTCCAGCCATTCTATGATTCTATGAATCTCTGGGTGTTCACAAACTGCCTCTGAGATTAATCAGTTCCCCTGACTTTGTGGCCGTGTGTGCTGGGGCTCTTGGAGCTGACAGTTCTGAGCTTGCTCTACATTCCTCTGCCTACTTCGGTGGAAGCAGTGGTGTTCCTAGAAGAAACTGGAGAAGATACAAAACCATCTCAAAGAGTGTAATAGGACCTGAGCATGTGGTGGTGTTGATGCATAAAAAACTACCCGTGTAAGGTGTGTAAGCTGTGCAAGGGGAGCGCTGACGTACTCACCAGGCCGTGTCTGGTGGGGTGACTCACACCGAACTCGGGGTGTGCAACACAGGTGTCTTCTGAAGCAGTGACCACTGAGTGATAGAGGCAGCAGCGTGCTGCCCTCCTGGCAATGATTCCTTAAATAAGAAGGAAAAAAATTCCATTTAGGCTTCTTGAGGAATGGGGAGCAAATGCTAATTCCCTTTCAGGGTCTGTTGCCATGGGGAGTCAGTTCAAATCCCTTCTGACGCCTTCCTCTGAAGCAAGTTGTGCTGACACATGCTTTTTGTGACTTCCCAGCCAGAGCAGAGAAGTGACTTGAAACAAAAGCTCCATCAGAGTTAACAGCTGAAGAAGGAAGGTTAAGGTTTGGTAGCTCTCCTAGGAGAGGTGAGGCAGTTGTCCATCACGTAGGGTAGTGCAGCTCGGCTGCATGGGGGGAATGGGTGCTGGGTCATGACATGCTGGCCAGGCTGCACGTGTGGTGCTGTGCAGTGAGGCCTAGTGGGAGGGTCACATACTGCATGTTTTTTCTATTACCAAATATTATTGATATTTTTTTCATGCTGGTGATATTTATGGATAAATCCTGTGTTTGTGTTGTTGCTTTACCCTTTTACACTTTCTGTTTATACAATAAGATTGTTCAAATTCTGGAAATTATCCATACAGTTATGAAAATAATTTACACTTCAATTAAATTATTAAATTATTATTTAATTTAGGTGAATGAAACTTTGTTTTTGAAGTTATGACACCCCTCTTTTTGATCAGCAGCGTGGATCTTTCATGCCATGCTGTTAGTGTGCCTTGCCTCTTCTGTGTGACTCCTTTATGGGTATCTTCAGCAACAAGTATACAAGTTATTTTGAGCAAATGTAGATGTACAATGCTGATTAAAGCAGAGATTTGCACAGATGATGTTTGAACCCTCAGAAACTGGGTTTGCATGACAGTTAAATCTAAATCTGCCCAAATTCAGACCAGCTTAAATGCTTAGCAATATTTGGGTGACTGTTGGTGGCTTAGCAAAATAAGAAGCCCAAGACTGCAGATGTGTGGATACCCCATGAAATACTGTATTTGAATTTCATAATCTCTTCAGATTTCAGCTTCAGGTCTAACGATGGTTTAGCTTTTCTTTTGATGGCTGCTTTGTTTTGTGGATACAGTTAAAATATACAGTCCATGTTGTGCACCAGCTGGTCTCTGAAAGCTTGAAGGTTTTTCCACCAGTTTTTGTTGATGCTTTCTAAGGAAAAGTACAGGCATAAACTGGAAGCAGCAGCTCTCTTTCAGATGTTTAAAGCCTGGAAAGAAGTTTCTGTTGATGGCTACTAACAAACTAACTTAGGAGAAACCCCACTGCGTTTTTTAACATGCTCCAGGGGCAAATAAGTTGGTGAGAGTTTCTTTTAGTGGTTGGAAGCTGTGGTGGAAACAGACTTGCAAATTACTTAATTCCCTGCTCTTCAGTGTCTGTTATTTCATAATATTAGAATACCAGAGGACTGGGCCTTTGGACTATTGAGAGTGTGTTCTGGGTAAGTGTCTGTCTGCTCGGATTTCTGCTGCCAGTGTGTGTGCCAAGCTGCTGAGTGCTGGTGGCGCTTCTAGAAATAATGTAGTGCTTGACCTGGAACATATCTTTATAGGAATAAGAGCTTGTACAGGACACCAACAGTCTGTTTGGACAGCCCTTACTCTGTTCCTGAGACGTGCAAGTAAATCTCTTGCTTGCTCTCAGACTTCAGGCAAATCAGTTGACCTACATAATATCCATAGATAATAGATCACAGAATCACACAATGACCAGGTTGGAAAAGACCTTTAAGATCATGGAATCCAACTGTCCCTGTCCTCTCCTGACCCATCCCCCTGAGCACCTCATCTCCCATCTGTTGAATACACCCAGGGGTGGGGGCTCCTCCCCTCCCTGGGCAGCCTGTCCCACATCTGAAGCAGAACTGCTTACCTTTCCACTACCACCTCCGTGTTCTCTGAGGAGAGTTCCAAGTAGCATTTGTAGTGGGACTTGGTGAGGTGTTTTTTGTTATTAGCAGTAACTGGACACACGTGATGGCAGTCAGTGAAGATTCTGGGTGCCCCCACTGCAAGAGCAGCTGCCAGATTAGACCAGTGTTTCTGGACAGTGTGTTCCTGCTGCTTAGTGCCAGGCAGATGGTCCTTCCACCTCTGGTACCGATGGCACTAGTGCTCTCTGGACACATCTGGGGCTGACACAGTGGTGTTTCTGTCGTGTGCTTAGTGGGTCCTTTCCTTTTGCTCTTCTCATTTCTAACCTAGATCTTTCTATGTTTATGCTTTGTGCCAGTTACAGTGTCTGGTATCTCTGAACTCTTTTTCACTGTAACATTTATGGTTAGCAGGTGCAAGCTTCCAGAATCTAAAGTATTCAGTGCTTTCTGGACTTTCTTGTCTGAAGACAGAATTGCCAGACACATGCACTGTTTTAAAAAATAATTTAAAAAAATTAATAAAAACCCCCCTTTGCTAGAACTTTTAACAAAACATTTGTTTTTACAATACACCATTTTTAATCTTTACAAATGACAGGTTTGGAATGTGTTCTCTGGGTAGGTGGTGTTCACAGTGTAGCTCTGAAACTGGAGCTGTGATTGTCAGAGTGTAAGTACCAGTGAACTGCAGCATCAGTCCTGGTAGCAGGAACCATTCCTGCTGTCTGACTTAATAATGTTACCTGTCAAGGTGCTTCAGAAACAAGGAGAGGGCAGCTGAGAAATGAAGATTAGCCATCTCTCCCCCCTGTATACTCCCTGAAGAACTAACAGTCTGTTTGAGGCTTCCAAGAGAGCTGCAGCAGGACTCTGGTTCCGGGTCCTTGCTAAAGTCCAGGGGATGCCGGGTGTTGTTAGGGTGTTGGTGTGAAGCCTCTTGTACATGAAGCTGCTCTCACAACCCAGGCAGGGCTGTGCATCCTCTGTGAGCTCAGAAGTGTCTTACACGTTTCATGTCTTCAACTTGTGTAATCAATGTCATAAAACAAGCATATAACAAGACTTTTCACGTGAGGACTTTGCCCATTACCTTGATAACAAAAATAATCACAGCTGTTCACCTCTGTCTACACAGATACCTGTATGCATGCACACAGAATATGTAGGTTTATTTCTGTATGAAACTTTGCTGAGCAGAGTTGGTTTGCTTCCATTAACGATTCCTTTGTGCAGTTCAGTGGAACTAATCACAGCTCTCATCTGGTAGGATGCCTCTCACTGAACAGTGGTGCAAGTACTAAAATACTGTGGTTAACAGATGTTAATTGGAAACTAATCAGCTGAAATAGAAGCTGTAGTTCCATCAGGTTCCTGTGTTTCTGCAGACCCTGTATGGGCTCCCTTGGGCAACTTTCACACTAGTATGCTTTATCCAGACACAAACTGGACTGATTCCTGACCAACTGGAACAGGCTCTCTGCTCAGGTTGTGAAGCACCCATTGCTTTATGTCTGGGCATGAGCAGTGTCCTGTGCCAGGCTCAGTGCTGAGGCTGCAGGGATTAGCTTGTCATGGAAAAGCCATATTACCCCTTAAGCTGAAAAACCTGCAGAGCAGAAAAGTGTTTTAAACTCTCTGAGTTGGTCCCCTTATCGAGTAGCTACACAAACTAATCTTGAACTCAGATTTGTATCTGTTCTGGCTTTTGGCAACTTCTGTTTCCCAAACAGTTCTGGTGGTACAGTCCTTTCCCATTTAAATACAACCACAGGCCCACTGGCAGTCTAATCATGTAGCTTATTCTACACCTATAAAATAATCTGTACAGTATAGCCTGTAGCCATTCTGCTCTGTGACAAAGAGGGTGATGATCTTTTAAACAACAAAATGAATAAAAAAGGTGGACATTTGTGTATAATGACGTTCTGAAGTGCAGTTGAGTTGAAATGATGGTATTTGGCTCGAAGTGTGTGGCTGGTTGGGTTTTGTTTGCTATTTTAGGTACAGTAACAGTAAGTCATGATTCTGGCTGGGCTCCCCCAGCTCTGTAATGGAGAAAGCAAATCACTTTGGGGACCATCCAAATAACTGCTGGTGTTTCTTGCAAGGTTTTCTGCAGGATGTTTGTGTCAGGTGATGCAGCCCCTTTGGGAACTCTGCCTTCATCCCTGATGTGCCAGGGAGAACCTTTGTTCCCGGGGGTCACTGTGGTGTGGGAGAACCCTTTGTGCAAGGACAAAGGAGTATTGTATCGGCATGAGCCTGAAAGGGAGGGGAAGGGGTGGGAGGGTTTCTGCCAGGGGCCTGCACACACATATACATCTACAGCAACATTTCCCCATAAATCCCCCTCCCCGTGATGGGAGCTGAGCAGGAGATGTGATCTCTTCATTTTGTGTAAATTCTTGGTGATGAATATTCGACATTATTTGTTAAATTACAACATGATGCCTCTTGTATTATTATTTTTTTTTTTTACTAGCCTAAAGTAAAAAGCCTGTCAGTAGGCTGGACCCTGGTGGTAGAAGTATTCCTACACTTTAAAAGTAACTTACAGCTTGTGCCTTACTAATTAATGCTAGAAGATCAGCCCTAGTTATGGCAAGCTATAATGAAAGCTCATGGCTGGCAAGGGCAGAAGTCCAAGCCACGCAGAAGGTGAAGTCTGGCAGAGGTAATGGGGATTACTGTTCAGATCTTACTAAAATATGCCTTTAGTGTAAACAGTACATGGG
Organism: Heliornis fulica; assembly: GCA_013399135.1. Lineage (NCBI taxonomy): Eukaryota > Metazoa > Chordata > Aves > Gruiformes > Heliornithidae > Heliornis > Heliornis fulica. The sequence goes on along the minus strand of VXBZ01006906.1, from coordinate 208,373 downwards.
CCATACCCAAACCCATACCATCATGGAGACTGAGTTTTGTGATGGAGTGAAACAAAGAGGTGGTTTTGGCTCACACCTTCAGTGGGTTGCTTAGACCATCTCTCCTCCCTACAGAGGCATCAGCAAAGAGGCAAATCCCACATCAGCAACAACAGCTGGGTGGCAGGAACATCTTGCAGCTCCTCCACAACAGAAACAGATCTCAGATTAGTATTTGCTTATCAGTCTCCAGTGCCTAAGCATCACTTAACACCCTTTCACCAAGCTTCAGCCCCCTGCTAGATGCTTCTGCAGAAGAAAACCCTTCCACCAGGCAGAGCTGCAGCATGCTCCAGTGTTTTGTTTGGGGGCATTTGCAAGGGGGTTTGAGCAGCAGTGTCCTTACATCCTGCCAGTGGTTTGCTTGGATAAAGACAGTTGGAGTTGCTTGTGCCCAGTGTGGGTGACAAAGCAGCTGGGTTGACCCAGATGAAGTCAGGAGGGAGATAAATGGGAGACCAGAGCAGACTTGTAGCAGGAAAGGGTACCTGGACTGCTGGAGCAAGAGTTTTGAACTCCATAAAATAGCAAAGGGAGGAGGATCCAGTAAAAGGATTTGGAGTCAGAACAGGACAACAAGGAGCCCATGAATTTAATTTTTTGTTTTGTTTTTCCAGTAGCAAGTATCAAAGATGTATGAACTGCTGATTTGGCTGTAGCTGTAAGCATGTGTAAAATGTCCTGCTGGGTGGAATGGGTTTTTGCTTCCTCCAACTTGCAGAACAAAAGGCTGGCATTGGTTGAATGGATGTTCAGCGAAATGACTCGACAAATACAGCTTTGTCTTGAGATACAACCACCAGCTTATTAATGTGTTAACTTCTGTTTAGTTCTCTGAAAACAATTGTTCCAATTGTTGCCATTGTCCAGGGTTGGGGCTGTGGAACAGTGAGTGGCTGGGATGGAAACCTTCCTGGGGCTGGAGGGGCCTGTTTCTCACCTCATTGTCAGCGATTGGCCTCAGCCTCTCCATCCCCTTCACTTGGCTGGTCTTTGTTTTGTGCTGGCTTGCTGTACATTTCCACTTTAACTGGTTTATAAATATTATTGGCTGGATCCAAGAAAAATTGGCGGTCAGGGGCTTGGCCTAGGAGAGCTCTGGGGCCTCGGTCCAAAAAGATTGCTCTCCACTCCCAGCACTTACTGGTGACAGCATCTGTGGCAAATTACCCGTGAACGCTTCAGATGGGCTCATCTCTGATCCTGCTGCTTAGAGCCAGGACTCATCCTGTGATGGTGCTGGGAGCCTCCCCAGAACTCATCCTGTAATGGTGCTGGGAGCCTCACCAGAACTCATCCTGTGATGGTGCTGGGAGCCTCAGCCAGAACTGATCCTGTGATGGTGCTGAGAGCCTCAGCCAGAACTGATCCTGTGATGGTGCTGGGAGCCTCCCCAGCACTCATCCTGTGATGGTGCTGGGAAGCCTCCCCAGCACTCATCCTGTGATGGTGCTGGGAGCCTCCCCAGCACTCATCCTGTGATGGTGCTGGGAGCCTCCCCAGCACTCATCCTGTGATGGTGCTGGGAAGCCTCCCCAGCACTCATCCTGTGATGGTGCTGGGAAGCGTCCCCAGCACTCATCCTGTGATGGTGCTGGGAGCCTCAGCCCTGGCAGAGAGGGGGAGGCAGGGGCCAGCAGGCACCCCGGCAGGACACGTTTGCTTCACGGTGTCTGTGTTCTGGGAAGTTCTCCACAGTCCAGTCTTGCTCCAGTGCAGCGGTGTGGAACTCCTCAGCCGAGGAGTGTTCAGGCTGCAGGTGCTGTGGTTGTACTCTGGGGTGTCTTCAACTGGTGGCATTGGCCATGATGGGCATTGTTCCCACTTGTTCTGTGGGTGTCCTGGGGGAGTGTGTAATGGAAGCAGGAAGGGGTAAAGCAGATGGAGAACTGTGCTTCAGTCCATGGTGACATTGGCACTCAGAGTTGAGCCATCCCTTCCCTGTGCAAAGCTGGGATCCTCTGGGGCTGGAGGACACAAATGGCACATGGGTGATGGAACTGCTGCTCAAACTGCCCATCTGTGGGAGTTCATCCCGAGCTCCTGCAGTGGATGTCTGCCAGGAGCTGGGGTGTGCTGGTGCGTGGCAGTGCGGGGGGCTCTGTGTCCATAATGCTACTCGGTGGTCTCAAAATCAGGACGTAATTACTGGTGATTCACTTTTATTTTTAATAACCTTCACTTGAGCAGGATTTATAGTTACACAGTGTTGTCAGATGTGTTTGTTAAATACGGGACAGCATCAGTGAGTGGATTGAATTGATCATCTCTCCGCAGTAGCCCGCAGGGGATTTTGGGGTTGACTAACAGCAGGCAGCCATGGTGGGTGCAGAGGCTGCTGGGTACATGGGCTCCCTTCAGCACCCTAAAATTTGGTGGTTGTGTTGCTGATGGCCTGTCCCTGGCTCTGATCTCCCTGCACCCCTTGCTGGTATGTCCTGGGAGGGTGAAGGGCTACACATGCCATAATGTTTCCTATCAATTAGTGTACGAAGGGCATGAGTACATCACTTCATAGAGCTTGGAGTAGTTCTTGTATTAGCTCCTCATGGGTTTGTACCTGTTCCCCTTCATAGGTTCTCCGCCTTTGATGGTGAGCAGCAAGTGGTCCTACGATGAGCTACTGGAGTCTGGATAAGAAGAGCTGCCGGCAGTACTGCAGGCACTTCTTGGTGGACAACGGCGTGTTTCACGGTAAGACACGGCACTTCCCGGGCTGGCTTCCTGCAATTCCTCCCGTCGGGAACGGCCAAACTGGGGGCACCGGGACGGGCTGCCGGCGGCGCCGCGCGGGACCGCCAGGGGGCGCTCCGGGACCGCCGCCCCCCGGTGCTCGGCCCCGCCGGAGCGGCCGTGGGGTCCCGGGCATGGGGCAGGCAGAGGGGGATGCGCAGAGTGTCCCCCCCTCCAGGGGCTCGCCGGTGCTTCTGGCAGGGAAACCCGGCCCAGGCGCCGGCTGCAGCCTGCGGAAGGGCAGGGCAGCGCTCGGGGCGTAGGCAGCGGGCAGAGCTGTGTGGAGGCGGCTGGAGCGAAGGGGTGGATTGTGTTCACATGGTCTGGCGCCGCCTCACACCTGCAGGCCGGTAACTGCCTCCTGAGCCTTCCTGGAACTGCCCCTGCAAAATCTGCAGGCACTCGGCCTGTGTGCCCAGCAAGGAGGAACTGAGAGTGTCAGGGAGAGCTCTACTTCCAGTTACTGATCAGGCATTTGTACAGAAGAGATGCCCAAAGGTAATCCCTAATTAGGCCCCTGTTGACTCCTTGCATGTCACTTGCCTTTACAGGTTACATGCTATGATCATTCAGCTGCTGAAGTGCTCTCCTAATAACAAAGTCAGGAGCATACTCTGAGGACAACTTGGTATAAAATACTTCCTTTTAAGGACCTTTTCTTTTGTATTCTTAAACTTGATACCTGCTCTCTAGTTAAGCAGATGTATCTCTAGAGAGCAGGTTTCTCTCCCTTTGCTGGGTAGTTCTGCCTTGGGCACGGCATAAGGAGCAGTGTTGAGTCCAGCCACTGCTGCAGTGGGTGAGTGACTACCAGGATTCAGGAGCCATCCCTGCTGGGAAGAGAGTCCTGCAGGGCTACTCTGATGGGACAGCCAGACTCCTACCTGTCCTACTGAGGGGGGTGACCACCTAGTGCTGTTTCTGCAAGGCCCAAGTTTTGTGTGTTCCTTATTCCCTTTGAGATCAGGGATTGAAAACTGTCACTTTAGGGCAGTTTTATGGCACTTAACAGCAGGTTGGAATGTCTGTAAATTCAAGATAGAAGTGCTCATCTTTGTCAAAAGCAAAAGTAATTATTTTTCTCCCTAGAAAACCTACAGCTCACTTTTTACTCTTTGTCAGGAAGCTGAAAAGTTTGCAGCTCACAGAACCATGATGCATCCTAGTGTGAACCAAACTGTGTCTGCACTTTTGTCACTCAGGTTATGTCACTGCTGATGAAGTTAATTGTGTAATGGAATTAATCATTTGTCAGTTTGTGCATTTTCTTACTGAAGTCTTATTCAGAGGTAATACTGTTGTCCCTTGTACTGCTTTCCTTGCCCATAGGCACTGCTAGTTCTCCTTGGGATGCCAGAAGAATGCTGGTAACTTCTCTGTTAGTCGGTTTGACAGCAGCATTGTCACGTTAATTCATCTGTGCAGGACATTTGGGACATGCAGTACAGGGAAGGTGGCTCACAAATCTGACATTGGCAAACCTGTCATCTCCAGGCATGACTACTCTGCTTCTTGAATGAAACTGAATTAACTCCTGGGATTTATCAAGCCACTCATGTGGTCTCACTGATTTTGGTGGGATCATGTTCCTTCTAAGTTTGTTCTGACATTGTGGAAGAGAGAGAGTTGTCTCCCAGGTGCCTTTGCCCTTTGCTGGGTCTGAGTGCTCTTGTGCTGTTAATGGCACTTTTCTCCAGGTGCTTGTATGACTGGAGCAGCTCTTCTGGGTGTGTATTTGCAGTTCTGCCATTCCTGATCAAGTGGAAGAAAAATCTGGTCCATACTTTCTGACTTGGTGCCATTTTACAGCAGCACAATGTCTTTATCCTGTCTGTAATGGTGCCAAGGATGGATAATGATCCATTAGCACAAAGTCCAGTAGTCCATGAACAGCCACTGAAGTGATGAGTCTGCAGAGTGGTAATCATTGAAAGTGGAAGGCATAATTAGCAGGCATCCCAGCCAGAAAGATTCTACAGCTTAATGTATTTGTCTTTCATTAATGATCAGGCAGGATGCATTATTTCTTCTTAACAGAATCCTTCAGTGCTTCCATTTGTCTCTTCAGCTTAAGCAAGACACTGCAGTGACAGTTATTTCCACTGGAGTATGTGGAGGGAGCTGAAGTCTTGCTGGACAGTGACAGAGGTGGCAGTTCACAGCTGCATGATGTAAGAAGACATGTGCATGTCCCCAGGAATTAGCATGTTGCTTCTGATGCTTGAGAGAAGGAGGTGCTGCTGTGAGGGTGGTGAGTCACTGGCACAGTGAAGTGGTGAAAGGGAATGTGAGGCTGTGCCCTCCCTGGAGGGGTTCAAGGCCAACTTGGACAGGACCTTGAGCAGCCTGGTGTAGTCAGAGGTGTCCCTGCACATGGCAGGGGTTGGAGCTTGAGGATCTTTGAGGTCCCTTCCAGCCAGAACCATTCTGTGATTCTATGATTCTAAGAAGTTTTCCTTTGGACTCTGCTGATGCTAATCCTTAAACATCTTCTGTTGGTGAGCTCTCTGGTCTTGTAGGTCCTAACAGAGGGCATTGAGCCAGGTGGGGTGAGCAGGCTGGGTGCCTGCCCCTGTTTGTGATGGCAGCCTGGTGGTTAGGAGTGATCAGTTCTCTTTGTGTCTCAGAGACCAAGTGGGACTGAGCAGTGAACTTTGAACATAGGATGACTAAACAAATGCCAAACAACTAGATTGGTATGTACCTGTATCTGTACATTTTCTCCAGCATTTTCTCCAGCAGATGGAAAGAAATTGTACTTATTTAAAACTTTGTTACACCACTGGGAAATTGGGAAAGAAAATCTACTGTGATCTCTGTGTAGGAAAGACCCTGTCTGTGAGCAGGGCGAGTTCTGTGTTCAACCCCTTGTGACTTGCTACATCTCAGTGCTTGGCTTGGATGTGGCCAGCTCTACTGACTGAATTCCAATTTACACAATGTTTTAATGTGTTCTTTTTTCTTTTAAACCATTACTGTTATAGCTTCATATCCTGACATTGGAAGCGTGACTCTCACGGCTCTTCGGGGAGCAAGCACACAGAGCCCTTGATTAGCTTATTTTTCTACATTTATGAATGTTAATGTTCTGTAATTGTTAAACAGAAAGAAGCTGTGACATGTTTAGCAAATAGCTGATATTGTCTCAGCAGTTCTGAAAGTAGCTGTTCATACCTACCTTATTAGTCACTTAGGCCAATTATCTTAAGATCTCTCAAAAATAAAACCCTTTTGTTTGAATTGCATTTCCATAACTGTAACTCTCAGTTTCTGACTTTGATCTCCTGTCCTCTCCACCTCTTTCCAGACCTGTGTCAGTAGGGACTTGACTACCACTGGTCATATGTCATCTCAACTCAGTTTAGCTCATGCTATCTAAGCAGCCTTTGGTTCAGAGCTGTGAACTAACTCAGTTGTATCAGGCCTGTCTGGAAGGTCACGTTGCAGTGATGCAGTTATTATCTGTAACTGAACCTCTAGTCTGGAAGAACTGTTCCACCTGGGGGCAAGCCAGCCAGATAACAGCATCCTGCCATGTCCCTTGGTGTTCTTAAAGAGCATAGGGACTTCTTTCTCCATAGAGACTTCATGGCTGGAAGTGTCTGCAGAGGCACATGATCTGAACCTTGCTGCTCAGCTGCATTCGTCTCTGGTGCTTCTTTCATTCCTTTAGGGACTTTAGGAACATGAATAGATGGTCTTCTGTTTGCTTGTCTCCAGCTGAGGTGTTTAAGTGCAAGAAACTCCTGTGGACTGCATAAATGAGAAAGCTGGAGCTCTGTTTATTTGGAGTAGTTTAAATATTTTTATTTAAAAAATACACCCTATCAACCAAAATAAAACCCCACCAACCTACAACACAACAAACCCTTGGCAAACAAACCCTCTTAAAACAATGCAAAAAATCCACCCAAAGAGGAAAAGAACCCCAACTTTGAGCAGTAACACCAAAATGAGACTGTGGCACTGCAGGCAAACTTGTTGGAGCACCTTGTGCCTCTGTGTTAACATCAGAGAATGCTGGAAGATGATCAGTGAACAGTTCTGCTCTGCTGTGAGAGACTGTCAGCTGCAGTGGAGAAGGTGGTGGTAGACAGGGTGTGTGATATGGCTCTTCACTCTGTGATGTGTTAGTTGGGGGTGCATGTGATTTTGAGTGTTGTGGAGTAGGATGAAGGCATCAGTGCTGCAGGGTCCAGCCAGGTGCTGCTCTGATCAGCAGTACTTGAGCAAGGGGAGATGAGGAGCAGGCAGAGAGAGGGACAGTGGAGGTGAAATGAGGAGTCTGGTCTGTTTAGCTTGGAAACTCAAAGACAGAGGGGATGTGACAGCTCCCTGTAAATGCACTGCGACAGGAATACTCAGGGAAGAAAAGACTTAGTTGAAATGATGGGGAAAGTTGGCACAAGAGCAAATTGAAAATTGTTCATGAGTGTATAGACAGACCCCGAAAAATACTATGCTTTGAGGTGGAGATGGCCAAAATTTGGAAAAACATCCTGTCTGAGCTCTTGCTCTGAAGCTGTGAATGGTAATTAGTAGCAAGCAGCACTGACCAATGTGCATGTGAGGCTGGGGAATGATTTAAGTGGTTCCCACTCAATTCCTGTGTACAGTAAACAGCAAATCCCAACAGCAGTGTTGCCATTCTGCTCTGGAAAATGCTGCTGTATGCATATCAGGCTGCTCTATACCACAGTATCATGATGTCTTGAGACACCTACATGCTGTTAGGCCAGGAAACATATTGATACACAACTGTGTGCTGTTCCACAGGGCTGTAATGGTTTGATTTTGAGTGATGACAGCACCTTCACATGTATAATGCTGAATTGCTAGAGGCATCAAAACTGCCCAAGGATTTATCATGAAATTATAATTTTATTAAGGAAAGCTGCTAATAGCTGCATTTTCAGGATATTAAAATTCTTATCTTTTTATGTCTGAAATTTTTGGTTACAGAAGTGGAGGTTGCTGCTGTGCCCTGTGCTCGAGGGAGCCTTATCTGCCCAGAAGCAAAACTGTCAGTATTCTTCAGCGGCAGCGCGGTACAGCGCTGTGTGTGCACACAGCAAATAACAGACTGGAGGCAGGTCTGGGTTTCAGCTCTTTTAGCAGTTTCTGTAGAATGGAGCAGATAAGCAATTACAATGTTTGGAATAGCCTTGAGGACTTGATGAACCTACTTTCTTTTCTTCCTGTTGCATACAGCGCCAAAACACAAAGTACATCATGCCTCCAGGCCTGGAAGATTTGTTTGTTTTCACAGGGTTTTTAAGCTGTAAAAGGGGTTTGTATTTTGTTTATTTGCCAGCAGTACCGATGTAGGAATGGCTCTATTGTCAGACCAAACATCCATCTGCTTTGTTAGCAGATGTTTGGGCCTAAAAGTATAAAGGAAGGAATAAACCCCCACTGACCACCCCTCCCTCTGGTCAGTGTTAAGTACTTCTCAACCAGAACCTGCATCTAGGTCCCCACATCTATTAACTTGACATCTTGTAAGCTGCTTCTAAAGGTTTTTTGAGTTCACTCACTCTCTTGACATCTGTGGTTAACTCAGAAAATACATATTGGTGGGCATAGACCTTCTGCTTGAAGGGAAACCTGCTTCACACAGCTGTGCTGCTGGCAGACCTGGGGGTGGGGGGGAAGGCAGGTCTGGTTGCTCACCTTCCAGAGAGCGATGAGTGGGTGTTCGGAGCCAAGCCAAGGTAGACAAGTGCTGCAGTTGTGTTGGGTGTTTTGTCTGAATGTCTACATTCCAGTGTCTCACCGAGGAAGTTGATGGAGAACACTGTGGTGGCAACACTCCTGCCCTGGGAAAAGGAAAAGTGTCAAGAATGGGACCCTCATTCTGCCTCCACTGGGCCGCTGCAGTGCTGCTGGGGACAGCAATGCTGCACCTACTTCTCGTGCTTTGAGGTGGGCTGCTCAAACCTGTGTCTGGTGCTGGCACTAAGAAAACAGTATTTTACAGTAATTATTGTGCTGTCTGACAGTGTGCAGTGAGCTGCAGGTTTGCAGGGGAAGTTGCTGGTTGCCCTGGTCAGTTCCAGTGTGTGCTCATAGTGGCTTCTTTCAGGAATCCTTGGCTCCAAATCGCCTACTAGGACATGTCCCAAGTTGAGGAGAGAGATGCTTGTTCCAAAGTAATTGTTTATTTTGAGAGATCATCTCAAAGATTTCCCAATGTAACAGATGCAATTGTGCACTGCCTTTATTAGATGAAAACCTGCTGCTGTTCCAGAACCTGTTTTGGACAGCTTCCAGGGAGATGCTAGAGAGCAAGCCGTGTGCTTGAGGCTATGGTGCTAGAGATGCCAGATGCAGAGTGTAGAACTCTGGCTTGTATCTTTGGTGAGCTTCAGTTAAGTTTTATAATGGTGCTTGGGGAAGTGGGACAAGTTAATAGAGCAGTAATTTATATTTGGGTTCATAATCTGTTAGATGTAGAGAAATAGCTGCAACTTATTTCTTGAGACAATCAGACATAGCTGAAAATGTATATACAAGAAAGACATTAAAGAATTTATACATAGAAGTTCACATAAATTTAAAAAGTGCCTAAAATGCTCAAAGAAACTGCATGTGAGTGCTGTGTTGAATGTGTAACTTTGAAGGACCCTGTGTGTATCTCTAGATACACACAGATATAGATNGCATGTGAGTGCTGTGTTGAATGTCTAACTTTGAAGGACCCTACACACAGGGTCCTTCAGGGTCCCAGACAAAACTCTTCCTTTCACCAAAGGAAGAGTTTTGTCTGGGATCTGCCTGGAGCCAGTGTATCTAGCTGGGGACTTCCAATGCCAAGTGGATTTCTTCTCCTCTACCCCCTTCCTTACTTGTGTATTTGTCACCTTTCCAAAGAACTGTGTCTTCATTCATGGCAAGTGAGTAGAGTTGATAAAAGTGTCAAGATTCCATGCAGCTAGCATGACAGTTTTAGTCATTGCTTGCTGACTTTACACAAGGAGGGGCTGTATTACACTTTATGTCCAAGATTAAATTTGGATGATGAATAGGAAGATGTTGTTATCTTCTTATTTCATTATCTACTTACTGTGAGAGGTAAAAGTTCTCTAATCAGCTTTTCTTCCTCTTTAGCAGAATTAGTCTCTGTGCCGGTTTCTAGCTATTTTGACAGTGAAGAAAGAAAAACCAATGAGCCAGAAAATTAATATTCTTCTGATGCCATAATTTCAAAACCATTGGTTGAATCATCCCTGTTTATTGGAAAATTAATACTTTGCAGCAGAGCTTGCACTGTCCTGTGTCTCTCCAGTAATCTAAGCCTTGTGAGATCTGAGTCTTGGTGTTCAAAAACTGGGCTACCATTTTTTTCCGTTAATCTTGTGAAGGGAGAAGTGAACCAGTGGTGGGGTGATGATGTCACTGTTCCACTTCCCTACTTAGGGTTGAGATGACACTTCTGCCAGCAGAATGAGACTTCAGCTGGAAGCCTGATCAGAAGCACAAACTGAACAATCCTACACACCTCAGCAGGGTTGTTCTTGGCGGCGCTCACCTTCATGGATTGCTAGATGTAGTAACCTCTATCGTGCTGCAATCTATCCTGATGTGCAACTGGAAGTCTTACTGCTTGTGTTAGCAGCTGCTAAGAAATAGTGATTGCTCTGTAAAACGTGTCAACTTCACTCCTATCTTGCCTCCCATCTCACTCAAGTACTACAGGCGTGTAGAGCAATGTGTTTCTTTTTTCTTACCCCCTCCTGCCTCTTCCCAGTCACGTCCTCTATTGTGTAACTTTTTCCTAGCATGCACTAGACAAATTCTGTCCTCTTTTGTTGCTGTCACAGCCTTTGAGAGTACAGCTGGGATTCCTTTGGTGCACTGATACAAAGGTCACTGTGTAAAAGCCAGCTGAATAGCGAAACAATTAAACAACGCAGTAAATCAAAGATACAGAGTATTATTGTGGAGCCTGGTTTATTCCTGCCAAGCTTTCCAGTGTCCCCTTGGGCTCCATCCTAAGTGAGTGCAGTTTGTGCAGGTCTGGCTGTTTCTGCCTGTTGTTCCCCAGTGCCTGTGAACCCAGTGATCCCCGTGGCACTGAGCTGGCTCTCACAGGCAGTGTTTAGCCAGTGGCATGGTAATGTTTGATGGCTACTGAGGGTTAGTGCTCAGCATCTTGCAGGATTCTACTCGTTCTTATGAAATCAAATGCTCAGTGATGCGCAGACTAAACCACTTACAGGCTCGACTCTAACTGGACTCACTGGAGAAAGGCTCTTCCCCTTTGAGTTGGTAACAGACAGGAGGAGGGGGCACATAACCTGGGGGCAAAGGGACTTCTGACCACAGTGGCTCTGTCTTCCCTCTCTGCAGAATCCAGCGGCTGCAGATGCGGGGAGTTACTTTGGAGTGAGGGTGTTTTTTTTCTCCTCTGCATTCAGCCTGCGTTGCTCTCCCCCTCTAACTGAAGTATGGTAATGGGCTCCTGACCAGCCCCCCTCGGTGCCAGGAGGATTTCCCTGTGCTTCCCTGCAGAGCTCCGCTTCCCAGACATTATGCATGTTAATGCCTGGAGCATCTTAATCGCTGTGCTGTGCATGCATGGCTCGAACCAAAAGTAGTCACCGCTCCTGCCTTCCCCCAGCAGCAGCACAGCAGATGCTTCCAGCTTCATTCTTGGGCTCTGCTGTTTGGCTTTGAAGAAAGTTGCCTAGTATTTTCTCTGGATCTGTGCTTTCCTGTCTTTTTGCTATGGATCACAAGGATTTTGTCATTCTTCCCAAAGAACAGCGCTGGCAGTGTTCTCCTGTACTTCTAAGGATTGCTTCCCAAATGTTTTAGCTCTGGAGTGATGAAGATTGAATCGAGGCTTTTCTGCAGCATGAATTTCTGTTCTACTTGCCAATAATGCATGAGTTACAAATTTAATGGCAGACCTTGAAGTATATAAAAATTTAAGTCCAGAAAAAGGTAAGGCTGTTTGAGATTGGAATTATTGTAGGAAGAGCTTTAAACATTTCTGGAAATGCTTATAGAAAAATTGGGTAACTTGATCCATATGATTGGTAAGTTACATAAAATATCTGTGTGGACCTTATTAGTGTGAAAAAATGTATATGTGTGTTTATACTCCTGAATATTTAGGAGGGAAACTTGTTTCCATGGAGAAATGTGCTTTCAATGAACACAAAAAAAACATGTGGATTGTTTGTGAGATACTGCTCCTATGATACAGGCAAGCTGTGCTTGTGTGTCACCTTAAGTGATTAGAAATATACTTGCCTTCCAAAAAAGATCATGACCTTTTAATCTGTTGGTTATTTTGCTGTGGCATAGCTTTCTGTGGAGAAGAGTTTCTGCTTTGAGTTCTGGGATTTTGTTTGTTTCTTTTTACTAGTAGCACTTTTATAGAATAGCACAAATGCAAATGATGTGTAAAGCTCAGGTCAGACAGGACTGGATGAGAAAGATGTGTCTCTTCATGACCTGTAGGAGGGTAACACTGAAGATGTCTTCAATAACTTTAACTTGTAGTTTATATTGTTGGTTTTGTTCAGTTTAAGTCAGTGCTGGATGACAGTGGCAACTGGTTTAAGCCTCTTAAGTGTATATAGAGTAAATGCTGTAAAGAGAAGGAGAAATTATGGTAGATAAAACTTGGTTTTGTATTTTGCTCGTCCTTAATGATGTTGGGTTGTGTGCATTTAAAGCCTAAAACCTTATAAATTTATCAAAGAGCTTGTCAAAATTGACCAGTTCAGAAGACATTTTCTAACAACTAATTTAAAACTTAACTGATCTAAAATAAAGCCACCAGAAGTCATGGATTGTACTTTGAAATATAATTTTCCCCACTATGAAGCATGTTCTTATGAAATATAAATATCTAAGAGCAGTGTTGGGAGTTGATAGATACTAATTTTTTTCTTTGCATTTTGCATGGATGATTCTATTTGATAAATATTTTTAACTAGGGGAAGTTACCAGAAATAGGCATAGCTATTGTACAAGCACTTGAGACTACTTTCAGAAAGAGTTACTAACATTTCCTCCCAGGGAAGGGCCTCCTCTCTTAGAGCTCTTAGTGCTGCAGCTCCAAATGCTCCAGTTTTATTTTGGAGGCTTCTGTTACACAAACTCGACATTAAGCTTTGATGCATATGCTTAGGTAAAGGAGACTAGGTGTTACTCCATCTGCTTTCTGAGGCACAGAAGGTAATGGATATGGCCTTGTTTAATAATTTACAGGAGCTGGCTTGTTTGAAGGGGTTTTTTGGAACAGTCCTAGAAGAAATGCAGCAGGTTTAATTCTTGAAGCTCATGTAAATATGTGTGTCTATATGTAGTTAAACACATTCCATAGCACAGCACCCAGCTGATGGTGAAATTTGGTTTGGGATCCTTCAGTAGTCCCTTTTCCAGGCAGAACAGCCACTGCCAGGTGTCCTGTGAACTGCTGCCAGTCGGTGCCCTGCCACTGCTCTGGCAGCTCAGGGGTGCAGAAGGGGTGAGTACAAGGCAGTGGAATCCCTTGTCTGGGGTCTGGCTGCTGTTGGTGGGGTTGCAGCAGTGTGTGCATGTCACAGCTGGACTCCTGGCATGTCCCCCCCACAGGAGGGCTGACACTGCCCTCTCCAAGCACAGACTTTGGATCGGGTCGGGTCTGGTGGCGGGTACTAATACTTCCAGTGTCCCTGTTACGGCTCAGCCCCAGTGCTGGGCTTGCAGGCAGCACAGCCAAGCGCAGGAACAGCAGGGAGCTACAGCACGGCTCCTCTGGGGCTCCTGAGGCTTTGTCTTCGGCTCCTTGGGACTCCTGTCTCTTTACATCCATGCAAGGGCCTGTAAAGCAGGTATTAATTAGGTATGGGCTCTAGAGTAGTCAGTGAGGTAGCTCAGAATGTTATACAGTTCTGAGTGGATTGAAAGCATCAACCTCCTCCTGGGAGGAACTTGGTCTTCCACAGGCTTAATTCCAGTTGTGGCTTGAAGCTATCCCAGCATCATAAGCACTCACAAGTTAATACATGCCCAGGGCAGCCTTGCAAGGTCAGAGCCTCTGAGGTCTGGTGTGCTCCGAGGCTGTGCCTGGTGTGAAGTGAAATCCCTCATCCACCTGCCTGAAGAGAGTCCTCTCCACGTACCACTAGAGGTTCAGTGATGCTGGAAGCTTGTGCCTCCATGAGAGGTACCTGGTGTGCTTCTGCAGAGCCAAGGGTGTGGGTAGACCAGCTGGTAACTGGGTTAGATGCTTGTTAAGTACTTTGTGGTGTTCCTCTTGTTTTGTTTATGAATTACATACACTTTTGTTTCAGTAAATCTACAAAATGCTGTAACCATGTGAAATTGAGAAGGGTTTTGGGGGTTTGCTGGAGAACTGTGCCTTTCTGAGACTAGGTGGTATAATCCTAGAACTGTTGAAGTAACTCTTTCACTGCTTTGAAGACTAAAATAGCCAAATGCTTGATTTGGATCTATGTCAATGGTGGTTTCCTTTCATCAAGTTACTGTCATGCCATGTAGTAACTTGGTGAAACCAGGGGTTGGTGAAGGGAGCTTGCTGAAAGGTGAGTTTACAGCTTTTTCCAGCAATGAGCTGACCTGCAAGAGGTGTATGTGCTTCCTCACTATAGATTTTGTGGGAGTCCCTTAAGATCCAGAGGCCTTCAAGGCCAGCCTGTTGGTGTGCAGGCAGCGTTTTGTGGTGGTGTGTGCTGCTTGGCTGACTGAAACTGAAGGTGTGGGACACTGTAAGGTGGCTTTGTTATATACAAGTGGCAGGAGACCCAGCTGCTCTGTGTCAGGCTATTGGTATCCTCAGCAGTGAAACAGGTAACTGAGCTGGAGACACCTACCTTCACATGTCACCCACAGAAACACTGATCAGTGTGAAACTGAGATGCACAACACATCATTATTTTGGGTGATAAAATGACTTTGGTGTTTGAGGCTGTCAGGTCATTGTTTGTCCACAGATGACTCACTGTCAGTGACTTGCACAGAGGTAATTTGAGAATAGAATAAACATGTTTCTTCAGCAAAATGACTGTGAGGAGTGTGAATAAGTTCATTTCATCAGTTGTGTTGCAGTCTCCATTCATTACTTTAAAAGATTAATTAATTCCACCTTCAGTTCCACTCTGTTCTTTTCCCTTCTGCTCTCTAACTGAGCCCCAGATGTGGATGTATTTGGCAGGCTCAAGTGGGGGGAGCAGCGCTCAGTTGCTGTCACAGCCCAGTGTGATGAGTCTGCTCCAGGTCCCAGGGACTGGATCCCTCTTCCACCCACCCATCCTGCAGCTACAGCTGCCCTTGTGCCCTGGCATCACCAGGCTGTGATGCTGTCCCAGTCCCAGGATTGCTGTGACATACTGCTATTTGCCAACATCAGAACTCACTGTGCTGGAGCAGGGACAGTTTATCCTCAGCACACCCCCACTTGGGGACAGGGGGGCCTGTGGAGGGTGTTCTGGTGGGGTTTTTCTGCTTCTGTGTTGAAGTTACGGTGGGGTGGGATATAGAAGGATGGTTGGGGGGTGTGCACTGAGGGTAGCTGACAAAACTCAAGGTGGGATTCAAGTTCACTGAAGTCCTGGGTAATAAGTAAGGGGTCAAGGAACAGGGATGGTATTTAATGCTGTACAATGGCAGGCTTAGAGCCAGACACACTGGGCTTATGATCCTACTTGAAGTGATTTTTGGAGGGCAGACATGGGATTCTGGAAAAGAAAGAGTTTGTTGCTTACTGTTTTCCACTGTGACCTCTGCACCCAGAGACATAGCTCCTGGGATGCCCTTCAGGATGCTCTTGAGTGCCAGGAGGTCTCAGAGGAGGTGCTCCTGTCTTGGCACTGCTGAGGAGCAGGTGTAGGTGACTCAGCTGAGCTCCCCAGTGACACTGCCATCCTTTCTGGTACCTGAGCAGAGACCTGCCCAGCAAACCACAGACCCTAGAGTTCCCTTTGGAACGGTGTCTCACATTCCCTGGGAGTGGCTGTGGCAGTGGGAGGGTGCTGCCCAAGAGCCTGGGTGCCTCTGCCATGTGCTAGTCCAGGGATGTTACTGATGCTCTCAGGGCAGCACACACAGACCTGGCTGCTCGTCCTCCTTGCTGGCAGCTGTTCTCCACATATTCCTGTTTGCTGCTGCTTCCACTTCAGCATCCTGATCCATTGCTGTGCTCTCCCAGACGAGGGATTCTCACCCAGGAATAGGATGAGGATGTGCAAACTTGTTAACTGTGTTTGCTTAATAAATCTGTGTTTCTTGCTTGCTCTGATGTAGCAGTGTGCTTTGGCAGTTGGCCATGTCTGTGGTTAGATGATTGTGGGTTTAATTTTTGATAAAGAACCAATTCCCAAGTTTAAATGGGAATCTTCCAGCCCAAGGTGGGTTGTGGTGGCACCAGAGCTCTCCCAACGAGCAGCTTTGGTGCAGTCTAGATGTATTTATGTATTTCAGGAACCACAGCAGTAACATTGCCCTGCAAGCTGCTGTACAGTGGGTCTCTTGGCTCTGTGCTGGCAGCCTGTCAGAGGTGCTTCCTTGCAGAGGAGTCCTGGAGCTGCCATCCCGGCCCTCAGGATGCCTCAGCCGGGATGTGTCCAGCAGGGCTGCAGAGACAACGAGCTGGTCAGCAGCCGCTTCCCGAAGTGCTGCTGGAATGAAGCCTGGGCTGGTTTCTTGGAGATTCAAAGCCTGCTGAGCCAGCAGAGGGAAGGTGTCCCCGAGCAGGGCTGGAGAACATGCATTATTCATGGTGTCTGGGGGTGCTCTCTGGTGTCAGGTGCTGTGCTGCAGTGTGGCTCTCAGGGGGTCTCTGACCCCCGAAGTACAGCACTGCCCTGGCTAGTCACTGTCTGCATTGCTCTCTACTCTGTACAGGGCAGTTTCTACTCTAGCAACAAAAGTTGTGATTAAGGATCATTTAAAACTCTTGGGATTAATACTGTAGCACCAGATCTTTATTTTGATCCTTCTGGTCTGTTTCTGAACTGGAAGTGCAAGAGAGGAGGAGCTGGGAGAGGACCCTGGGTGCTGCCAGGCCAGAGTGACATGCCAGGGATTCACTGTGGAGAGGGCTTATAGCAAACAGGTCTCACTTGTGTGAAGATGAGCTCAGGTGATCAAGCACAAGGTGTTTTTCAGATTTAAAGGTTTTCACTGACTGTAGGCCATTCACAATCAGTTTGAGTAGCTGCTGCTTGTGTCTTGGGGGTTGCTCTGCTTGCTTTGATCCCCTTGAGTTCTTGGGGGCTGAAATGAATACTTGTGGTGTTTTCAGGTGGACCTTGCCCAGACTGGCAGCACCAGCCATTGGTGTCTGTGCTGGTGCATGCCTGGATTTCTTGAGACTTCCAGAGGTGCCAGAGACTGTCCATCCATCTCATGTCTGTGCACTTCACAGAGATCATCATTAAATCCACTGTAAGAGGCTTAATGCCAAATTTTGTGAGGGGTTGGAAGAGCTGCTGCTAAGCAAATTAAAATCTGGCATAAAACAGGAGATAGAGCTATTGGAAAAGGTCAGTGCCCCAGCCCTGCCCCTGCGGTCCCCGCTCTCCTGGGCCTCTGGCTGTGGTGTACCACAGCAGCACTGGTACCTGATGGTACCAGTGGTGAGCTGTGTGATGTGCTGGGTATTGGGGATGCTCTGTGGGATTGAGGTGAGATGTGCTCTCTGGGGATGGGCTTAGGGACTAAATGGCTGATAATGGCATTAATGTGAGGCAAACTGGCAGCATGCTCCTGATAAGTGACTGAAATAGGGTGGGGAGGAGAATTTGGACAGCTAAGAAGGTCTGAGATCACACCCAACCCCTCCCACCCCCAGAGTATCTCTACTGCTTGAATCCTGATAGTTTAGTTGTGTGCTGTTCTCTAGTTTGGGGGGTGTGTTATTTTCTTTGCATGTTGTTCCATGCCTGCTTCTGAGAATGTGCAGCTTTGTCCATAAAAAACAGACTTCAGGCTGGATCCAGACACACAATCCCTGTGATGGGAGGATGCTGGGACTCCCCTGACAGCCACCCCACTGTCTGCTTGGATGGTGCCCTTCACAGAATGCTGTAACTTTTGGTCAGGCCACTGGACTAGGTGATCATTGCAGGGCTCCTCCAGCTGAGAACATTGCCTTCTGTTCCTCTTATTGAATAGCCACACCGAGGTTGGGTTCTGGGACTTCAAATCTGAGAACTCTGGACAATTCCTGCAGTGACATTTGGGGTTTTGAGTCAAGAGGAACCATGTTTTCCCTAGGGTAAAAACAGGTACTCAGGGTGAGGTGCAGGAGCCTGTTCTGGTTCTTGGGATACCGCTTCGCAGTGAGGTGTGGGAGATGTCTGCAGCAGCACTGGCAGTCAGAAGAGTTTCAGCCCTTGAAGATGACACCCAGCCATGAACTGAACACTGCCAAGTCCTCTCCAAAGAAAGAAAGAAAGAAGCAATCTGCCTTCAAAGCATGTAGTAAACCCAAGAATAGTGAATGTGGGGGAGAAGACCTGGTGTCACCATTGAAAAAGTAACTTCTGTGGTTTACAGGCTGCTTTTATCTCCTCAAGCTTAATGTTGGCTTAATACAGCTGGCTGCATGCAATTTAGAGACACAGTTTATATCCTCTTTCATAATTATGCTTCTCATCGTTTGGTAATGCTCTTTATACCTTATTTAATCTTTTTTGGGTTTTTGTTTCAGATGGCTCTAAGATTAAGTCCATAAAAGCAAGACATGACACTAAACCTTTTTTCTTTCAGCTGCACTTTGAAATATTCATTTCTTAACGTACATGCTGTTTGCTTGAAGCAGTTGAATGCACTGCCTTTTGCTAAAGTAGGTTTCACTGGCTTTATCTGGTTCCTGTTCAAGAAAGTTAACATCATCTCTTTGCAAGTAATGGTTCTCTGACGGTAATGATGGGGAAAAAAACCCTATTTTAAGTGAAATCCCACTGAAACTAGCTAAAAAAAATGAAATAAAACCCTGTTCACCCAAACCCTGTGCTCCCATCGAGGTTTTCCTGTAGGCTTTTGGCAGTAGAGTGTTCTACCAGTATTCTCTTGAATAACCAAACCCCAAAATACAGCAGCAAGAAAATCTCTGGAGCCTGCTGTTGCTTAATGTCCTGGCTGCATGGCTGGAATGGAGAGCTGGGGAATGACTGCACAGCACGACCAGGCACTCGGGAGCTGGAGTGACTTGGGATATCTCCATGCAGTTGTTGTGTGTGTGTGATGGGGACAGCTGGGGCACACCAAGCATCCCACCTGGTGTCTTTCAGGTGCTGCTCCTGCACAGTGCCAAGTGGGCTCCCGTTGGGAAGTGACAGTGATTTAATCTTGGCTGAATGTGTTCTGTGGGGATGGCTGCTTGTTCCATCGCTGTGATGGACCCGGTGGAGCAGTGTTACACTTTCCCTGGCAGACCTCTCAGTATAACAGACAGTGCTTTAATTCCCCAAATACTTCCAGCACCAGCTCAAGGGTCCAGCATGCCTTAAATGCTGTAGTAAAGCACAACAGCGTGCAAGCTGTGAGAATTAAACGGATTCATTACAGTTGAGGGGCAGGATTCGTGCGGGAGCGGACCTGCAGACAGCTCTAACTCCCTGGGGCGGTGCTGAGCTGCTCCCTCGCTGCTGGAGACCCGATTGCCCGCGGGTCGGATTAGAGCCGGGTTGGACCGAGGTAGTGGTGGCTGATTCGGGGCGGATTAGAGCGCGTAAGGCCGGTGCTCAGAGCCCAGCTTAGTGTTCCCAGGCAGCAGCTTGGTTCATTCAGCAGCGAGGAGCGGTGTTGTCAGGTAGAATAAACAGCATCTGGCCAACGGGCAAGATCTCCAGGAACATCTGGATTTACCGGGGGCTCGGATGGCTTTTCTGCTCCTGGCTTCAGAGGTCTGCCATGTGCTTGGCAGCGTGGCCACCTCGGAAAAAGTCCAGCTGGCACAGATGGGTTTGTATCGGGTTTGCCATTCCACAGAGAGGCAGCTCCTCTGGAGGAGGGGATGAGGGATGCTACTGAATACTATTGTCATTGTTTGAAGGAAAAGTTAAAAATGCTGTTTGAATTCAGGTCTAGTTTGCTTTAAGTGGTTATTTGGGGAGGAAAAAGTAGGCTGGTATTTTGATGGTAGGATGTCTGTTAGCATGATTTTAGTCTTAATAAGTTTGCTTAACTCTGGAGATAGAGGAGGGACTTTGTAGTATTCAGGGTTTTTTTTCTCATTTGAATGTAAAGTTTTACATATACAGTGAATAAGCATATAATAATTTGTATTTCCAGGTTATTTAGTTTCCTTTGTTCTTGTAACAGATAGCTACATTCTATCATCATTTAACTTGATTTTCAGACTTCAGGCAAGTAATGTACCGCTAGTCCTTGCGTTAGAGAGTTACCATGTACTGGAAAACACGTCTTGCTTTCTCAGATTTTAGTATGTGCATCCTTACTCGGTATCTGTGGTTTATCTAGAGTATCAGATGTTTTTCTGGAACCAGTTTTCCTGTTCTTAGTGAAAGCATTCTTGAACAGCTCTTCTGGAGCTCTGCTCGACCTGCTTCTGTTCAGTAACCTCTCTGTATTCAGATGCTAATGTGCCGTGTCCATCTCTTGTGAAATCCCGATTGAGACTGAAATTGGCACATCGGGAATAGATTTGACAGAGATTTTGTTTCTTTGTGTGCTTGTATTTTATAAATAGCTTCAGGAAGAGGGTGGTGTGTCTTGTAAATGGTTTGGAGTGGAAAGCCAGTGGGTTTATGAATGGTGGGCGTTTCTGTGACCACAGTCCTGTCTTGAAGTGGATTCCTTGGGTCATTAGCACCTACACAGCAGGGGGATGCCATGAGCATACACATTTACTGTTCGTTAAAGGCTTTGCATTGTGATGGCATTTCCTTGGAACTGGGAAAGTGCAGGCAGAGAAGATGGTGCTTGCTTGGGCACTGGCTTCTTGCAGTGGCATTTGGGATGCAGAGACTGTTGAAATGTTTGGCAGGAACTGGATTTCTTTCATGCCTTTATTTGTGTTTTAAAATCTGTTCCAAATAACTTTGATTCTAAAGCCTATCTGAAAATATGCATGGGAAATGTATCTGTAACAACTGCAAATGAAATGTAAAAAAAGTGCATAGGCCATTGAAGCACTGAAGGAGAAACTGGATCACCTTTTATAGATTTTTTTTTTCCCTCCCATTATATTATTTGTTGTAATTATCTGAGTGTGGCCCATTTTCTGCTTCCCTTGTATTAGAGATGTGGTTCTCTACCTTCTGCCTCTTGCTAATGGTGCTCAACAGCATCTTAGTGACACTGGATTTTTTCCCAAGGCAGCTGAGTTGATGATAACAGAAATACTTATGTGAGAATTAGTGATTTCTGTAAGTGTGTTATTAATAACTGACAGGTTTAGGTGTAAAGATGCAGATTTTCTTTAAGCAGCCTGTTGCTAAACCTTTCCCTGAGTTAAAATCCTGTTGCAGTTGATCACTCTGAAATAAAAACATGCATGTGGTTTGTAGGCCAGGTTAAAGTGTACACACAGGCTGGTGTGGCTGTTTCTTGTGGAGAGCTTTATTTCTGTGCTGGGGGACAATTCTTGGTGGGTTGGTTTGGGGTTTAGTTTCTTTTTTTTTTTTTGGGTGGGGGGAGGTTGCATGGGTTGTTTTGTTTTTTAAAGTTATGAATCCAAGGCCAGCTTGACCTAAAGTTGGTTCCAAAGTGTTTCTGTCTTGATTTATGTCACTTCTCCCTCCTGTCTTAAAGCACCTTTCATTTGGTACCTGTCATGTATGTATGGACATAGGAGAGCACAGAGTGATTGCACCCAGACACAACTGTGATGCTTTCAGAGGAGTTTGATCCTGGTCAGTTCCTCCAAGAAAGGTGACAGCTCTGCTAAACCACCGCTTCTGATGCAGTCACCTGGTGTGGAGTGTGGCTTGCTGTCAGAAGGGCTTTGTGTCATGGAGCTGGGGAAGCTGGTCAAACTGACATGGGGCAAACAGACAGTGTCTGTTTGCCCCATGTCAGATTGATGTTTAGGGTGCTGCTGTGACTGCATCTGATGCTTTGGAAGAAGCAGCAGGGTGGACCATGCTTCTGATGTAGAGATGGGAGCAGGGCCACCAGGATGTGCCTTGGAGGTGACAGGAGCTGAGAAAATAAATAATACCTGAGGAGAGTGGGAGGAGGGTGTGATACTTGGTGGTGATACCAGAGGAGCACTGGAGAGAGGAACAGTGAAGAGTAGAAGGGTGATAAGGAGAAATAAAGACAGATCCAGATAGTATTTGGTAGCCAGCCAGAGTGTAAACAGATCATCTGGGAAGTGAATTTGGAGTGATACCAAGTCAGGAGAGAAGGAATAGATAAAAACAGAAGAAGGTAATTTAAGAGCATGGATATATGCTGAGATGAGCAGGAAGTGTTATCTTGATCCTAGTGTTTGGAAAACTGTAGGAGGGAGGATGAGATGAAATGGGAGAGATGGGTCTATTTTAGTCACAACATAAAGAAACAAAGCTTTGTGGGCCTGGAGGGGATGGGTGGATGAAAGGAAATAATCACAACATGTGCTTGCAGTTTGGTAGCAGGATGGAGAAGGTGTAAATGTGTGTGGCACAGAGGAGGGGTTGTGTGTTTATAATTCTGTCAGTAGTTCCAACCCAGTCAAAAGCACAAGATACCAGCTGAGGACTTCTGAGCCCAAAGGAATACAGAGTTTGAATGATAATCACACCACTCCAAATCTGCAGGGTGCTGGGATTTAAAATTACAGTGCCATGTATGATAATAATATTCAAATGAGATGAGTGTGGAAAAACTATAAAATATTTTCCTTCAATGTCTGATAAAGTTTTATTTGCCTCCTTGTTTGGGAAGGTGTTTTGACAACTGATGATTTTATTTTTAAATGTTTAAGTGTTTTTCTTTCTGGAGAAGATCTTGGTGAAGAAGAACTAGGATATGTCTTACACAGCAGTGACTAGTTTCTGTCACTGAAGGTGCTGGTCAGAAGTTTTATGTGCTTTGTAGGTTCTGGAAAATCACTCAGTAATTTTATTTTTGGAACTAGATGGCCACGTAGCTGACTTCACTCTGTTCTGCTCCACAGTTGAAAGATGCATGAGTGTTATGCAGTCTGGGACTCAGATGGTTAAGCTGAAGAGTGGAACCAAAGGGCTAGTTCGGCTCTTCTACCTGGATGAGCACAGGACCTGCATCCGGTGGAGACCATCCAGGAAAAGCGAAAAGGCAAAAAGTAAACTTAATATCTCAATTTCTGGGGCAGTGCACTGCTGGGATGTAAATTGAGGGATCAATTAAATGCTTTTTTTAATGCTTCCATTAAATGTGATATGATACTTACTTGAAGGTTATCAAGTGTGGGAGTGGAATTTAACAACCTACTAGAAGCTCAGGATTGAGAGAGGGAGAGTAGTTCAGTCACATGTCAACATTTTCCATGGGTTTATATGAATTGTGAGTAAACATAAGAGTGACTTGATAAAATGCTGTGTTGTTTTCAATGTATACATCACATGGAAGTACAGAACCTAGAACAGTTCAGATTGAGGTTTCTTAATCTTAACTGTGATCATTTCTTTAGACATTGCATCTCTGAGTCATTGTGTAGCATTATTCCTCATTGAAACTGTTTGTGCTGGGCTGTTTTAAATTGGAAATTCAAATTAGTGGCTTATTGAATAAAACAAGGACTAAGGAATCACAGGATTCTTGTTGAGGCTTGAGATTAGCCTCCCCAACTGCTTGCTTTTACCACATGTAGCAGTTGATGTGGAGCAGTGTGTGGTGGCTGAGAGCTGCTGTGTCGAGCAGCATAGCTGTTGGGAGCACTGGCACTGGGAGGTATCCCAGTGTTCCTGCTGGAGAAATCACGGCTGTAGTGGGTGCAGTGCCTTTGGAGCTCCATGGTGTTCCACTGATTGAGAGAAGGCACTTGGCCTGTCTCCTGGTGCTCACCTCTGAGTAGCCTGCAGTCCTGTAGCCCTTGAGTAGCTCTGTTGTAAGCTGTACCTGCAGGCCCTACCATCGGGTGTGCTGTGTGTGGCACAGCTACAGCAAGGATAAGCACTGCAGTCAAAGAGCCCTTTTGGATGTGAAGGTGTAATGTTAAAAAATGTTTATTGACCTTCAGCCTGAGGAATTTAGAGTTGTTCAAGAGCAGAAGGAAATTGAGTGGATTTCCAAGTGTCAATCTTTGTTTCCCCTTGCCCCAGTTGTCATCGATTCCATCTACAAAGTCACCGAAGGCCGGCAGTCCGAGATCTTCCACCGCCATGCAGAGGGGAACTTCGACCCAAGCTGCTGCTTTAGCATTTACCATGGCAACCACATGGAGTCACTGGATCTGATTACATCCAACCCCGAGGAAGCTCGGACCTGGATCACAGGGCTGAAGTACCTGATGGCTGGAATAAGCGATGAGGACTCGCTCGCTAAGCGGCAGAGGACACACGACCAGTATCCTTTCATGGGCCTAAGCTCCAGCTTCTGACTCAGGGTTTCTGGCTTGTTTGGTCACTTCAGCACAGGGTGTCCTTTCCCCTCCTGTGAAACAACCAAAGCCTGGCTATTGCTTGCAAGGGGAACTTGAGTTCCTGTGCAGTAGAGCATCGGCTGTGCATTGGGGACAGGGCTAAAATCCATTCAAGTCAGGGCACAGGCTGGCATTTTCTTAGCAAGATTCTTCTTGAAGGGCCAAACCAGTCACTTCTGGTTATCTCAATAAAGACTAACCCAACATGACTTCAGGATTTGTCATCTCCTGTTTGTCCAACTGTGCTTTTATTCTGCTGCTGCAGTTTGCAAA
Organism: Heliornis fulica; assembly: GCA_013399135.1. NCBI lineage: Eukaryota > Metazoa > Chordata > Aves > Gruiformes > Heliornithidae > Heliornis > Heliornis fulica. Next base: position 183,790 of record VXBZ01006906.1, on the reverse strand, counting down.
GTCTGTTAAAAGACCTTGTTTTCAAGCTACTACTAGTTAAAAACTTGTATTTGTTAGCAACTGCACAGATGAACCCCTCGTAAGTTTGAGAGTCTCTCAGTGAACTGACTCATAACTCCTGGCCATCTCCATCTCTCTTGGTCAGTGTGTGTCAGAGCAGTGTGTGCTTGTCAGCCTACATTGATTTTCAGGAGCACAGATCTTTAAAGCTCCTTAAATGTTTGTGTAGCCTAGTAACCAACATGAACTTCTCATAAAGATCATGTCCACCGAATACTGTCATGATGTGCCTGCTCCCACAATGCTGACTAGTATGTTAAATAGAAGAACACTTTCTGCCAAACAACCACCTATCTTGATTATAAATGTAACCTGTCAGAAGCCAGACAGAAACCTGCAGTGCTTATTAACAGATATTACTCTTGGAGAATGCACACTTTGGGTATTTTTAATTTATATTTTCACTGTTTAATTCTGATACAGGGTAGGGCACAGATCCATTTGGAAGATATATTGCATGCTCTGCTGCACACATACTCAGCTTGCTATATTTATCCACAACTCTTCGAGCTGCACAGAATGTATGTTCTCTACTGGTGAAACATCACTTCAAGTCTTGTTTGTGTTATCAAACGTGGCAGCTGGGAGGCTGTGGATGAAATGACCCTGTACCACTTCCAGCTAGTAGAAGAACTTAACAAAAGCTGCAAAGGGATGGATGTGCAAGGAAGGGGTTAAAAGGTATAGGTTAGGAAGTGGAGAAGTTCAAGCAGAATGAAGGGAGACATGGAAGAAGCAAGCTCAGCAATGTTTGAGTAGGTTTTCAGAGGAGAAACTAGCAGCAGAAATGAATAAACTTTAGTGGGGGGTGGGTAACTGTTTGTGTCACCTCAAACCTATGTAAACCAGCAGAACATCCCAAAACAGGTTGTGTTAGAGATGAGCTGTATACTGTGTGAAGAATCACCATTTTTTTTCTGAATCTGACAGCTACTAGCTCCATTTGATGCAATTTTGCCCTTGTGAGTGGAGAAATGAACAAGTGTTACCAGTTTTCTGTGCAACTGTTCTGTGGAGCTGCTGCTGCCCTGTGGAAGGTGTGGTACCAGAGAGGAAGTAGGTGTCCAGAGATGGAGGAGTTAAATACATGGATGGAAGAACTGTGTGATAGTCTTGGAGGAGAGACTATGGAGAACAGAGTGGTTAAGTTTTAGTGAGGTTCCCATGGAAATCACAGGCTGATAATATTGCATTTGGTCTCATTTCAGTCTTCCTTGTGCCATCCTCTTGCCCTAGATTAATTTGTCCCAGATACAGATGGCTGTTGAGCTCAGTACCTTTGAGCTGGGTCTTGTGAAACCCCTAGCCCTCAGATACAACAGTCTTAGTTGAACCAGGTAGGAGGTACAATAGAAAATTGTACTAGAAGGTGCACAGTAGTAAATATACATTGGTTTAGCATCACTCTGGGGAGAACTGTGTAGGTAGCACCAGATCTTTGCCAACAATGACTTTGTTTGACAGTGTGTCCCCATAACTCTAATGCAGGCTGTGGTAAGTCTGAATTCAAATGTTTTGCCAAGTGGCTCTGACTTGAATAAGGCAAGTTTGCAAAGGCTGGACTGAAAACCACTCAGTTCTCCTCAGAAGATAAGGTCCTCTGTTAAGGAGGATTATCCCCCTGCCCAGGGGAGCTGGAGCAGAGTCTGTTCTCCTGAGTTTGTCTTGCCCCTTGTTGGCCCAACTGCCCTGCCCTGCCCTCCTCCCTGTGAGGGAATCGTCCCCTGGTGCCTTTCCTTGACATGTTTGTAGCTGGGTCAAGCAGACCTTCGAGGAGGCTGACAAGAATGGAGATGGCCTGCTGAATATCGAAGAGATCCACCAGCTGATGCACAAGCTGAACGTGAACCTGCCCCGCAGGAAGGTCCGGCAGATGTTTCAGGTTGGTGCCCTCTAACACACAGTGGTGTTGATAGGACAGTCCAGTTACAGTCTGTTTCTGGAGAGATCCAGGAGAGGATCTGAAAGCTGGGACTTGAAACTGTGTCCTGTTCAGCACCTCACAGACCTCTGACAAGTCTTGCCCTTTTGCAGTCAAAGATGCATCAGAACATTGTGTCAATGACCTGAACTACACAGAAGACAACTTACTGGTTTGTTTCCATCCCTGAACAGAATTGTTCCATGCTGGCACTGATAGACAATGAGGTTACTCTGTATTAAAATATTTTTCATTTCCTTTATGGAAAGTAACTTAATGCAAACTAGGTTTATGGAAGTAATTAGGTTTTGTTTTTACATATTCCTCTTATTTAGCCAGAATCAATCTCTTTTCACCCCTTTTGTCTGAACGCAGCTACCACTTTGCACTGGCCCTAGTGTTTACTGCAGGAAAGGGAAGATGAGCCAAGGGCACAAGGGAGAGCAGAATGAAATTCTTAACTCTTCAGAAACAGTACCAGCCAAAAGGTGGCTTGCTGTAAACCATGGCAAAGCTGAAGAACCCTCTGTGCTTGGTTTGCTGTAAAAGTCACATGAGATACATGGGTGGATTGTCAAGTTACTCTCCAAAGACTGGAGGAGTATGGAAACTGATGAATTTGGATTGTACTTGTTCCCACAAATTGTAAATGTCATTTAAGATATGTAGTAGATATAAAATGATTTAAATCCTGTTTGACACCAGATAGCAGGGAATTAATTTCTTCTCAGCTTGCTTGCTGTGATCTGAGTTCATAGCTCAGATGACAATAACACTAACAAGGTGGAATGAAACACAGCTCCACGAGATCCTCAGCTTCTGCTGGCACTGGTGACTGCTGCAGGAGTGCCAGTCGTGCAGCCCTGTGCTGAGAAGAAAGAAATATGGTTTGCAATATGAAACTGTCAGGAATGAAGTAGGGCACCTAGCAGCCATCAGCCTTTGTGTAATCAGAGGCAACTTTTGGTTAAAAATAAGCTGATTTGGTTATTTGTATTTTGCTGCAGTTGCTGCCAGCCTATACCTGAGTTAGCGGCATAGACCCTGCAGGGCTGCTGGGCTGGTAGGGGGTGTCCCTGCCTAGAGTGGGGGACTAGGGGGGAGGCATGGTGGCAGTGGGGGGGCCTCTGGGGTCCCTTCCCAGCCAAACCAGCCTGGGATTCTGTGGTTAAAATGACTAAGGCTGAATCTCAAAGGAGTGTTGAAGGTTTGTTTCCTGTCAGGCACGCAGGGCACTACCTGTGGGACAGTGCTCTGTGCCAGCCTCAGTCCTGTGGACTTCCAGGACTTAACAGGAGATCAAAGGAATGTCACTCTGGGACAAATCCTCACCCTCACTAGCCACTGTGTGCAGTTTTTGAACTTGGTCTCTTTGGGTGGCACCGTGCATGACTTGCTGTTAAGTTTCAGGCCTGGCCTGACTAGCCCCAGCCTGGGGAAGCACCACAGGCCACCAGGCTGGGCTGGCCAGGCTTGTGCAGCAGTCCAAGTCATGCATCTGGAAATAAGCATGGGACTGCTACCTCAGTTGTGTGTGTGTAGTGGGAGTCACTATGGGTTCCTGTTCTAAGAGTGGCTTCTGTGAAGGGCCAGTAAGACAGGATCCTTGGAGAGCACAGCAAGAGCCGTGTTCACTGCGTCCGCTCTTAGACAAGTGCCTCCTCTCTAGAGGTGAGGTTGGACACCAGCTGGAAGAGCTCTCTTGGTCAGGAGAACTGAGTACCCTCATACCCTCCATCTGGAGGAGAGCTTGTGTTTGGTGTACTTGTGCAGAGAGAAGCCAAGAGGTTCAAAACCCAGCCAGTGTTGACAGGACTCTGCACAGTAGGTGCTCCAGCCTGAAAACAAAGGAAGCACCGTTTTTAACAGGAGTGGGACTTAGGAATGATGATGGGCCTTAGAGCTACAGAGAAGAAGATTTTATAAAGCTATGAGTGAAAGGCATTATGAATGGGAACAGGAGCACACTTGTAAGCACTTCCCTTGGTTTCCATTATCTGTTTACATCATCAAACTCAGCGAGAGTTGGAGCTTCCCGAAAGTTCATTTTTCCTGGAGACCTATATACTGTTTGACAGCAGTTCTCCAGAATATATTCTTTGTTTTGAAAATCCAAAGCAATCCTCTTAGGCAGATGTTCACAGTAAAAAGCTTGTATTAACATGCATTAAGTACTGTTTTCTTCTCTCTTACCTCTGAGGATAAACAAAACCTGCCCTCAGGACTGGGGTATTTGACAGAGATTTTGGTGTGGAGTCTCTTACTCCTGCTGCAGACTTGTCCCCTCTACAGAGTGCTGAGTGGGGTGGGCAAGGGTGTTGCAGTTTGAATTAAATTTAGGCCTGTGATATTGTCCTGAGTGTTCAAAAATGTCATACTCTTTGTTAGAGGAAGTCTCAGGGGAACATTACTGTGCTCCTTGCTATGTTTGAATCCAGGATGTTTGCAGGGCATGCAGGACAGTGCTGGAACAGAGTAAAGCCCAGGGTGAGCCTCTTTATTTGGGGAAACCAATTCAGAACTGAAGGTGGACTTGAGATTTTCCTAGGGAGCCTGTGGCTGTAGTTAGTACCTGTTCTCACTGAAAAATCCAATATATGGTATTATAATTTTGTGGTTATTTTAGCCTACTAGGATTTGAGAACAAACAGGATTTGGTAGGTTGGGGTTTATTACATTTCTGTTTGTATACATATGCTTTGTCCCCTGAATTCACCTGCTGTTAGCATGCTTACCTGAGTGTCTTTGCCTCTTAGGAAGCAGACACAGATGAGAACCAAGGAACCCTGAATTTTGAAGAGTTTTCAGTGTTTTACAAGATGATGTCCCTACGCCGGGATCTCTACTTACTGCTCTTAAGCTACAGTGACAAGAAGGATCATCTGACGGTCGAGGAGCTCGCTCAGTTTCTGAAGGTGGAACAAAAGGTATGGGATCACTGTGCATCCATGTGTGTGTTAATGTGCAACTGTGCTCACACAGAGGGAAAGATTTCAGTGGGAAAGACTAGCTTGAGGCAAGGGTGAAGAGTAAATGAAACAAGGAATCTAAAGGCTTTGTTGTGTTTTAAGCATTTCTAGGAAGAGTTTGGACTGTGCCAGACTGTGGTAGAGGAAAGGCCAGCACAGGGGATGTGGTTAAGGTGTGTTAGTTTACACTGGCACTCGGGCAGTGCTGGATACAGCTGGCTCTCACAGCTCCTGGAGGACACACGGCTGCTTTCCCTTGCAGGGCTTCTCTGGGCTGTTGGTTGCTGGTGTGTGTCCAGGAGAGGCCTTTCTGGGGTTAAAGGTCTTGACAGATACACTCTAAATTAGGATGATACATGATATTTTGGCATGTCTCTGGCTTTAAAACATAAGAAGAGCAAACTGTTTCTGATAGCTACAAGTGGTTTGTCTGTGCATGGCTTAATGCAGCAACACGGGAAGGTGAATTACATCTGTGGATCCTTTTCTGTAAGCAAAGGTGAATCCTAGGATTCTGTTGGCTATTCCAGGAGTTTCCAAGCATCAGTAGTGTTGGTGATTACAGGGACTGTTGCTTCTGTGATTAAGACAGCAGTTTTAAGTGGTGGTGCTTTATCAGTGTATAAAGTGGCCTAAATCCTTATGGAAATTTTAAGGGAAGGTTATGCTTTTGTAATACAGTGCAGAGATGGTTATTGCACCGAGCTGGCTGAGGATGAGATCTCCAGGATTCTTTCCCTCTAGCCCCTTCTGCCTTCTTTCCAAGTTTTCCTTCAGGCAAGGCTGTTTTCCAGGCATTCCTCACAGCTGTGTGGGACTTTGGCAAAGAAAATTATGCCTCTGAAAGTTGCACTTCTATCTGAAGCTCCTTGAGAGAGACAATTGAGACACATGGGGTTCAGGGTACCACAAGAACAGTCCTGGGTTGTATGCTCACCTCATGTGTCCTTGCACAGTGTTGTTCCTGAACAGCCTCACGAGAATAAACACTGATGTGCCAGTGGGAGTGAGGTGCTGTGTTTGGCCTGCAGTCACTGAGTTAACTCCCGTGCCATCCTGGGATCCTGCCTGCCTTTTCCAAGTTACCCCTAGCATAAAACCTCAGCAGCCTGTTGCTGAATCTCCCTGATGGCCACTGCAGTAATTCCCTGGCATGTACATCTCCCTGGTTCCTCTGTCCTTCCCCCTGGAAACATGGAGCACTGTCATGTCTCTCTGTGATAGCCTCCACACACAGATTCCTGCAAGCACTCTGGTCCTGGCAATTCTGCTAATTACAGCTTTAAAGCACAGAATGTTTTTATCTGTTTCCCTTTATGGCAGTGCCCTGTGTCTTCTGAGCTCGCTGCTTTTTCCTTTGTTTGCCATTTAATCACTGCCTCCTCCTTGGGTGCCCTTCAGTGGAGCACCCTTGACAGCAGCAGCGGCCAGGCTGACAGTGACGGGAAGGCAGAGGAATGCTCCAGGGAGGACACGGTCCTGGAGATGCAGCTGAGGAGCACTGGTATGAGAGGGCACTCAGGGACCCAGAGCAGGAAGAAAAACACGTGAAAGAGGCAGAGGAGCTGTCTTTTTGGGTGCACAAGGATATTATAAAACTACTGATGCAGCAGAGAGAGTTGACTGTCAGGTCTGGCACACTGCATCCTCTTCTGTCTACACTTCAGAATGCTGAGTGTGGACAGGGCTGTTGGCTATAAATGCTCAACATGATTCCAAGAACAGGCAGTAAAAAAACTATAAGCATGGACTGTAGATGAACCTCTGGCAGTGTAGTTTAGCAGCCCCTTGCACTTTCTTTGCCTCTTCCTTCTGGTTTTCCCACTTGCCAGTATTGACAGGGTTAGAGATGATTTACCTTGTAATGTCTCCAGGACACAAACATGATGATGCCTCAGGTAAGGCAAGATTGCCTTCAGAAGCTGATAATGTTCCAGATCATAATGCAACTCCCAAGTGCCTCCAACCAAACTGCATTTTGGTTTTGCTCTTGTCTGTCTGCTTGGAAATCTGTGGACAGGCTGTCCAGCTCCATCTGCTACCCCTTTGGCAAGACTTTTGAATATTCTGCAGCCTGAGGATCAAACAAAAGGGGGTGGTTGGGCTTTTGTGGTCTTGGTTAGCTGGCTTCCCTTTTTTTAGGAGAGATCTGGATTAGCTTCACCCCAGTGCTTGTGAATCAGATTATTTCCACTTAGGTGCAGTTAAACTCAGCTCACTGCTATTGTAGTTCCAATTACATGACTTCAAATGTCACAGAAGCAGAAATTAGGCTGGTTTCCTGGAATGACTTCTGGTCCTGCAGTCCTCTTAGCACGAGTGGCTGTGAGGGGGGACCACCCCTGGATGTCCACTCACGTCTGCATGCCAGAGGGTTGTCCCTGTGGGGTGCCCTCTTCTAGTAAACCAATATCAATGCTTGAGCTGGCCTTACCCAGGAACAGATCCCTAAATGACAGATGTCTTCTGCAGCAGGATCTCCAGACTCTCTGGACTGACAGAACTCTTCTCTGGGGGTGAGGTATGGGTGAGGCAGGCTCTACAAACAGCCTTCCCTGTCAAGGAGCAGCTCTGTAGTTGCTGGCCATCTGAACCTGGGTGTGAATGAGCCAGGAGTGAGTGCCCCATGTGTGGGGGTCAGCCACCCTGCAGCTGTCTGATGGCCATCTGTCCTTCCCTCCTTCCTGCTATCTCCACACCCCATCAGGTGCTTGAGTTACCTGTTACAGCTCAACACCGGTGTCGATGCGTGTCACGGTTACCGGGCTGCTTCGGGGGTCACAACCCTGAGCCTTTGGGTTCCTGAGGGCGAGGTGTCCCACGTGCCTGCTTGCCACCTGCTGCCTCACCATGGATGGGTTCCTTTGCAGTACAGTTTCCATCTGTCCTGAGGACAGGGACCTCCTGGGGGGATCAGCCTCCAGCAGCGTGCCCTGGAAGACGCTGCGCGGTGCATGATGTGCCCCGTCGCGCTCCCGAGCGGCAGGAACCAGATGGAAATGTTGATGCTGTGCCATCAAATGGGTACCAAACCAGTTTCTCCTACAGCTCTGCAGCTGTACACAGCCCAGAGGAAACTGGTGATGGAAATGAATGCCCCTGCTCATTTTAATTGAAGTGAAGAGCAAGTAATTCAGTAAGGATTACACCCTCGGAACATGCACATCTCATTATGCAAAGCTTTCCCTTAATTATTCACTATGGGGTGGTGCAGTTTGAGTTGGGAGAGACGGTTTGCTCTTTTACTTGTCTGCACTAATTATACAGTCTCACAGGATGACTGGTGATGTGGGGTGAAGGTATGACCAGAAGAAGTGGGGGTGAAGTACGCTCTGAAACACCTGCGCTCTCGGAAGGGCTTTTGAAGGGGTGTAATGAGACAGTATATGCCAGGGCACGTCTGTGTGTCAGGCTGTGATCTGAAGCAGTGTGTACCAAAGGATATCAGGAACCTGTCCCCAGGAAGCCATAAGAATATCAGTTTTGGGATGTGGACATCAAACTGTGGAGCTTGTTAGTATCAGACACAGGAGACAATACCAGGTCATCGTGCCCGATCAATCCATGCTACTCTCCCAAAAAAGCCCTTATTGCAGCAACCCAAACTGGAGGGGAAGCTGATGCCTTCCTCCCTTTCTCATGCTTACACAAAGGGCTAAGCAGAATAACTGATTTATCCAGTGGCTTGATATGTCACAACCTCTTGCATCAACGTCCTGCACTGAAATTGGAAGAATGTCTTTGCTTTGGATATTTATATTTGGATTTTTTTTCTTAGACAGTTGCTAACAATGAACAGCAAATGTCTAAACTGTCAGGGTGCTGTTGGCACCCTGTCTAGGGACACCTCTTATTAGCACTGTGCTGCTTTTCAAGCTTCTTCCTTCTTTCTCTGGCTGTTCTCTTGCCTTTCTTTCTCTTCTTTTCCCATGAGAACAGGAGGTGAGACCAACTCCCGTTATTGCTCTGGGGGCCTTTGACAGCAGAGGGCTCTGCCACCACCTGGCAGTGCTCTCCAACTTCACATGGCATTAGGTTCTTGGCAACAGAACCTGTTCCTTGCCCTGCTTCCATGAGATGATAAAATCACAAACCCTTTCCCTCTGCCTTCTCATACCTTCACACTCAAGGTTACAGATAATGTTACTTTTTTCTTTTTTAGCTTTGTACAATCTTATTTTAGGAAAACCAAGTTGTAGTTCACTGACTTTAAGAAGCAAGTGGTCTCAGTGGCTCTTCAAAGGCTGGTACTATTTTAAGGAATGTATCTGCTTCAAAATTAAAGCTTTTAACCAGGAACTCGACAAGCAGCCATATATCCAGGAAATTTTGGAAGCTCTGCTAATGACTGTCTTCAGTAGTCTGTGTATCTAAATATTCAGTCTTCACTAATGATAACTTCTATTTGATGTTATCTTTGGGGGATACTTTAACACTTAATGAAAGCAAACTTGAGTAGCCCAAGCCATCCCCTCTCAAGCAACGGTTCAGAGGCCTGAATCGGAGGACGTTGCCTGAGCAGATGCAGCTCTGGACTAGAACAGACACTTCTGTTCCTGGAGCACACGAGTGCCCTTCCTCTCAGCCAGCAAGGAGCCATGGGGGAGCCACCAATTTAATTCTGGCCAGCTTGTGCTGAGGAAGGGCCTGCTATGAACAGTGCTTGCAGTCACACAGCAACATCTACTTGAGCTAAGAGAATCAGTTGTTATCTCTACTGGATTGTTCTCATTCCTGTTATCCTGTGTAATTCCTGCAGGCATCTCATACTGTTGGCTTAGCTAGGAGATACAAATAAAGTTTGCTGAGAAGCAAATGGTCAGAGCTGTGCTCTCCCTCTGCAGGAGAAAACAGAGGCAAGGATGAGGGAGAGGAAGGCCAAAAAGTATCACCAGGTTTTTCAGTTTGTGTTGCTGTAGGAGTTGAACTGCTCATTTGCTTCTCCACATTTAGGTGTAATGAGATATGGTCAGTTGTGACACCCCCATTTCTGTGGAGGACCACAGCACTTGGCAGGATCAGGCCCTTAGAGAAGGTCAGATCAAGAGTCAACCTGTTTTTGAGTGCTGATGGTGGGAATATTGAGCTACTGATACTGATCAATACTTAGGAATACCTGAAGTTTGGATGTTAAGGGCCAGACTCTTGTCAGTGGTGCTCAGTGACAGGACAAGGGACAACAGGCACATGCTGGAACACAGGAAGGCCCATCCCAACAGAGGACAAACATCCTCCCTCTGCGGGTGCCTGACCCTGGGACAGGCTGCCCAGAGAGGTTGGGGAGTCTCCTTTCTGGGGAGATCCCAAATCTGTGATCCCCTCCTGTGCACCCTGCTCTGGGTGACCCTGCTTTAGCAGGGGTGGGGCTGGGCATCTCCAGAGGTCCCTCCAGCCCCACCAGTCTGAGGTGTACTGGGAAGTACTGGAAAGCACAGATTAATCGAAGGCTGCAGACAGAGTAAGTGGTTTTGTCATCTGGAAGAATTCCATTATTGCAGAGAACAGATCACAGAGGGACTGTTTGGACTAACCCAGTAAATGCTGTGTAATCCAGAGGATGACTAACCTCAGTCCTGTGTTGCCTGAAGCAGTAGTGTTAACAGTGGTGACACAGAGGGGACTGCTTGTTCCTTTACCTCTGTATGCCAGGGGGTTAGGGCTGACTTGGCAAAGGCAGTGGAGTACAAACAGTAAAGAGGATGATGGTACAAATAAACCACCAAAGGTTTTAGTGTCATCATTGCCATCCTATAATATTCAAGGAGGAAATGAAATGCACCCAGTCATAGTTTTCACTTTGGCTCTCTTCAACATGAGGAGAGCAGGGGTGAGAAAAGTGTGATCAGGGATGGGAGCTGCTTCTGTCCTGTAGTTTTAGAGGAATGACAAGTGCATGGTGTGGTACCCTGATCCCTCCAGTCAAGACATCAGTTGGGGGCTAGTTGAAGCTGATGACAAAACCCTTGCTTGTCTCTGAACTCTATTTTTCATTTCAGAATTTCATTATTTATCTCACAGCCTGCATATCATAGTGAACTCTCCTGCAAGTAATGAAACCATAGAAGTGGAAAATACATGAAAATGAAACCAAACCCTGCCGAAGCTTTCTGCATGTCTAAATAGATAATATTAAATAAAACAACCTCACAGCTCTCATTTCAGTGCTACTGCCCAGTACAGTGATTAAGTGTGCTTAACATCTAATCTTCCTATTTAAAATGACAGAGCTTTTAAGGCCTGGGACAGGCTGCCCTGTTTTCCTACCTCACTCATGTTTTTCTCCACAGAAGGTGAGGGCTTGGAGTTTGTGCAGTGCTGACAGAAATACATTCCAACTCTTGATAAGATCCCTTTACATTAGCGTTAGGGGGTGTCCTGTTGCTGTGTGACCTCACTCAGTGACTGTCCACAAGCCTTTTCGACAGGACCCAGGAGCCTGAAGTAGATTTTGCCCTGCTGGTGCCGTGGTATTAAAGTCCCAACACTGTGGTTTTTGTGCAGGTGAATAACGTGACGCCAGAGTATTGCCTTGACATCATACAGAAGTTTGAAGTTTCAGAAGACAACAAGAAGCAGAATGTTCTTGGGATCGAAGGTAAGATCGAGTACTGTGTTCAGTTTTGGGCCCCTC
>VXBZ01006906.1:105192-169945 GCA_013399135.1 Heliornis fulica | reverse complement strand
GACTGGATGATCTTGAGGGTCTCTTCCAACCTCAACAATTCCATGATTCTGTGATTCATTTTGAAATGAGCCTCACGTTGATCTGCTGCAGTGGAATAGTAAAGCTTGGAGAGTGTTGTGGTGTAGCTTGTGGTATTTGTCTGCAGCAGGTGACCAGGCAAGGGAGAGGGGGTGTTTGTAAGACCTGGGGGGACAGGAGCAGGTGTGCTGCCACAGCCGGGGTGCCGCGGTGCGTCACAGCCTGCGCGCGCCGCGGCCTGCGGGAGCGTGCTGCTGACTGTGTGTAAACACAGACCCAGACTGGGCTGGGCTGGGCTGTTCTACCACTGACTCTCCCAACCAAAGGGATAAAAACAAGGTTTTCTTTCTGCCCTGTCTCTGGAATTGCTCCTGGACAGTCCCACTGCTTTATGCTTATGTGAAGTGGAATAAGGATGGTTGTAACTTCTTGGGGTTTTAATACCTTACTCACCTTGTTGGCTGAAGTGATTGTGAATGGTGTATTTATTCAGAACACAGCTAAGCATCAGATCAAAATCTGAATTGGGATAAAATAGATTAAATGCTTCAGCATTTTAATTTGGCCAGAAGATAGCTCTCATGGAGCAGCACAGTTTGTGGCAATTTCCAGAAGGTGGTAGTGGTGGGGGAGTTGTCTTCCTTTACATGGTACTTAAATCCTGGGTATGGCCTCCAGATCTTAAACAAGCTTGTAGTGTGACCCAGGGCACTGCACTTAAACTGAAACGAGGAAAGCAGAATGAATAAGCTGTGACATTTAAGAAAATACTTCTGAGAGCATTTCTGTGCCTTTTAATCTTCCTGCTGCAGCTTTTATGTCTGAGTAGCTTTCAGGGCTGGTAGGGTTTGCACTACCCCTTGGAAACATTTTACATCTCTGCTTGCAAAGGAGGTCTTGTTAAAACACCTCTTCCTGATTTATTTGATTCAAACCTTTGATCTGATTTATGGGCATGTAAACCAAGTACCACCTTCTCAGATTAACTTGCAGCACAGAGAAGAGTAAGAAGCTAGAGTGAAATTGGCTCAGAGCTGGCTAGCATGGCCCCCCTGCACTGCAGCCCCTTGGGCAGCTGGTACCCTGTCTACAGGGTATCTGCAGTGGGGTAGAGCTGTTCATGGCAAAAGAGAGGTATTGGGACAGCCTGAGTGTCCCCAGTAAGCTCAAGGGGGGGAAAATACTTATTTCCAGGCTGGGATGTCAGTTTGGCTCCTGTTTCTGTCTGGTGAGCTGTAGAATTTGTCAGATCTTTATCTTTGGTAGGAGAATGGATGGAGAGCAACCCCGAGGAGAGGAACTGGGGGACAGGAAGCTCCATGTGTGCTGGCAGCTCAGAAAACCCTCTGTGTCCTGGGTTGCACCCTCAGCAGCAGGACCAGCAGGTTTGGGGGGGATTCTGCCCCACAACACAGTGTTGCCTCCAGCTCGGGGGTTCCCAGGAAAAGGAGGACACGGAGCTGTTGGAGTAAGTCCAGAGGAGGCCATGGAGATGATCTGAGGCTGGAGCAGCTCTGCTCTGGAGCCAGGCTGGGCTGGCTCAGCCTGATGATGAGAAGGTTCTTCCAGGGAGAGCTCCAAGACTTCAGAGAATTTTTCCATGTGCCTTTTTGTCCTGTGCCCCTTTGGAAGGTCTGAACAAAACAGAAATAAATTGTAAATTGTAAAAGTAAATTGTTGGGCAGCAGCTGTGGTGTTCTGTGGGATTTCTTCTCAGTCTTCTTACATAGCTACTGTCTGTCACTTCTCTGCTTCTCCTTGAAGCCTACTTCCTTTTTACACAATTGGGTATAAATTGATTTCTGAAGTGTCTTTCTTTAATGTGTGTTGCAAATGCTTGGGGTTTTATTTGGTTTTTTGTCGTTTTTTTTTTATTTTTTTACATTTACTTGGGAGACACGGTCATAGATCTGTCTTTTTAGATTATATTTCTTTCAGTTCAGAGCTGTGAGATTGTTGTCAGGGGACAAGGGTTGGATCTTGGGAATGTGTTGTTCTCAAAGGTGTTGAACTGCTGTATGCTCTGAAGAGAAATACCCTTTTGTGTGGCAGCAGCAGGCTGAGCCTGTGCACCTCTTCAGCCTGCAGAGTACCAGGTGAGCCACTGGCAGTGGCCTGGGCTACAGGGGATCTGCAGACATGAGTAACTCCTGACAAGTACAACCAGAAAACCCACGTGTCAGAGTGCAGACCCTCAGTGGGTGGGACGCTGCACCCATGGCAAAACCCCTCTCTCCACTCACAGGTTTCACCAACTTCATGCGCAGCCCTGCCTGTGACGTGTTCAACCCACTGCATTGCCAAGTCCACCAGGATATGGATCAACCACTTTGTAACTACTTCATTGCCTCCTCCCACAACACGTACCTGACTGGAGACCAGCTGCTCTCCCAGTCCAGAGCGGAGATGTACGCGCGGGTGCTGCAGGACGGCTGTCGCTGTATTGAAGGTAGGTTCCTCGGGGAGCTTCTGCCTCTCGGAGCACGATGGGTGGTTCTGGGAAGTGGCAAACTTTAAGCAGTGATGCTTTGCTGTCTCATTACCTCCACTGGTAAGCTCCTGTCTTCTGGCAGCCTAAACAGGAATTCTTCTATCAGGAATGACCTTCTAGACAAGCGTCATAGACATCACTCTGCTCTCCTGCCTGCTGCTGTGTCCTTAGGCTTTTCTCCGTGGGCACAGGTTTTCCATTGTCCCACGTGGTGTGAAGTGCTCTCTGTTCCACAAGCTCCAGTGGGCAGGTGTCTGCGGGGGTCCCTCCCCTTCCAGCCGAGCAGCCCCGGTTGTTCTGCGCTGTGGTTGCCCCAGGCTGGAGGTAGCCGCAACGGGAGGGCTTCCCAAGGCGTGTGGCTCAGAAGGAGCTGAGCCGGCAAACGCTCTTGTCTTTCAATGGGCAAGTGGGTGTTTGCGTGTGCGGTTCCCCCTGCGGGTGCGAAGGGAAGATGAAAAGAGCCGGTGGGAGGAGGATGGGTGAGCAAGGAATGCCTCCTGTCTGCACAGCTGGGTGGCTGCTTCTGCCACCAGCCCAGAACTGTGGCCTTGGTCTGCCAGAGTCCAGAGGATGGGACATGGTTTCATTGGCAGGAGAAAAACATGCTGTTTGTCTGACAGCCCAGAGATTGCCATGGATTCTTGTTTAAGCTCTGCATCATTTAAATCTTAATAAAGCATTAGTATTTCTCTCTTCAGGATCCTGGGTGGAATAATGTCTTTTGGCAAATTTAAACTCAAGGTTATTTTTCATGCCTGCTACTACAAAACTCTCTCTGGAAGAACAATTTTTTAATTTGAATTAAAAACTTAATGAAAGTGACCCTGAGAAAATTGTGTGTTCTGTCACTGTACTTTTCAGTAATTTATTAGAAAAAGTATTACTGTCCTTTCTGAGTGTGAGGGCTTTGCAACTCTTACTATAATCAGTTATAAAACATCAAGTTTAATTGGGAGTTGAAACACAGTAAATTGTTTTTTTTTAAAAATTGTTTGCAGAAGCTGCTTGCCCAAGAGATGGCTCTAAACATCGTTTTACACTTTGCATCTTTGTCATTTTATGTGATGGAAAACCAGGTTAATTTAAGGGGGAAAACAGGTTTAGATCTCAGACTTCTCATTTAATATAAGGACAGACTGTCCTGTTAGTCTTAACCCAGTTGGTAGGTCATAGGAGATGGAAAGAAAGTTATTGACACCTGCGTGGTTGTGTGTGGCTGGCAAGCAACACCAGCAGAAACATGTAAGATCATGGGCATCTCTTAATGTAGAGCTCTTTTGTCTTCACAGTGGATTGCTGGGATGGTGCAGATGGAGAGCCAGTAGTGCACCATGGCTATACTCTTACTTCGAAGATACTCTTCCGCGACGTGGCAGAGACTATCAACAAATACGCCTTCATCAAAAACGAGTAAGTGTGCAACCAATCTTGAAGCTACACCTGGCTGTGCTGTCAAAGCCAACTGTCAGCATCAGGAACTACAGATGTTCCTCTAAACACCTTGAGAAATGGCACAGTTGGTTCTATTGCCCTGTTTATTGTCTGTGCTGTATGTATTAGTGACATAGGCTCTGTCTGCTAATAGAGTTTAATAGTTCAGCTTCATCTAGGAAAGCTTTTCATGCCTTGTGACCTCAGTAATATTTGAACAGTCTGAGATTGTTGAATATCTAGCATTTGTTTTCATACTTTGTTTAAACAAACTTCTCACCCATTTCCACAGGGAAATGATCCTTAAGAATCAATGCCATAACATTCTGTACTTAAGGGAATTTCTTTTTCAGTAGGAAAACTGAAATCACTGGGCTGAGGGGTAATGTTCAGATTATATCGCATTTGCCATTGTACTTACTGTACAGCAAAGTTTATTGTGCAAGTAATAGAATTTAACCATATATGTAAGTTCTAAATCTTGACTGTCTACAGTCTTGAGTATTTTAGGGAGAATAAAAGGAAAATGCTTATTTCTCCTCATTTAAAAAAGAGTGACCCAATAGTCTGTGAAAAAACCCTACAAGTCACAAGTTGAGTGTTCCTGGTTGGAAATAGGAGCTGGTGAAGCCAGAATTGCAAGAATTGCTCTTCATTGGGTGCACAGTGGGGCTGTGGGGCTCCTTGCCATAGGGTGCTGGAGCTGCCAAGAGTTCAAAAAACTGGGCAAGTTTGTTGGGGAAATAGGCTGGTATCTACAGGAACAAGGACTTTAGCTCAAGTTTCTTGAGCTCCAAGTTCACAGAGCCTGGGAGAATATTCTGGAAAGTATTGCCAAATATTCCTTCTCCAGAGTCAGGGCACTGGCAGAAATTTGGCTTGACTCACTATAGCTGCACTTTGAGACAAAAGCAGTGGATTGTGCAGCTGTCAGGCTTTGGAAGATGAACAGGGAGGGGTTTGATTCCTTTGAATCTGTTGATCTCAGAGCACTCTTCTCCAGGAGCAGGAGCTCCTTGCAGGTTATGAAGTCTCTGGTTGTGGCTTGCAAAGGAACAGTGTAACTCTGCACAGCTACACAGAGTAAAAGACTCAGTGTGGCTGATGAGCTTAGTTGCAAGTTTCTGTGTCGCGCTGGGTGATGGTCTGTGGGTTGGGGGAGCAGAATCACCTGCAGGGATCATCTGAGGGATTCTGCCAGAGCAGGGATTCAGGAGATCACAGGCAAAGTCCTTCCTCACCAGGTGAGTTTGTTTCCAGACTACTGACAACACAAAAGCAAAGTGCTTAAAGCAGTTTGTGATGAGCTGGGCAAGTAATGACAGTGCCTGCGGGGTTTGTTTTCAGGTTTCCGGTGATACTGTCTATTGAGAACCACTGCAGTATTCAACAGCAAAAGAAGATCGCTCAGTATTTGAAGGAGATATTTGGTGACAAACTGGACTTGTCATCTGTAGTCACTGAAGATTCCAGACAGCTTCCCAGCCCTCAAAATTTGAAAGGGAAAATCCTCGTAAAGGTAACTTCCTGCTGGAGGCGTGTTCAAAGAGCAACAGAAACCAGAGTGTGATATTGATAATCATGGTACTTATGTAAGTTTCCAGCAGGGAGGTGATACTAACAGAAATGGAAAGAAAATTCTGGTTCTTAAGCATCTTATGAGAGTCTTGGACTTGGAGGTGCTTATTTTTAAACCTTAAGACCGAGTCAGGAGAGCAGAAAAACGTGCAAAATGCAGCTTTATAGGTAGAATGAGCTATATGACACAGTTACCCAAACCTGGTATTTTCTCTTTTTAAAACCGTGTCTGATTTGTTATTTGCAGATCCAGTTCTGTAAGGTTCACATCCCCACAGTATCCAAACTTTATCCTGCAGCCTCTCCTTGGCCAAAGTACTTGGGAGCAATCAGAAGCGTCTGAACTCCTTGTGTTTGCTTGTGTCTCCCCCTCACCCTGCTAGGAGCAGTAGTTCATGAAATGAAACTCTTTTCACGGTTCATCAGCTGTGTTTATGAAAGAAGAGCACTTCAGAAGGTGGCTGTAATGAGCAGCAAGGGAGGAGGCCCTGGAGCACTGAAGCTAGTCTTGTATGCAAGATTAATTGTTTGAGCCTCTCGGTGTAAACGGATTTGCTCTGAGAGGAAATTCAAAGATCAAGGTGGACATAATAAGAAAAAAATGCAAGGCAAGCCTTTGAGAGGATGATTAATAGAGCTAAAGCTTATTAGATTGTTTAATTTACTTTGACACATGGGGACAGTTACTTCACTGTGAGCTTTTGAGCTACTATTCCCTCCCCCCATCCTCTGCATCAAGCTGGCTGCAGGGTTTCACCATTTCAGTTTAGTTTGAACATGTTTCAGTGTATAGTGCAGACCCACTCGGAGTTAGAAGCCCACTGAGTGATTTTTGAGCTTCACTGAATCAGTTTTCTCCTGCAGTTAATGCTCTATGTGAGTGTGTAGTGTTGGTGTTGTAGGGAGCCAAACAAACCAGTTTGTAATGTCACTGGTGTGACAGAACCCAGCGAACCTGGCGTGAAATACCCTGTCAGTGCACAAACACAAGAGGGTTTTGGTATTGCTGTGTTCTTGTGTGAACTCTTGAGCTGCTCTTCCCAGCAGGCTGGAGTGTGCAACAGCACTTTGGTTCTTCAGCTAACAGTGCTGCAGCCCTGGCAGTAGAGTGGCATGGAGCTCAGCTTTTAGGAGGAATGCTGTTTTCAGCATCATGGTACCCTTTCACAAAGCCCAATGTCCCTTCTCCTGCACAGTTTAATGAGCCCTGTTGGAAAAGAGAGAAAAACCCTTATTTGGGAACCAGTGTCATTTAAGCAGCAAGCCAATTTCTCATATTTTTCCTATTTTGCTCTGGTTTATACATTTTCTTTTCAAACCCAGTATTGATTTACTAGCTAAGCAAAGCAATGGCAGCATTTTCATCTTGCCAGTGTATATAAAGAGTAATTCTAATAACACTGATGGATTTAAGCCAGTATCGAGGTGCTGGCGTGGAGGGATTTTGACCAACTCATTAGCAGGGCACATGATTAATTTCACTCTGTAAATCGATCCTCATAATTCCCACAGCCATCTGAGCATAGTTCTCACCTGCCTCTGTCACTGATGGAGCAGGCAGGCTCCTCTGTTTCTGCAATCAGGGAGGCAGGCACAGAAGTAACAACACAGAAGTTTACTAGGGGGTTGTTAAGTAGCAGATGGTAAATCAAGAGGCTGCAGCTTGGGAGCAGCAGGCTGGATGGCAGGAAAGGCTTTCTCAGCTGTGGGTAGTGCTGAGTGGGAGAAGCTGCCCAGAGGGTTCGGGAGTCTCCTCCCTGGAAAGCTGCTGGCAAGTCTCACCTCAGGAAGGCTCATCTGGGGCTGGGGATGGTGGTGCTTTAGTGGGAGACTGGACCAGAGACCTGCAGAGGGCCCATAGCCAGCGTTCTGTGAGTGGGCTTCTCTGTAACTGACCATACAGGAGAATGTTCTGAAGAGGATAACTACTCTGTCAGAGCCTTTTAAACCTTTCCTTTTTACCACAAGTAGCAAATAACCTGTCTGGGCACTGCTCCAATCAGGTATTGGAACCTTGACCTGGAATTAAAGCAGTTCCCTTCTAATGGAGGTGTTGGACACTCGCAGTGCTGGATGAGCAGTAGCTGTGACTACTCCTGCATGATCATGCAATATTACAATAAGCTTTGCTGCTTCCTATACATCATGTCCAACAGTCTCCTGGGCACTTTCTGGTTTGCCCCAGAGTTGGGAGACATTATGCTTGTTTAGAAAGAGCCTGCAATGATCTTGCAGTTCCAGACTCTTCCAGAAATATGTAAATTGCAGCCTGTGATAAGCTGGGTCCTTGGACCTGTTTGCACAAGACCCTGAAAATGATTTCTGAAATCTGGTTACAGTCTGTGTAAACAATAGTTGAGGAAGGGGATGGTTTGTTCTTTGTATTAAATAACATGTGCAAGCATTCATTGTCAATATTCCTTACTCATTTTAGGGTAAAAAGCTGCCATACAGTCTTGGAGCAGATGCTGAGGAAGGAGAAGTTTCAGATGAAGACAGTGCTGATGAAATTGAAGACGACTGCAAGTTGAAGCCCTGCTATGTATGTGTATACACACAGCTCCCAGAACTGCTCCATCTCTCCATCTCTCACCTGCATGCTCCATAATCCTGCCTACAGCTGTCAGCAGACTAGAGCTTTTAACTGTGATTTCTAAGGCAGGTCCTTAAGATACAGAAGTTATGTAACTCCACATCTGATTATGGAATGTGATTGATTGGAAATGCACACTTTGTCATTCAACTTATGTAAATAACCAGTTTAAGAGTTTTAGATATGCTAAACTGACAATGTTGATATCAGCACTGTAAGTGCTGGGCTTTTTTTTTCAGATACAGACCTGCAGTGTAGCAATTGCTTCATACTATTGCTTTGAGTACAATTTCTAGGTGAAAATTAGGAGACAGACAAATGTCCCCATCAGAACTGAAATGGAGGAAATACATGGTTATAATGGTTCTTCCCCTGCCACAATGCTGCTAAAATCCTAGTGGCAGCAAGGTCTTTGGGGGGATTCATGTATTTCTTAATTATTTAGAGATGAGGCTGCTGGTGTCTGTTATTCAAGCCCTGCATTCACATGGCACTCCTGTACAGAAGTACAGCCTTGGGGCAGGTGCTTGAAGCTTAGGTCAGATCAGCTTGTTCAGTGACTCAAAGTCACATTTCTGGCAGTATTTGCTACACAACTGGAAAAGTTGCTATGACTTGACTTACAGGGAAGCTTGAAGACCCCAGATCTATAAATCCTTAGGCACATGATTTATGTTTTTTTTTTAAGTACAGGCACAAACTTCTGCAGGTTTAAGTTCAAGGAAAAAGTATCTATTGAACAAGTAAGATGAGAGCAGATTGCAACGGCCAGTGTGTCGTCACGTGCCGCTCACTAGGAGCAGGGTCTGCAGTCACATACATGGTGTGAGCACTTCTGATGAGATGGTGCTTCCTTTAACTTACCTCCATCCTTCTGTTGTCTCAGGAGGTCTAAAGGGAAACAGGAAAATGGAAATGGCAGTGAAAGCCTCCAGTGGCAAAGGCAGCATTAGGCAGGGTTATGCAAGAAGCTTTTTCTTGCACAGAGAAAGGAAATGATGGGAGCGCTGTGCCTGAAGCGTGTGTAATGCACCCCCAGGCTCTCCCAGGAGTGATGGGCATAATAATGTACTTTAACTGCATTTCTTAATGTCTTTCAGAGTAATGGTGCAACTGAGCACCAGGTGGAATCTTTTATAAGAACAAAACTGGAATCTCTGATAAAAGAGTCCCAAATCAGGGACAAAGAAGATCCTGACAGCTTCACTGTGAGAGCCTTGCTGAAGGCAACCCATGAGGGTTTAAATGTTAACCTGAAGCAGGTAAGTGGGTGCTCAGGTGAATATTAAACAGTGCAAGGTGTTCTGCACATTATTCAGATGAAAAAGCTGGTAATTTAGGAACAATTTCTGAGAATTTGCTTTGTCCAGAATGGAAACTTGGAACTATCAGGGAAATATGTTATGAGAGAATTTGAATGGTCAGATGTTGTAAAATAGAGGGAGGGAGGTTTAGATTGGAGATTAGGAAAAAGTTCTTTGCTGTGAGAGTGGTGGAGCACTGGAACAGGTTGCCCAGGGAGGTGGTGGATGCCCCTGGATCCCTGGAGACGTTCAAGGCCAGGTTGGATGAGGCCCTGAGCAACCTGATCTAGTTGGGGGTGTCCCCGCTTCTTGCAGGGGGGTTGGACTGGATGACCTCTGGGAGTTGCTTCTAACCCTGATCATTCTATGATTCTATGTTAAGGGTGTCTTGTTTCAGTGTGTTCCAGTCTGCTTTATTCCTTGTAAAACTTGAAGTGAGTAACTCTGAGCACTGATGCTGCAAGCCTGTGTCAAGCAGTTGGGTTTGTGTCGAGGTTACTGGGCAGAGATCCCTTTTCTGTTGCCTGAGCCCTACCCAGACCGGCTGTGGCAGCTGAAAGGTCTGTCCCCCTGCATTGGGCTTTTACTGCCCTAGGCCAGGTTTGGGGTTTCCACTGAGAATGGTGTGTTCCTTTTCCCTTCTGACATCAGCCTGGTTTTGTGAAACAGCTAAATGTGTCAGGATTTGGGGTACATCACTCACCGGTATCTTGAATCCATGGTTACCCTGTGTTCACCTCAGGCGGCTGCAAGCTCCAGCTCTGGTAACCAGCACATCGTTCTGTGGGGATGTGCCTGTGCCGACTGGTGGAGCCATGAAGGTCAAGGACAGGTAGCTCTTCCTGACCTTCTCCTGCTCCATAGGCAGTGTGTATTCCTGCCTCTCTCTGAGCCTCCACCTGTGGCTGCAGCAGACACATTTGGCATCTGATGTCCAGTCTGATGCTGATGCTGCTCGGAGCTGCTGTGAGGTGGAAGCGGCTGTGGGAATGCGAAGGACAGAGCCCTCTGATCCCACAGAGAAGGCTGGCTTTCAGGCTGTGCCTCTGCAGTGTGGGAAGAGTCAGCTCACTTGTTCCCTCTGGCCTTTGTGAGGTCAGAAAAGTGGGATTTTGGAGAGCAAACTTCCTGTGTTAGTAAATGTGATCAGATTCGGGCCCTTTCAATAGCATTCTGAGTTCTCTGGTGTCTGGAAAAATGGTTGGCCCAGAGCTGGCATTTGAAGGGGCAGATTTCATTGAGGTGTTTGTGTTGGAGATTAACTGTTACATGGCACTGGCATGGCTGGACTCCTGAAAATGCTTCAGTAATGCAGCTGTGTTATTCCATCATCTGTCAGCTAATTATATAGAGTGGTACAATTTTCTGATTGACTTAGTTGATGGTACTGAGGGACATTCAGAGATCTCTTGCTGCAGCAGCCCCGTGTGAGCACTGATTGTACATGACCCTTTTTATCAAGGGTCTTTAAAGTAAAAATACCAAGCTGAACAATTAGTGATAAACAACTAGAAAATTAATTTTTATCAGCTGTTGATGTAGGTGGGAGAAAACCCAATGGTTAAAAGCTGTGATGGTTTGGTAATTACCTAACCTAATAGCTAGGTTGGCTACTTCATCGCTGATAAGGCTTTTGTTTTGCCAAAGACTTGCTGTTATTAAAAACAACCAACCCCAAACTCCCAGCATTCTTACTGCAAGTCTGTGCTACTCACCTGTAGTTACCTAGTGGGGCTTTGTGGGGAAGGAGGAAGGCAAGGTGTACCAAACCCTAAGTCAGATCTGAAGTTAGTTTGGGTTTGGGGGTGAAACTGTCAACCCTCGCTCTTACCTGAGGGAGAGGAGTTCTTCATCTGCTCAGGTTTCCTTCTGCATTTTGCAGAGACTTTCAGCCTGAGCTGGGAACAAGCCTCTGTGTCTGTGTTCAAAGGTTACTGACTTTGTGGATGTGAAGAAACCATCCAGTGCCCTTGTTAGGATAGCCAGAAGTGAATTGAACAGCAAGTGAAGAGTTCACAGGACCTGCTGAGACAGTGGGGAATATTCTTCTGCACCTTGAGGTCTTGGTTTTGCTCTTCAGAAGATGAAAGAACGTGCTTTTTCTGACAGAAGAAGTTAGATGCTGCTGGGAAGTATCAAACTGATACCTAGGGGCAGGGTTATAAATGTGAAATCGGGACTTGAGGCTGAAGACTCCCCATTTATCTCTTAGGGGAGACATTCACAGACACCCCCACACTCCCCTCTTTTCCTTTGTGGCTATTTTGAAGTATCCTTTCAAATATTGCTGTGTTTTGATGTTGCTTGCCTGGCTTTGCTTTTACTAGACTGTTTTTTTTCTACATGGTTGGATGTTGTCATGAGTGTTAGTGGCAATATTTTTCCATACTGTTAGAGGATTGCTAAGCTATGATGTATAGAATGAAATTAGAGAAATCCTGTAATGAGGTTTTGGAGTTGCAGATCAGTTATTGTGTATGGACTTTAACTCACTTTTTTTTTTCTCATGTGCAGTTAATATACTCTTGTAATAGTGAATCAGGGTGGTGAACTTCTAAGCTGACACTTCTGTTAGGTTGAGAGTGTTTTAGAGATTGTAACAAACTCCTTAAAAATACTTCTGAAAGTGTCTAGTCACAGTTTTTGTTGCTCTCTCTCTGCACAGAACCTGGACACAAAAGAAGGTGGAAAAAAGTCTCACAGTCGATCATTAATGAGCAACTTTGGTAAACACAAAGTAAGTATAAGATGGGAGACTTGGCTTGATGGAGGTTTGACAGCATCTGAGAGATACTGGGTGTGTGTTACTGCTTGTGACATGTCAGGGGAGGGAGGGGGCAGGGAGGGAGGGCTGTGAGATACTCTGGGAATGTGTATTGCTGTTCAGAGGAATGTAGTTGCTGGCAGTATGGAGAACCCTTTAAGGATGGTCATTCAAACCCAGAAGAAATCCTGCCTAAAATTATCTTTACTGGGGGACTGGAGTTGCTGATGGTTCTGATCAAACTTTCAGCAGCAGAAGAGCAATGTAGACAGATGCTTTGGTGTGTGGTCTTGTTTTCCAGACCTCTGTCCTCACAGCTGACAACATTTATTTCATTCATGGTCCAGTTTTACCCTGTCCCCATACCCTGAGCAGTGCCATACAGAGTGTGCTTTGAGGGCCTGCTGTAGCTGACTGCCTGCTCTGGGCTCCTGCTTTGTAGAAGTGAGTTCCTTTCTGAGCTCTTTGTGGCTTTGGGGACAGTATTTATGTGTTTGTGTAGCTGCCAGGTTAAATTGTCTGCCTGGCTGTGGCAGCTCTGTTGAACCAAACAAGAGCTAATATAATTCAGATGGGTGTGAGGTTTCAGTTTACAGCTGGGCAGAGAGCAGCCACCAAAAGGGAACGTGCCCACGTTCCCATATCCTGATAAATGTGTTCCTGCCATCTGCCTCCCCTGGTCCCACACTCCCACAGTGCCTTGAGGCTTGGATTTATTGCATGTGTAGCCTCTGTGTTATCTGCTTCCACTGAAAGCTTCCTTCCTCTCCGAGTCAATTAGCAAATACCAAGTAAATCAGCAGGTAGGCTTGTCACCAGGGAGGTGTGTGGCAGGTCTGCAAGCCCCTGTGCCAGCAGTGGCTTCCTCTGCCCCCAGCCTGCTAGGTGTTACCCCTCAGGGCCATCCCCAGTGAAAGCCACAGCCAAGCAGGGAGCACACTCTGCAATCGATAACCAGAGCAGCAGTTGCTAAATACTTCTTAGGACTTCACCAGCCACCAGCTCGTCTGCCCTGGAGCCAGCTAGAGCCATCAGAGTCTCTGGGCAGACAGGACCAGGACTCAGCTTTACATTTCAGCTATAAGCTTACATCAGTGTGAAGTGGTGATTCCAGCAGCTTTAGCTGGGTGTGTGTTACTCACTTGGTGTGGGTTGGGGTTTGGACCACCTGTTGTGTGTGATAAGCCGGCACGTCACACTGTAACTCACTGGTGCTCACTGGTGGGAAAACTGATGCAGTGGAGCGAGGTGTCACAGGCAAGTCAGCCACTAATACTCCTGGTTATGCTGAGGGCTGGGAAGTTTGTCAATAACTTAATTACTTCAGCTAGTTATCCATTAGGATATAGCAGGTTGGAATGCCTGGTTGTTTTGTCTCTGCTGAAAAAATGAGACTGTGTATATATATATGTATGTATGTAAATATATGCATACACACATATATGTATATTAATTATATTGTGGACTCATGCATCAGGGACATCCTGTAACTTCCCCTTTATGTCCTTCCAGGTGGAGGGATGCCTGGGAAGGGTGGTGACAGTTAATATTTTTGCAGGTATAGAAATAGCCACCCAGGGACAGTGACTTGTGATGCTTTCAGTCAGCTCGTGCACCCAGTGGGAAGCATCAGTATAATCAGTGTAAACTCTTGAAGAGCTGCCAGTGGAAGCAGAGTCACTAAGGCTGTCAATTCCTTGGAGTTAACTAGAGGAGATGTCCACAACACAGACCTTCAGATTCCAAAACTGAGCCATGCAAATGATTTCCAATATCTTTATTTCAGCAGCAAGCACAGCAAACTAAACTGTGTACACTAGTGGTGTATCACAGCAGGAAAAGAGAAATCTGTGCTCAGTCACCATTGAGCTGTATAAGCAAAAGCAGAAGGAGCTTGTTAAATACCTCTTAATGACTGTTAAATCATGAAGATTGTTAAATACCTCTTAATGAGAAGGGAATTAAACAAACTCTCACCTGAAGTTAGTGTTACAAAAGATGTAATGCTGGTGAAATTGGAAACTGTACTTAATAACAGGTGCTTATGGAAAAAAGGTGTGTTTGAGCTTTGAATCTTTTTATCATACCTGTTTTCTTTGTACTGCAATAAATGTGAATAATTTAATGTTTGTTTGTGTGGCTCAAAAGGCAGCAGAAAGGAGATGGCTGAAAATTTTGCCTAGACTCTGTCCTCACCACTAGGAGTGAATTTGTGAAACTTCCCACACTGGGGGGCACAGGTGGGTGCAAGGAATGCACTGTGCACCTGCACCCTGCTGAGTGTGGGCCTGTGCTCTGAGAACCATCAGGACCAGTCCAGTGTGCTGGAGACACTGCAGCCATCCTGTGCCCTCATGCCAGGAGCCTGCAGAGTCACAGTGGTGTGCAATGAACCAGCCAGGTTGCAGAGATGAGTGACCTTCAGGCTTGTATCTGATGGTCACCTGGTCAACGTGCTCCAGGGCTGCGCTGGGGTCCGGGGAGTGAGCACAGGGCACAGATGCTTCCTGTTGGCCTTCCCTCCCTGTGTGTGTTTGATGTACCACCAGGGGTTTCTGCTCTCAGACCCCCAGGGCCATTCTGTGCCCTGCCAGGAGCCTGCAGCTGTGCTGTAAACCCACTGCAGCTCAGGATGTTGGTGAGTGATCTGCTTTTACTGAACCACCCCATTAACTGCCACAGCTGTGCTTGGTTCTTTCCCCAACAGAAATCTGCAAAAACAACATCCAAATACCACAGTGCATCAGATGATGATGAAGGGCAGCAAAACTCTTCTGGGAAGGAAATGGGGCAGCTCCACAGGTGAGCCATGAATCATCATAGTTTTACAGCTCAGTTAAAGCTAGAGGTGTGTTAGTGCTGCTCTTTGTGTGTCACTGCCTCAGGGAAGCCTGTTCTTAAGAGCAGGTCGCTTGTGACGCTGCTGTTGGGTATGTTTTGCTGTGACCTGGTATTTTGATTGTGTTGGTTTTCATAGGTTGTGAAGAGGAGTTAACCTAAACACAAGTGTGATAGCAACACTCCTCTGATGGAACAATGACAGGCTACAGTGTGCATGCTGTAAACAGTGCTCAGAGGAAGCTGTTTAGACTAAATAAGGACACATCACAGCCCAGCCAGCTTTATTACATCTCAGAATGAAAGGAAAAGCAATCAAAGAAGTGCCATTGAGAATTTGTTGTCACCAGAATGCTCTGTTTTCAGCAGCAGCTCAAAGCTGTCTGCTCTGGTTTTGCTGAGAAGAGCTGTGGTGCAGCTATTTCACTGGGCTTTAAATGAGGAATGGTGTTTGTGTGGTGTGACTACAGAGGTGCAGCAGCTCTGAGCCCTCTCTGAGAGGGTTTGCTACACGGGGTTCCCTGCTCACACTGTTGATTTCTTTGTGGATGTAAAGCTCAGAAAGGGGGATTGAAACACCCTTTACATGATGAGTAATTCCCAGTATGTTCTCTGTTAACTGCGACTCGTCAGGCTGGCTCGTCGACGGAAAACGGTGAAGCTGTGCCGGGCTCTGTCTGACCTCGTGGTGTACACCAACTCCGTGGCAGCACAGGACATAGTAGATGATGGTAAGGCTCCTGCCAAGAGTTGCACTTGTCTCTTTCACTTTTCTTTTGGCTAGGAAGCTTGTCTTTGTTCTCAAGGTTTCCCTGGTTTTTATGAAGATATTTTAAGAGCAGGGTACTTAGTTAACTTTTCCATTTACTTAAATGCAGAGAGAGTAAAGCATCACCTTTTCCTTCCCTAAGAAATACCCTTTAACATAATTAATACCCTACAACATTAATGATTTAGCAGCACTTTTAAGAATGAAGCTTTTCAAGAGAACCCTTTCCTGATTTTAGAGCTTTAGGGGGTTTCTCATCATCTTTTAACATTATCAGTTTTAGAGCTTTAGGGAATTTCTCATCGTCTTTTAACATTATCAATTTTAAGTAGCACTTAGTAAAGCAATACTTGAACTGTGATAAATAGGTGTGTGTTACCTGTCCAGGAAGTGTTCAGTTGTTTCACTTAGTGTGTTAGAGGCACAATGGAAATGGAGAACATTGCAGGGAGATTTGTGGGAAGAGTCACCAAATGTGCATGAAATAACTGAGTGTGAAATTCTGAAGTTACAATAGAATTAATGCCTAATTTAGTAGAATTGGATGGGAGAAATGAAGAGGGACTGAAGGCAGTGTGGAGAAAGAGACTCCAGGAAATCCTACAAGAATGTAGTCTTGTAGAGTTTCAGCCTCATTGTTCTGAGCTGGGGAACCTCAACTTTTTCTACAGGTCCATGTGCAGTTAGGTGGGTGCTGCTGAATCCATCTGACCGCTTGTGGGCCTCTGGAGAGGAGGGCTTGCTTATCAGAGCAGCTTGCTTATCACTGCAGCTGCCTTTCATCTGGTCCTTCTGCTTCCCTCATCCTAGCTGGAGAGATGGGCATGGAGAGGTGTAGTTGAGGTCTATCTGCTGCCAGGGAGCTGGGCACTCTTACCTAGAAATTCCTCATAGTGATCATGTCTGGGGTTCTGTGGGAGAAAGAGGCCCTAGTGATTAGCATAAGCTCTTGTCCTTCTGAGTCTGGAAACTTGAGGGTAGAACAGAAGAAAAACTCTTGGGAAAGTGAAAGTGGTTACACAATGTGTATGATTTACATCTCAAGAGAATTTATTGTTGTAACTTTGGATGAAATCTAACGTTCTCCTTGAGTAACCAGTAGAGCTGGTGTCTGAGTTCAGACCCACATCTCCTGGGGTTGCTGTGTAACCTTGTGCCTTGTTGAATCACCAAACAGGGTCAACAGGGAACGTGCTGTCGTTCAGTGAAACGAGAGCCCACCAGGCAGTGCAGCAGAAGGCTGAACAGTTCATGCTTTACAACCAGAAGCAGCTCACGAGGGTCTATCCGTCAGCCTACCGGATCGACTCCAGCAACTTCAACCCTTTACCTTACTGGAATGTTGGCTGCCAGTTGGGTAGGTGTCACAGGAAGAGCTTCCTACTTTCTGTGTATGTGCAAAGCAAATGTCCTACCTGAGTCTCCTCTCTCAACAGTGGCACTGAACTACCAGTCTGAGGGCCGTGTGATGCAATTAAATGATGCCAAGTTTAGAGTAAACGGCAACTGTGGTTATGTCCTTAAACCTCAGCAGATGTGCAAAGGTAATGTACTGCCATACATTTGTTGCTCTAAGTGTGAAGCCTCTCAAAGTGTCTTTGTCATGAAGTTGGAAAGACACAAGAAAGAAACAATAAGAATATATGTACAACATTTCTATATTTGTGTAAATTCATACTTCAGAATCCATATAATGTTCATGTCTTCAAAGAACAGTGTCTAACTCAGACTGAGTATCCACATACAATCTCTTGCTGTTATTACAGATGTATTTTGAGGGTTCCATCTTAACTGTTCTAAACCAGAAAAGAGTGTTCTGGGATAGCCAGACACCTGCTGTCAGAGGGATCCTTTCTGTCTGGCAGTCACATAAACAAGGGCTGCTTAGCTCAGTAAAGGCCTTAAAAAAAGTGGAATGGAATTTTAAAGTAGGTGACTGCTACTGCAGACTCTGTACATTACTTGCTTACAACTGGATTTTGGCTATATGTATTCATCTTGTTGTTTATTGGGTGTTTCTTTGTCCTTACACTTCTCATTCCTTGCCATGTTTTAGGCACATTCAACCCCTACTCAGCTGATCCACTGCCTGCGAGCCCTAAAAAGCAGCTTATTCTGAAAGTCATCAGTGGGCAGCAGCTCCCTAAGCCTCCTGACTCAATGTTAGGAGACAGAGGAGAGGTAAGAAACTCCAGTACCAACAGATGTTCTGTGAGAGGTCATGGAGTGCCATGGCAGCACGTGACTCGAAGAAACATATTTAAATATGCCAGTAAATTTCAGATATTGTCAGGCTTTTGGTCACTAAATACTGTGTTTTCCTATGGAGTCTATCTTACACATGATGTTTAAGAACTAATTTTCTTTGTATTTTGAGGGTGAGTTCACTTTTTTGAAAATCAGTCATAGCTGGCCATAGCTCTTGAGGCTCCAAGCCTTACCTTACACTTCAGGAAGCCATTTCCTGTCGTTGAGCTGCTTGAAAGTTCATGTGAATCAAAGGTTTATGAATTCTCATATGAATTGAAATTAACTGCATGAATTTCCCTAAAAATTGACTTGACTTGTAACATTGGCTTGCTTTTTAACTACTTTGTTGTTTTTAAAATAGATAATAGATCCCTTTGTTGAGGTGGAAATTATTGGGTTACCTGTTGACTGCTGTAAAGATCAAACCAGAGTGGTTGATGACAATGGTAAGATAATCTAGCTGATTTTGTCTTAAACTATTAAGTAATTCTAAGTGATCTGATATCTGTTACTACTACATAAATTACTGATGAAACCAAATTATAGTATTTTAACAAATTGATTCTGCTCTCTAGACAGACTTTTATGGTGTGGGGAGACAGACAAGCGGGAGGTGAAGGACAATAACTGTTCTACAATGTATCTTTCTCCTGGATTGTTCTTAAATCTCCTTTATGCAGAAGTTCCAAATATTGGCTTTTTATTGAATATAAATATATTGTATATATAATATATTGTATAACTTCAGGTGAAATGAGGTGGGCTAGTCTGTTGGGGCAGGAGAGGTGGCCATGACTTCTCGCAGGTGTTTGCAAAACCATGGGGGAGAAAAAAAGGGAGTAGTTCCTGTCTTAGTCTGCCTTTACCATAGTAGCAGTCCAAGAAACAGACCTCTGTGTTTACTCAGTGGAGACTGAGAGCACACAGATCTAGATGAGCAGTAAGTAGTGAGTATTCCTGTGTGTATTTGTTTCCTGTTTCTCCTTGTTTCTTACTCCTCTTGTTGCATGTCATGAAAATCGATGTAGCCTTGTTCCCAGAACTTGTTGTTGTTGTTTTACAGGGTTTAATCCTGTTTGGGAAGAAACACTCACTTTTACCATCCACATGCCTGAAATTGCCTTGGTGCGATTTCTTGTGTGGGACCATGATCCTATTGGGAGAGACTTTGTTGGACAAAGAACTCTGGCCTTTAGCAGCCTTGTGCCTGGTTAGTCCCACTTGTTTTCCTTGACTGTTTTTTTTAATCTCTCTTTCCTTGAGATCTAACTGAAGAACTAACACCTTTGCACTTAAAGTTGGAGATGAGGTCATCAACATAAGAGATATATCTTTCTCTGAAACCTCATGTATGAGTGGACAGTTCTGGTATCTTGCAGTGATATATTTGCCACTACTTGAAGGAGTTTGTGTGTCTGCACTTTGGGAGGTTACTGCTGGTGTCTTAAAACTTGGAGGCAATCTGTGCTGGGGGGCTTAGAAAAACAGGGAGAATGTAAGATACGTTTTGCTGGAGGTGGCTGTCTCTATATTTCACTTTTGTAGACAGTCATTGTGCTCACTTGGCAAACTGTTGATTATTTGTGGTGTGCTGTTTTGTTTTACCAGGTTATCGTCACGTGTATTTAGAAGGACTGACAGAAGCATCCATATTTGTGCATATAACCATTAATGAAATCTATGGAAAAGTAGGTATAGCGAGACATTGTTGTTTGCTATGACTCTGGTTTAATTCTTCTGGTAAAACTGGAGTTAAAGGTACCATAGGACCTCACAGGATTGGGGTGGTTTCTCAGTGATGTATAAAGCTTGGGTTTGTGGCATTTTGCTTTTCTGCAAGATGCCACAGAAAACTCAGAACCGCCCAGATAGGAAGCAACATAGACAAGGCCAAGGGGCTGAGATGGGTTATAGTTCAGATAACTCCTCTACCCTTATTCTCCTTGTTCCTATTAGAACACTGAATGATCTAACAATGGCTCTGTAAACTACTTCAATGTCTGCCTCACTCTTGGCATCCTTGTCTCATCCCTGGGACAAAGTGCTGGTCTGCTCTCACCTCCACCAGCATTCCTCCTGCCAGGGAGCACAGCAGCAAGGTAGTACTGGTGGAGGGAACACCACTGCCCATGCCCAACTCATGCATGTTCTGTGCACAGAGACAAGGTTTTAGCATTTGATGCAGATGTCATGAGTGCCCTGTCAGTGTAGAGAGCAGAGCAGCAGTGAACAGTGTGAGTGCCTCTGCAGTCTATACCCGTGTCTGCACATGTCTGAGTACATGTGTGAAGTCATGTATGGTGATGGTGATGGCCTGTAGCCTGTTTGGCTATTGCTCATGAATGGTCAAGAAAAATAGTAGAGTAGCATCATAGGGAAGACAGAACTTGCAGAAGAAGAGGGTGTGTATAGAATAAAAGACCCATTGGGACTTGCTCTCTGTATCACTTAGTCATCTAAAGCTTGCCTTAATGATGGGCTATATTATCTATACTGTTGTTTCTGATGTAAACAAAGGGTGAAGGCACATTTGTATCCTTACAGGTGAGGATTTCTGAGACTGACATTAGACTCATAAATAGTTTTAAATCATGTGCTCTAGAGGGGTTGTATTTGCAGCTGATGTATTGTTATCTTGTTTGTGTCAGAGTCTCAAAACCATTAGCCAAATGTATTTGCATTTTTTTGCCTTTCAGTGGAGCCCTTTAATCCTCAATCCCAGTTACACAATATTGCACTTTCTAGGAGCCACCAAGGTAGTTCTGTTGGCATGCACCCTGCACTTGCTGGGCACACACCGGTTCCCAATCGCATGATCTGCAACTGCCAAACTTTACATCATGTTTCATTTGACTCTGAAGCATTTGGATATTGCTTTGATGAAGCCCATGCATAAAACTCCACGTTAATGTGTGGCCTGTCACTGCATAGAATCATAGAACCATAGAATTTTAAGGCTGGAAATGACCCCTAAGATCATCTAGTCCAACCATTAACCCACCGCCACCAAGTCTCCCCTTAGACCATGTCCTCAAGCACCGCATCTCCCCGTCTGTTAAACCCCTCCAGGGATGGGGACTCAACCCCCTCCCTGGGCAGCCTGTTCCAATGCTTGAGGACTCTCTCAGGACACAAGTTCTTCCTAAGATCCAACCTAAATTTTCCCTTGTGTAGCTTGAGGCCATTTCACCTGTTCCTGGGGAGAAGAGACCAACCCCCACCTCACTGCAACCTCCTTTCAGGGAGTTGTAGAGAGCAATAAGGTCTCCCCTCAGTCTCCTCTTCTCCAAACTAAACCCCCCCAGCTCTCTCAGCCTCCTCGTAGGGCCTCTTCTCCAGACCCTTCCCCAGCTCCCTCAGCCTCCTCGTAGGGCCTGTTCTCCAGAGCCTTCCCCAGCTCCCTCAGCCTCCTCGTAGGGCCTGTTCTCCAGACCCTTCCCCAGCTCCCTCAGCCTCCTCGTAGGGCCTGTCCTCCAGACCCTGCAGTGCACTTCCTAGTCTTGTCATCTCTGATTAGGGGATTTGAAGCAAAGCTCTCTTGTAATTGTGGCAGGCTGCCATCCTAATGAGGAGAAACAGAGACATGCATGAACTCATGAAGACCTATGCTGATAGTTCCTTGGTCAGAGTAGCTGTGAAATGCTTGGTGTGAAGTTTTTCTTTGCTGCATTTTGAACTTTGTCTTCATCATTCGTAAATACTCTGCAAGCAGCCCTTCACCTCGCACTCGTTGTGTAACAGTCTGAACTCACTGTGGTTGTCCTTGTCCTTCCAGAGTAAGCAGCTGATAGGCCTCAGGGGGTTGTTCAACAAGAACCCAAAGCCCAGTGCCGCTGAGACCAGCGGGCACTATGTACGGAAGCGATCAATTGGCGATCGAATTCTCCGGCGCACAGCCAGCGCTCCAGCAAAAGGCAGAAAGAAAAGTAAGATGGGTTTTCTGGAAACTACTGAAATTAAAGACAGTGCATCTGAACCAGCAGACCTGAGAGACCAGGAGGGAGTCGTGAGGCGTGCGAGCCGCACTCTGCAAGTGCGTCCAGCTTCGATGCCCGTGGACAAGTATCTGCTTGTAGGGCTGCCCTGCCCGGAGGGTGAAACTGCCCAGGAGGCCAGAGGAAAGGAAAACACATCTGGTAAGATGCTTCAGAAATTGCTTTTGATGGAGTAAGTTGAAATAGTGGAGCAAGGCTTTGCTCTGCAGTCCCTGTGCAAGTAGTTCTAGTGGATTCAGGAGAGTTACTGGGCTGTATGAGCTGAAGACACAGTAGTATCTCAGCAGCTCCTGTAACTCTTGGGTGGGTTAGACCCTGGAATGCTGTCCACTCTCTAAACCAGGCAAATGAATGACAGTCATTTCTGGGAGTGCCTTTAAAAGGACACTTGGCAGATTTCTGTTCATAATGTACAAACCAATCTTCAGTTACACTTCATCAGTTTCTGGTTTGCTGCTGACTGGTTGCTTTTGAAGACAGAGCTGCTGGCATGGTGGGTGTTCTCTCTCTCTGTGTTCAAGGACAAACAGCACACAGCATATGGGTTTGGAAATCTTGTGTGTGCAGACTGATGCAGTCTTTCAAATGGCTATAAAAGTAGGTCAAACTTTGTATACATCAGTCTTGATACCTTCCTATCAAACTAATTAACTTAGGTTATATGGAAGGCATGCCTTAGGATAATGTCTTGTATTGTGTATCAATAACACAAGACCAATTCAATTCTTAAAATAGCTTTTATGTGAAAGTACTGGTTTGGAAATGCAGTTATATAGGAAAGTCAGTGTGTTCAACCAGCCTTACTAGCTGACTTACCAGAATATTTAAGTCTAGGGAGCTCTAATTCATTAGACTGGCTGTCTGTCCCAAGCTTGTCCCTACTCCAGGGCCTCTATCCTCCCTTCTGGCTCTGGTTTTCATTTGTCTGGGACAAGCATGTGCAGTCCTACAGCTGTCCCCATGAGACTGCAGGGCTGGCCAGACCCTCAGCTCTGTCAGCACAGTGTTTCTGCAGTCAGTCCTGCAGGGCTCTTCCTCAGTCTGCAGATGAGCCAGAAGCACAGCCTGTCTTCGTTGGTGAGTTGCAGAGGGGACATCAAGAGCCTCTCTTGGCTGGGGGGTTGGTAGAAACACTGCTCTGCTCTGACCATTCTCAGCCACAGCTGCCAGCAAGCACAGGAGCCACCAGAAAATAGAACTGCCAGGCAGAGATGAGAACCTCCTGTTGAGCCACCTCTGGTCTGTTTGCCTGTGTTAGAAGCTTTAAGGAACACAACATCTGGGCATTGCTCTGTAAAAGAAGTTACTGAGCGAAATGAAACTCAACTCTACCACACAGAGAAGAAATCTCAGACAGGGGAGAAAATTATATTGCTGTTAAAGGAAGTAGACCCTGAAATGCTGCATTTTGCATTGAAACAACCTCTGGGTAAGCCTGAGAAGATGATACAACTCAGACACTGTTATAACAGATGTATGAACTACTTTAGATATTTGTTCCTAAAGGTCATAGAATCCCAGACTGGTTTGGGCTGGAAGGGACCTCAGAGGTCAAGTTCCAACCCCCTGTCATGAGCAGAGACACCTTTCACTAGACCAGGCTGCCCAAGGCCCCATCCAACCTTGCCTTGAGCTCTTCAGGGTAGCAGAGGTGCTACAGACACTGACACAGAACTTCTGTGCTTTTGGGAAGTCACAGCTATGCACTTAGAGCAAAGTGACCTTTGCAGAAAACATGGGCCATGGTGAGAACCTAAAAAGCTGTCCAGGAATGACTGCTGCCCCTCCAAACCAGGAGAGGACTAGGTCCTGCCCACTGGGTCTCTGTAAGGCTTGCTTTGTATCCCCTATAGAGGAGGACTGGGCAGCTTTCATGTAAAGATGTGAGACATGGAGACAAGGCTCCAGGTGGAGTCCTGTCCTGTCCCCAAGGGACCTTTTCCCTGCTCTCTGCTGCAGGGCCACCTGTGCCTTGGTGGTGGACACACAGGATAGCAGCTTGGCCCCTCTTTGGGTGTTTGAGCACTTATCTTGAGTCAGGGTAAGAGAAGGAACAATGCAGCCTCATGTGCATACAGGAGTAGGCTCAGTGTTGTCAGAGAGCTCAGCCCAAATATCTCAGAACAGGGAGGTGCTGGGCCAGGGGGGTCAGTCACTCTGGTCAGAGTTTCTCCTGTTTCTTCTTAGGGTACCTGATTTCTAGAAAGTGTTAGAAGCTGTGTGTGTTGTGCCAAGCTTCATGCTGTAGTCCCTGCTTAATTAGAAGCTGCCAAGGAGTGAGTCCCAGAGTTCAGATGTGGCACATAAAGACAAGAAAGACGATTTGGTGGAGAAAATATCTAATGTGTATTTTCTGTGGAATTAAAAATCTCGTGAGTGTAGTGTGCTGGTCAGAGATTCCAGGTTCCTTAAACTGTAACACTTTACAATAACTACATGTCAAATGCAGCCTGGAGTGCCTCTACTTGACTCTCTTTACTCAGCTCTTTTAAGCATGCATCTTGTTTCCAAATACTGTGTTTTTTAACAGAGCTGTTTTGTTCTGTCTTTATTGCCATGCTTCTTTATAGTACAAATCTGAATAGGAACACAGCTGAAGGTAATGCCATGTGCAAGCTATGATCTGGTACCTCATTAACATTATTTGCAACAAATATTACATCATGTTCCTGATGTAATAGACATTCAGAGGAAGTTTCGATGAAGTGCCTGCAGTTGTATTTTTCCATTTATTCATATCACTCAGACTAAACCTGCACAACCCCATAATTAAGTTCTGTCACAGTTGTACCTAATTTTGCGTTCTCCATTTGTCTGTCCCAGGACAAAATAGTTGTTAATAAGCAGAGCACAGTATTGTATGCAACTAACATGTTTCTTGTTTAATTTAGCCAACAGTGATGATAACACAAGTGAGAAGGAAACAAACTTCAAAGAATCTGGTTTTCCATGTCCTGCAAACACTTCAAATCTGACCTCTCAGTTTAAGAAGGAGAATGACCAGGAGGAGACTACAGTTGGCTCTTCAGTGCCACCTCGACAAGAGCAACCTGAAAACTTAACTTCTGCCAGTGTAGCTGAAAGGAGTTGCCCCAGAGGCCATCAGGAAGATAACCTTTCTGATGGAACTGCCCCTCTAACACAGGGCTCTGCAGAAAAAACACACCACACAAACTGTGCAGGCTGTAAAAAGCCCAGTGAGGCCAAAGGCTCTGAGGAGGAGACAAGGACTCACGTGGGAACTGGCCTTTCTCAAAATGTAGCGATGGAAAATGGCAGACATGATGCTGGGAAGAGCACTGCAGCCCCTCTTTCTTTGACAGATGTGTCTCCTCCCACTTGCCCTGGTGGTCCTGATTTGCACTCTGCTGTAGCCATGCACGATAGTGACATTTCTCGCCTCATAGATGAGGTTTCTTTGGCGAACGAGAGTGAGCTGGATAGTGCCGTCTCGGCTCTGATCGGACAGTTTGAGGTCACAGATGACCACACAAATCTTCCTGCAGCCTCAGGCCTCCGTGGGGCTAGCAGCCAGCCCTTCAGCCTGGTGGCCACACACCCATACATGGGCAGTCCCTGTAGGCACAGCTTGGCTGCCCCAAAACCCATCGTGTCCCCGTTCTCCTCAACGCCAGACACGACCGCGTTCTCCAGCCCCGAGGCTGCAGAACACCCCGTGTACACAGTGATCCACGAGGCAGCTCTGACACTGAGTTCTGAGTGCAAGGCCCATGGGGAGTTAGTTTGTAAGAAAAAGTTGAACAGTATAGGAAATAACTTGCCTGGCTGTCCTTGTCCTTCATCTCTTTCTTTGCTCAATTTAAATCCCCAAAGAAAATGTGGAACAAGCTGGGAGGCCCCTGAGTCAGCCGGTTCTTTCGCTTCCAGCAGCCTCATCTTTGAGGAAGCGCTTGTTGACCCTCCAACTGGTGAGAATTCAGAAAGCAGCAGTCTTGTAGAGGTGGATGGGGATTCCCAGGACCTCTTGGTAACTGCATGTGAGTACAGAAGGGAAGACATGAGCCAGCTGGCTTCACCTCTGAAACTGAGGCAACATGCTGGGCATGGTGGTGAGAGGACTTCTGGGAGTAGCACGACTGTTGGGCTCTGTGCTGCTGCCCTGGACTGCTCAGCTACCTTCAGGACTGCAGGGACTCGGCTCCCTTTCCCAGTGTGTGAAAGTGTTGGCTTTTTATATCATCATCATCACTCATATGAGCAGAAAAACATCACGTGCACCTCGGAGAGATCCCAGCTCAGCGTGCACTCGCCGGTGCTGAAAAACACTCTGCCTTTCCCGGCTCCTTCAGCCATCCAGCAGGCCAGCCCTTGCAAATCCAAGAGTCTGGGAGACTTGACCTCAGAGGATATTTCCTGCAATTTTGAAAGTAAGTATCAGTACATAAGTAGAAGCTTTATCTCCTCAGGCATGAGAGACAAGAAACTGGCTGCTATGAAGACCGTGACCACCCATTCTACAGACGCTCTGACGGAGCAGCTGAGGAAACTGCTGTCCCTGGACCAGGAGGACAGCTGCCAAACGCTGTGCTCCAGGCAGATGGAGGAGGACTGCCCCAAGGCTCTGGTCAGGAAGCTCTCCTCCAGAAGCCAGAGCAGGGTAAGGAACATAGCCAGCCGTGCCAAGGAGAGGCAGGAGGCCGCCAGCAAGCAGAAACCTTCCAACACGAATAGCCTGGCGGGGGTTGTCCTTCGGAACAAGCCTTCAGCATCTCCCCACGTGATCAACAGGCATTCAACGGGCTCCTACATAGCCAGGTACCTGAATGGCTTCCCTGGGGAGGACACGGAGGGACGAGGAGTTCCGGAGGGCGCGTGCGCCGCCTTGCACTATGGCTGCAGCGACCAGCTGTACGCTCGCAGGTCCGTTCTGCAGCTGGAACCTGACGGGGATGATCAGCCTGAAATTTATTTCCTGCTGAGACTGTAGATTGTATAAATGTACATCCTCAATGTTTACAAACTGAAATGAAGGATTTTTAGCAAGAAATACTGTTTTGAGGGTTTAAATTATTTAGAAATGCGATTTCACGTGAGTAATTCAGTCATGGTTTAACGTGCCCTTTCCTGTCAGACTTGTGTCAGTAGAAACCATGTTCCACCCTGATGTATGAGCTGCCTTGGTTTAGAGGATAAACCAAGGCAGCCTGGGGACTGTGCATGCAGGAGGGGTTTGCAGTGTTTTGTCTGTAATGCCCGTTGGTTTGCACAGGCTCATCTGTGCTCAGAGCCCAGCAGTGAATGCAGCAGTGTTCTCCCTTCCTCCCAGTCTGCCCACTGGGTGGAAACAGGGGTTTAGTGACTGCTTCGGGCCTTTTGTGCAAATCCTGCTGGGCACAGTGCTGTGTGTTCCTGGAACAGCCTCGGGGCAGATCCCAGCCCAGGGCTCCTCTTAGCCAGCACGCAGCAGTCGCCACTCTGACTCCTACTTCATCCTTACTATGAATTTTACATGTTTCCATGTATGAACTGTGATTCTACAGCAAAGAATTTGTAGGATTAGTGCTAGTGTGTAATGTGTAGGTTTGTCTTCTGCCCACTGTATGAAGTAAAACAACGGTTGTCTTCCTCCTTGGTCACAGTGTTGAGCGCTCCTTTCAGGACACAGTGGGGTGTGGGAGTAATTCTGCATTTGTGAATGGAAACATCTTTAATTTCTGCATATTTTGTTGCATATTTTTGTGTAGCTTCAGTACAGTAGCAGATCTGTTTTCTGTATATTTGTAATTTTATTGCTAAACTGCTGGCAGTCAGTGGGCTGTTTGAGCTGGCATGGCAGAGTAACTGCTTGGACTGTCCATTTTCCTCTTTCTCTGTGAATGCTGAAGGTGAATCTCCAACTCCTGAAGCTTCCCTGTAGGGAACAACATAGCTTTACTTTGCTGTTGAGATGTTCTCTGCTGTAAGTTGTTTGGTTTTTGGATTCTTATATGTAAAAGATGTTCCTTTTACCTCTTTCTTTTGTAATGCAGAGTATTATTATTATTGAAAATGTCATTAAAATAGATTTTTAAGCACTTGGTTACATGTTTACTGAAACTGTAGCAAATGCAATTATGCTTAAACTACTGGTGGTTACTGATTGCAGATTATCTGTCTTGTTTTGAGCTTGCAGTGAGGTTTCAGAAAGGG
Organism: Heliornis fulica; assembly: GCA_013399135.1. NCBI lineage: Eukaryota > Metazoa > Chordata > Aves > Gruiformes > Heliornithidae > Heliornis > Heliornis fulica. The sequence continues at coordinate 141,763 of VXBZ01006906.1, read as the reverse complement.
AAAAATTTCCTTTGTTTCAGATGAAGGTAAATGGTTCTTGGCTGGAGATCAGCAGCTGAGCTCCTTCTCTTTTCTGGATAGAAAGACATGGTTATGGAGTATGTCCAACTGCCCACGTGTTCCCATTTTGTTCTGTTAAGGGTCTGACAGACACTACTGGCTCTTGTTTTGATCACTTGAGAGAGACAACAGTGTATTTTCTAAATAAAAAGCCCTTTTCCATGGAGGAACAGAACTGGCTACTGCATTAATCCCTTAAGCTTTGGGCCTGACGTGCTGTGTCAGTACTTGTGATACAGTTTGGAAGGTGCAATTGAAGCCATCTCTTGACTGCAGAGAACTTGGGAAGCTCCATGCCTTGGGGTGTTGGATGCTTTCAGAGGGAGGGAGATGGTTTCAGCTTCCAACTCGCCTGTAGCTCGTCTGCTCTGGCAGTGCAGAGACTGTTTCCAAGGGAAAGGGTGGATGTGTGGGGGCTGGGATGCTGAATGCTGCTGCTCCTGCTGCATCCCAATGCATTGATGTGCTTTCATAGCACCTAGGCCTTCTTTAGAAATAGCTCCTGCTGAAGTGCCTTGTAATTAAGCAGGTGACACACTTGCCATTGCAGGAGACAGCTGGGTTTGAAGGGTGTTTCTAGAATTAATTTATAAGAACGGAGCGGTGTGCACCGAAGGTCAGAGTAGATGATTGTAGTTGTGTCTCATGACTTAATGTCTTCTACTTTCCTCTTAATTGTAGAAGTTAATTCAGATGGGGATAGTTCTTTGTGTGAAAGTGAAATTTGGACAGTGGAAAAGGCAAAGAGAACTCATCAACTCACTTCAGTCCTTGAGTAACCTGCAGGGCGCTCTGCGAGCCTGGACGTGGAAATGGCGAAGTCAGACTGGTTTTATGGCTGTTTACAAAGGTGATATTATAAAAGTTTTCAGCCTGCAGAACTTTAATTTCAGTAGCTTGTATTCAGCATTGGATTTGGTCCTTTAATGTGTGTCTTCAGTGCGTGAAGAATGCATGAAATCACAGTACTTGTTGCCTCTGCACACCGAAGCTTGATGATGTGATGAAGGATTTTGACTATTGGAAGCAAGCATTCTGGTACAATGTTTGAATTGGGGAGGGTCTAATCCAAAATCAGACACATTATCTCTTGCTTTTATGTTCATAATTAAAAGAAAGGAAGATTAATAGTAAGCATAAAGTACTTAAAATTCAATGGTATTGTTTTGTGCACATAATACATTTGGATTAAATTTTGTGTTTAAAACACTTTCCAAGATAACTCTTTGACCATTTCTCTCTTGGTTTACTAGAAATGGAGAGTGTTCAGGCTCTGGAAGGAAGAACTTGAGATCAGAGGAGCAGAGTCCATACTACCCTTGCAGAATAGGCAGGTGAAGAACACTCCCCAGCACTGACCTCCCTCCTATTTCCCTGTCACTGGTGCAGGGTGCAGTCCCAGTGCAGGTCAGTGTCTGATCCCCACAGCAGCTGGGGCTGTGCCTACACTTACTGTGAAGTACCTGGTTCAGCTCTTCAGAGAACCAGGAGCTGTTCTACAAGCAGATGTCAGTGATGCTTGAAACCTCAAGCTGTGTTTCTGTTTCTTTTCCAGATGAAAATGTAAAACCAGCAATTTATCTTTTGTTTAAAACTCTCCATATTGTTTGTCAATCTGGACTTGCAAATAGTACAGATGTAGGGCAAGGACAAAAGATGGAACAGGGAGCTTAAAGATATGCTTTATCTGGTAAGCTCTTAGCCAGTAGTCTTGGGTGTGCTGAGTGGGAGGTTCAGATGAATTTGAGGTGGGCAGGCATCATCTTCAGGGAAGCCACCTGGTATAAACCCATCACTGCATTCTGTACCAGGTGATGTTCTCACTACCAGTGGGCTTTATGCAAGTTTTCTGTTATGTCTTCAGCTTTTAGTTTAACTGAGCAGCTCTATTTTCCTTTATGGAATGGATATAAGCAGAAGCACATTCCTGCAGTGCTGAGAACTATAATTAATGTGTAATATCAGTCTGCTGCAGGCAGTGTCTCATTTCTGAGGCAAACACATCTCTGGTATAATTAAAAGGTTGATCAGGAGCTATACTATAGATAAATCTGCCTGGAAGGGTGCTGCCAATCCAGCTGCTGTGGTGATGTTCCCATCATGCAGGTGGCCTGGCACATCTCACCACCAGAGATCCTGTGTCTGGAGGGTGATGGGGTCCCACTGGTGGGTGTTAGTAACATGAGCCCAGAAGTGGGGAGATGTGGCATAGCTGTGGTCTGGTCTGGTGATACTCTGTGTTCCAGAGAGCAGTTTGTTTGGTGAAGCTGTGCTGCAGAAATGATAACAGTATCTGAGAAGAGCTAACCCAGAGGTCATGGGCTTTACACAGCCATGGTGAAAGGTGATGCTGAGTAACAGGAGGGGTGGGAAGGTTTTGGGAAGCTGAGAACACTTACTTCAGGAGCCCTCTGTATTGGAAAATAACATCAAAGGGTGATGCATCAAGAAATCCAAGCAGTCTCTGCAGCCACCTTGAGCATGTGGCACATAGATTACAAGAAGCATTGTACAGAGCCAGGACTTCAGATCTATGGGTGCAGCAGCCCAGCAATCTGCATCTCAGCCACTCATCAGGCCATTCACTTCCCTTTTAGTCTTTCCCCCAAAATTAATTAAACTGTGTGTTAACAAGGCTGCAGCTTGTTGAAAATCCATCTAGTGAAGTTGTGTTTTGGTGCAGAATCTGTTGCAAACTTCAAGTTGAAGTGCTTACAAACCAGTGTTTGTGGCTGGTGTTTGTCTGCCTTCACTTTCTGGTTTGAAATTCTGTTAGAATGTCTCACAAACACAAAGTCTTACCCTTCTTTTGGCATCCTACATGGATCAAGCCCCTGAAATCTCTCTTCTTAAAATATTTCATTCATCCCCAGAGGTGTCCTGTGAAGGCCACAAAGTTTCCTGTAGGCCCCAGACCTGGTTGCAGCTCGTCATGGGCAGTTGTGTCAGTGGAAGGTACAGAGATGACACGATTTGTACCAGATTGTGATGGTGTTTAGAACGTGAGGCCACTTAGTATTTTTGGCTGCTGCATTGCAGTTGAAGCATCTGTCAGTCAGACTCTATCATACATCCCAACTATTTAATTCTTTAGAGGCTGGAGCTCTAATTTTGTAAACATAATGTTCATTTTTCTCCTCCTGAGATTCACTGAGATGTGTATTTTTCCTTGCTACCATCTTACCTTGCAGTCCAGCTCAGAAATACACTGTTTATTATTTCACATTCCTTAATTTTTTGTGTCTTCTGCAAACCTTAATCATTACCAACTCAGCAGGTTTTATTTCAGGCCATTGCCACAACACAGCACTGATCTGAGAGCCCTGCAGGACTCCTTGCTCACCCCTGATCCCCTTTCTGTAGCTCCCTGTAGAGATCCACTGTTGACCAGCATTGTGCTCTCACAGCAAGTCCCTAAGGATCATGTGCCCAGGGAAGAGGGAGCAATAAATAAATTGCATGAAGGGCTGTGTGCTGTTGGGAACTGTGTTGGGTGGTGTATTAGCTGAAAGGGGTGATGTTTATTTCTGTGGCAAAACAGAAAACAAACCCAGTGGTATTGTTCAGTTCAGATTCTTTCTCTTGGAAGAAAGAAAAAAAGCTTTTTAGGATGTCTAACTTCCAGAGCATTTTATTTCCAGTACCTTCAGCAGAAGTTGAAACTGGATTATTTTCCTCTCAAACTTCTTTTTCAAGCTGCATTCCATCCTATTCAGATACAGGTATAAATTAACTGGAAGAAACAATTTGTTTCCTGCACTGTTCCAGTCTGTCCTGCTGAGTGGTTCTAAAACCAAGAATGTGTTATGAATGCTGAGGATGCTTTTAGCCTCTCTCATCTAATGCATACATTCACTGACTAGCAGAAGAGTCAGACAAAGGGAATAAGCAATTATTTTCCCAGGCTCAGGCCTGTGGCTCTCATCCTGGCTGAACAAGCCTGAGTTGCTTTCTAGTTTATGAAAGAATGAGTACAGGAATCTCTGCAAGAATCTGCAGAGAAGAGTTAGTAGAGTCAAAAATGAGATTGTGGTGTTGTATTTTTAATATTTTTTTAATTCTAAAACAAGAATAGTCTCTAAGTACTTTTATGTTTCTTAGAATACCTACTACCCCTGCTTCTAAGAGCAGTACAAACCACTCCTAGTGCTAGGGATCCAGCTTCACATCCTCCACTCCTGGCAGAGGAGCCAATGCTGAGGTACAGAAATGCACTGCAAAGAGCTGAAGAGATCTGCTAGGAGGCTTTTCTGCTTCTGTTATCCCAACAGGCCAAGGAGGTGTTTATTGCCCAGTCACATTTACCACTGATGCATCAAACCAGAAGTGAAGCAGTAGCCAGAGGAGTGATTTATGTCTGGGCAACGGAGATGGAGAAGGAATTCCCTGCAGGCATTAGATGCATGATAAACAGAGGTAAATATGTTGGACAGTGTTTGTGAAAGCTTTTGTTTTGGCCAGTCACACTGTGTTTCAGCAGGAGGTGGTGTGATGGGACCACTGTGGTGATCAGGTGAGGTGGTAAATCCCCATCATCATGTGGACAGTGTGGTAACATTTTCCTTCTGTACTTTCAAGATCCTGTTTTGTAAAGTCCTTGTGTGCAGCTCAGGGGATGGCAGAGCTTGTGGTGCTTGAGGTGGGGTTGCTACTGTCTGGAGGAGCCTCAGCTTTTTCAGAGCATTTCCCCTGGTTCCCCAAAACAAACAACAAACCCTAACAAACCCTCAGGGTTTTTTCACTGCAGTTCTGGGATCAGCTGCTGCAGATTTTCCTCCTGTGAGGTGAGACAGGGATGCCAATGAGCCTGGGGCTGGGGTTTTTGCAGGGTGTGGGCTGTGAGGGGTGGTAACAGGGCCCGTGGGGGGCACACTAGCAGCTGAGGGGGTACCTTCCATCCCAGGCTGACTGCATGCCAGCCTGAAGCAGGGCAGGGCTCCAGTGGCAGGTCACATCCTTGGGCACCTGCCTCATCCTTGAGGTGAGGCATCTATGCAAATTTTAGTGCTTGAAGATGATAAATCCTCTTAGGAAGAAACATTCTGTATCCTAAAATGCTTTGCTTAGAGGGCTTGTTTCACTTGTTTCCCAGTCTCATCTGAAAAGGTTAAATTGTAAAAGCATCAAGTGTTTCCTTTTAAACAGGGAAAGCCACAGAAAGGACAGTCAGATTCTCCCATCAGCATGCTGGGCTGGCTTTATTCTCAGAGTGATGCTCACTTGGGTTTGGTTTGATAAGATTTTAATGCAGTTCCTGTTTGCAGCAGGGAGAACAATGTCCCAGACTCTCAGTCCACACATAGGAGGCCGTGTGGCACAGTGATTACACTGATTACAGCTCTGCCCAGACATGCAGAAGGAGAAATAAATTGAATTTCTATCAGAGATTATCTTTTAAAGTCCTGTGTTGATTGAGACAGAAATAAATGCAAGTGGGCAGTGCCAGCATTGGCCTAGTTGTGGGGGGGTGGAGTTTGGCTTAGGGTTTTTGGTTGGTTTTTTGTTTGTGTTTTGTTGGCTTTTTTCATTCTAAAGAAACGTGGGAGTTGCAGTGTGTTCAAAAAGAAGATAAATCCTGGTGGGTGTGTTTAAAAGTGGTGTGAACTTCAGGATTTATAATGGAGTGGGAATAGTTCCTATCCAAAGCTGGAAGATGTATTCCAGGGAATGTGGCTGGGTATGAAGTGGCCCCACAAGTGGAACTGGTGTCTGCCAGCCCAAAACTTCAGGTCAGGGTCAGTGGGACTGGAACATCTCAGTGTTCTGTGAGCAGTGACATGTGCCACTGGTGGTCAAGGGCACCTCACAGCATTCACATGACCAGTGCTAGAGACAAAATGCCAAGGGAGATGTGCTCTGCCACCTTCATGTGACAGTCATTCCCCAGAGCCCAGTTGTTCTGATTCATGGCACAGTCCTCAGTGGCATTGGCTGGAGGGATCATTTAAGTACATCTGGATACAGACTTAAGATTGTCAGTAAAGTCAGACAGTATTTGTGTGATCCCATCTTAAGTACATTTTAAAGGGAAACAGATGTCTTGAAGCAGATGATTAATTCCCACTTACAAGCTTTTAAAAGTGGATTCTCTCTTTTAATTTAGTGTTTCACATCTTCAGCACTTCCAGCCAAGCTTGCTTCAAGATCTATCAGTATAAAACGATACTTAATTCAGTGGAGCAGTTCTGCTGAAAATTAGCAGTGCTGAGAAAACACAACAAAGTGTCTGCAGATGATGTGAATTTGACCTTTTTTATTTTCAGCACTATTAATTTTTGAGGTGGTTTTTTTTTTGTGTAAAATGACAAAGTAGTTGCATCCAAGTGGATGTTCTTCCAGGGCAGAGTTCAGCAGAATAAGGGAATACAGTCAAGTGCTGAATTTGGGTTCTTTAGGTCAGCACAGATCCAGGGTGTAACTATGGAAGTTGATGGAGTTTTCCCTGTGTATGTTAGGATGGGACTCAGTTTCTTGACTACTTGTCCAGTACTGATCCACTTACAGATGTTCAAAAGGCCAGTGCTGGAGATGGCAGTTTGATTTAAAACATGTTTGAGGTTTCTTCTGCTCTTCCATACCTGATTCCAAACAGCAGTGATGCTCAGCAAGGGAGATGGTAATTAGTACCCTTGTACTTAATTGTCTTGGGACCTGGATGTTTAAATATTTAAAATCCAAGCCTAGTCTTCAGGGTGAGGACACGTGTGCTGTGTTGAATTTATTTAAATAAATAGTAGCTATATTGACCCACACTCCCACTTCTTTTCCTGTAGCTTGAGTAAGAACCTAGTTATGCATAGAATTTGTATAAAATGAGGCTTTTGCATTAATCAGGAGCATGCCTAGCCCTGGAAGGTAATTATTAGTTTCCTGGTTGAATCTGTGCAGCCAGCAGGCAAAGGCTCTGCCCAGGAGAGTGGGGATTGCCCCATGGAGGAGCCTCTTCCATCTCAGCTGGGGTGCATGAGGTGTGGGTACTCATTAGCCCACTAGAGCTGTAGCACAGAGCCACTGGCCACACACACAGGATGCTCAGTGTTGCAGTGAGGAAGTGGGAGCCGAGTGAACCTGGTGTCATCTCAGCAGATGAAATGTGCCACCACCAGGAAGTCTGCAGTTCTCCAGAGATCCTGGGCCTGGGCATCTGCTCACAGAACTAAACCCAAACACATCTGAGAGCAGTTAAAGGCTGCCAGCATCCTTGAAAGGACAAAGGGGGCACACACAGAAATGTCTTGGGGCCAAGCAACTGAGAGTTAAAGCTGCTGCACGGGTTGACCCCACGTTTGAGCTGTGGGAGCACTGGAGACCTTCCTGTTCCAGTGGGACCCTCCCCAGCTCACAGGGGGAGCGAAGGGTGCAGAGGAATTCACATTTTTGGATCTCCATGACAAAACCAAGTGCTTTCATGAGATAACCCAAGATTTATTCATTAATACAGTTTTTAATTTGAAAGAGAAATCCTCAGGGGTCTCCTTCGCTGTGGGCTCCCCGTGCCAAGCGCAGCACTGAGCCAGCCTTGTGGCAGGAGCTCTGCTAGATGTGACAGCAGGAGCAGTGCCTGGTGCACACATGGCCACTACATTGCCCTTTTATTTCCTTGCTGCAAAGCTCTGCTTGGTTTATTCAGCAGAGGTGAAAGCCTGTGTTTCTTGTGCCAGTAACTCCAGTTGATGTGTTCTCAGGCCAGGAGGAGGCAAGCCCTGCTCTGCTGTAGGTCTTCTCCAGGAATCAGGCAGAAGGATTCAGCCTGGTGCCAGATGAAATGGTTTCTGTCTCCTCCATGGTTTTGGCAGCACCTTCTGCTGCACTTAATAGAGATGCTAAATGCTTAGCAGGATGAATAAACACAGCAACAGCCCCTTTCCACGTCTGAATGTGAAGCTTCAGACAAGGAATAACCTCATGGATTTTGTCTGAACTACACAACAGTATAAATCAGACTAAAACAGGGGAAAATACATGTGAAGTGCATGACAGATGACTAAATTTTAAAGTGAGAGAGTTGTGGAGGAAGTGCTGGTCTGACTTGTACAAAATAACGCTGTGAGTGGGGCAGTTCTGGGTTTCTGGCCCATCAAAGCCTTGCCAGCCCCAGCACTCAGACCAGAGACTGTGGTTCTTGAATGGATACATGTTCTAGAAAGATTTATAGTTTCTGCTAAACAAACCTTTGCTGTGTAATTCTGAGTAGTTCAGTAGCTAAGGAGCTGTGGGTATGCAGAATCCTTGGTCAAGGGGATCAGTTTCACATCTGCCTGGCAGCCCAAAGCTCTGTCAGCCTCCAAGGGTCCTCCTTGTATTCTGGGTAGGTGTTGATCAACAGGGTCTTCCTCCCTTATGACCACAGAAGGGGCAGCAGGGGTGGTTTGTTCCTCTCAGATGAATGAAAGGAGAGTAGCCTTTCATTTAGCACAAGGAATGCATCTGATCATGGGTGTAGCGGAAATAGCACCAGGCAGATTCTGTCTTCTGGAGCCACAGCACCAAAACCAGAGCAGTGGTCCAGCTGTTGGTAATACAGTGCAAACTGGTTTGCTGTGATTCTGGACACTTTGAATTTCTGCTCCAGGTACTGCTGAAGTAGGAGAGGGAAGATGGTGTGTGCCTGCTGCTGAACTCAGGAGTTTAGGGCTGGCTCTTAGAAGGGGCTGGAAGGTAATGCTCAAGTTACCAAAAAAGTTGGTTTTTTCACTTCTAAGAGAGAGTTTGGTCTTGTCACTTTGCTCTGAATCACTTCTCTGTATATATTCAATTCCAAATGCTGATCAGTGAGAGTTGAAATATTAAAAAACAAAACAAAAACAATCCAAACAAAATGTCCTCCCAGACTGCCTCTAGAAAACCCTGTTTCTTTTTTCTTTTTGATGTCTTTAAGTAAAAAAAAAAAGCAGCTGCCATTACACTCAGCAACATGTGAGTAAGGCAGTGGCAGTAGGTCTGACTTGCTGTGAAGTATTAGTAAACAAGGAGTTACCTCAACAGTAGCCAAGTTTAACAAGATCTCCATTTACTGTCCTGTCACTTCTGTGTTGTGACACCCATCTGTTGAGTCACACGGCCTGTGCACACAAATCACTGTGTCTCACACGTGGGGAAGGACTTGGAGAAATCTGGGACTTGGAAGGGAAGATGAATAGAAGATCTGTGAATAAATAGTTAAAACCATTCAGATAACTGACTGGCCAAGCAGGGTTTTGTTAGATGATGTGTAGCAGTGAAAGTCTGGCTGTCTGGCCCAGCACAAACATGGTTTGTTGCAGTCTGTGTAGATCAAGTGCTTTCTGCTGTGTGGATCCTGACAAGATGACATGGAGAGGAGGCAGACAGGAGAATGCTGCTGGGAAAGCCACAAATTAAAATCCTTTTAAGAAGGTATCAAAGGTGTAAGACAGTAATTTTATTTTTTCTTCCCCCCACCCCTTAAAAATAGACAACCTGATCACTTGCAGTACAGATCACTGCTGGTGTAGTGGGAGTACCCTTCTTGGAAGCAGTGGTACCTTAGAAAGTTCAAGTGACTACATACATGTAGTAATATTCTCTGGGTTTTTTATCCAGTTCCATCAGAGGTCGAAGAACAGTTGCTGGGCAGGGAACAGCTGATTGGTCTCTTCCACAAACCCAAGAGGTCACAGTCAGAGTCCACCAGGCTGATGGGAGCTGAGAGCTGGTAAGAGGTTGTGTTCCTGCTCCTCCTTTGGAGGAGAGACCTTCTCTGCAAAAATAACTCAGAACTCCTAAGGGCTTATCATGATACTTTGGTCATCATCAATAAATAAACAGTTTGACTAATCCTAGAACTGGGTTCAGTAAAAACTGAATCCTGTTGCCGCTCTCCACAGCGGTGACACCACCTCCCCCGTGTCAGGGCTGTCCCCTTGCTCCTGGGATAGGGATGAGCTTTGTGGGTGTTGAGAGGCTGTGCTGAAAGGTCTGGCAGGGTGGTGGGATGGAGCTGGCAGCAGAAGGTGATTGGATGTTGACAAAAAATGTTTGGGATTCTAACTTGGCCCCATGAAGGCAAAAGCCTTCATGGGGCCAAGAAATAGGATATTTCTAAGGCCACCTTAGAAATNGGATGGAGCTGGCAGCAGAAGGTGGTTGGATGTTGACAAAAAACGTTTGGGATTCTAACTTGGCCCCCATGGAGCTGGGCAGGACAAAGAGCTGCAAATAGACAGGTGTTAAAGTTTGGTAAGTTGCTTGCTCAGGCATTAGGGGTAGATCCTGCTCTGGGACTTTGGCACAGTGAGTTTCTGTCAGATGTCCTTGCTGCAGGTGCTGGCAGGGACTGTCATGTATTGGCAGAACTGGCTTCCCAGCAACTGCATTGCCATCCCCTGCCTGATGCAGGTTGAGATTTGTGCTGAATAATACTCATAGTTACTGGAAACTGTAACGGACCCTTTCCTTTCTGTGGGACCAGTTCAAGCCTCAGCCTATTGAATAAATCTTTTCAGAGATACTTACTGGTTGGTACTGAAGGTTCAGTGAGGTCACATGTTGGCTGGGGTCGGTTTGTTCAGGATTTCTGTTGCTGCTGGGCCTGGTTTCTCTCCTTTGCTGTTCTACACTATGGCCAAACACTCGTTGAAAGCATTTTGTGATGCTTCTGTGTGGAAACAGGCTACTGGGCTTAAAAAAAAACCCTAAACAAAACCAGAGGTTGTTGAATAACTTCTATTTTACTTCAGAAAAATAATAGAGAGCTATTTTCTAGTTACACTTCCCTTTAGCTAGCAAACCTCCTGCCAGGCCAGCCCAGGCCTGAGCCTGTGGCCTGGCGCGGTGCAGGCGGGTGCGCGGCGTTGCACGGGACACACACCCATCACCAGCTGCAGGTGTTGCTGGCAGGAGAACAAAAAGGGTCAGCCCAAGCACCCTGCTAGAGTCTTCAGGAGCCAGGGCCCCAGTGTGGGGTCTGTGGGAAGGTACTGGCTTCTGGCAGGGCAGTGCTGGTGGCAGGTCCTCCCCCCCACCTGGGTGAGGCAGGTCTGTGCTGGTCCTCATGCCCTGGGTGCAGACAGGGTAGAATGGGACAGCTGTTTGTGCCATGGGTGTCTCATCTGCCCTGGCTTCATCCCAGCTCCTGCTGCTCCAGGACAGCTGAGGGAGGAAGCTGTGGGGCACAACTGGTCTGTCTCAGCAATGTTCAAGGCTTTGGGATGGATTGGTTGGGGGTTTGGTTGTTTTTTCCGTCAGAGACTTTGTTCTTTGCCCTTTCATAGATGAAAACAAACTTTCATCAGTGCTGGATCAAGCTGCAGTGTGGCTTTTGCTTTCCATGGGCTGTATGTTTGGTGAGCCCAATGGAGGGATCAGAGTCTCCAGTTCTGGTCCCGGTGGTGGCCTGCGTGGGGGCTCTGGAGCTGGGGCCATGGCTGACTCTGCTTTTCTCCCCTCAGAGGTGTGAACCCTCTAGGCTCTTTACACCACATAGCCACAGCACAAACATGTGGGGTGCCCTACATCTGGGGCTCCTGGTGTGGTGGTGCTGCCCACAGGGACATCCTGGGTGAGGGCAGAGATGGCAGCAGTGCCTGGGCAGGGCCTCAGCGTGCCCGCTGGGAGCTCCCTGGGTTAGGGTAGGTGTGAAATCAGAGCTGCCAACTGCGTGGTTTGAGGCAGCCAAGGGAATCCAGCAAAGTCTGTTAAACCCTGGTAAGATCAGTGCTCACATGGGAGAGGAATCTGCAGAGGAGATGTCACAGCTCTGCCCAGAGCAGGGTGGGCAGTGCCTGGCATCACCTAGGCCAGGGAGCGATGGAGGCAGCCCACGGGAGCGGAAAGAAGCGGCGTCACGCTCCAGTGAGCTGTCAGACTGGGAGTTTAATTCTTCCTTCTGGACAGGAGCATTTAAGGTAATGCTTGATTGTTATTTTTCAACTTCTTTGTAACTATGGAGACCAGGAGATTCGTAAGGCAAAGCAGAAGCTGTCGAGGTACAGTCGAACCAGCTCTGACGTTTCTGTCTCTTTGGGCCTCTCATCAAAGCTTTTGACTCTCTGAAACTGGAAAAATGAATCAGAGTGGTGTGTGCAGGAGGTTGTCCTGTGGATGAAGATTCAGTGGGGTGAATGTGAATCAATCTGTACCTGAAAACAAAGGTGAACTCTGAAAAGCCCTTTCCCCAGCCCCTCTGACTACGGGAGGTGTGGCAGCACCCGCTGCCTTCTAAGCAAAGGCAGGAGAGCCTGTAGCCCACCCACTGTGTGGGGTCCTGCTCTGGTTCTGTTAGATGATTGGCATCTCTGTGGCAGCCCATGACTCCCCACATACACCTTCACATACTGCTGAATCGGTGCTGTTTCTGCCCTCAGTGTTTGCTTGGGGGTTGCAGGGTGTCTCACCTTGGCATGTAGCAGCAGGGAACAATGTGAGATAAAAGATCACTCCGTTGCTGTAGGATGCAAGGGTGCTCTGGAGATCATTGCACCTGTGGCAGTGCACATTAACTTCCCCTGCCAGGAGTCCTCAGGAGACAAGAACTCTCAGTGTGATGGATGTTGGGTTTCACAGGGCTCTAGAGCCCTCCAGAACCGGCGGTCGGAGCCGCTGCAGTGCTGTGGCTCTCCGAGGTTTTGGCCTACACAACAGTCATGTTGTACAGCAACATTCAGGAGCAGAAGTTTCAGCAGCTATGGGAGAGTTGTTGTATTTTCTGACAGCACAGTGAATGTCAGGAACACATAAATGACTAAATGATTCCAGCAGTGGTTCTAGTGCTGTGAAACACAAGTTAATAGATGACAACTGTCGAGACAGGCCGGAGCTGCGCTTGCTCTGGAAGCATTTTCATTTTGGAGATCAGGATGGTGCTGGGTGTATCCATGCATCTTTGGTGCAGTGCCATTGCTCCCTTAACCAGAACTCACCTAGTGGCAGACAGTGCTTGCTTCTCACTCCTTCATCCAGCCCTTCTACTGGGTCCTGTCCTGCCGGGCCAAGCACGGCCGCTCCTCCGGCTGCTCACCTCTGCGTCCACCTGTCCCTCCCTGAGCTCCCTCCTCCTTCCCACGGACCTCAGCTGAAAATGGTACGTAGCCAGAACCCCTCTGATTCCAAACAGCCTTGTCCTTCCTTCCCTTCAGACAGAAATGCACTTTCAGATGGTTTCTGTAGCAGAGCAGCTCCGCTCTGCTCTCCCCTGAAGACCTGTGCTGGTGCCAGGGCCCTGGGCTCTCCTGCTGCAGTGCTTGAGAGCTGGCTTGACAGGGACCTGCACAAACCAGGGGTGGTGTTCAGCATCCCAACCCTGGTAGGCACAGGGGATGGTGTGCTCTCTGCAGTACATTCCTCTGCTTCCTGGGGCTGGCAGGGACACTGTCACAGCTTTATTTATATCTTGTCATTATTTCCCAGGGTTGTTTACATTAGGCATCAGCCTCACAGCGCCTTGAGAAATAATGTTCTTTTTTTCCTTCCTTAATAATACTAGAGATGTTGTAGGGGAGCAGTTGTGGATGCAGGAGGTATCAGAATCAACATGTGTAGCAGGATCATTCAGAGCCAGGCCATTAGGAAGAATTCAAAGACAATTTGGGAAGGAGATTTGATAAGAAAGGAAATGATCTGATTTTGATTTTTCTTGGGTTTGGGTTTTTTGTTGTTTTGTTGTTTTTTTTTTTCTTTTGGCTTGCTTATTTGTTTTGGGGTTTTTTGGTGGGGGTGTGGGGTGTGTTTGTGTGTGAGGTAGTATGAATCAGATATAAAAATGACTTTCATTTTGTCTGTGCTCCAGATGGATTTTTGTCTCCTTTGCAGTTTGGCCTGTGAGTGGGACCTTGCAGATTCTGTCTGCACAGTGGGGCTCTGTATTTTGCCCGAGGAGCTGGCATGTGAGAGCTGGTTGTGCCATGTGTAAGATGTCCCACAGCACAGTGTGCTGGAGTACAGAGAGCCACCCCAGGGAATGGCCCCAGCGCCGGGGTGTTAACAGCTTGGACACTCTTCAGGTGGCTCCTACAGTAGGGAAAGTGATGGATGTGCATCTGAGAGATCAATGTCAGCTCCTGTGTACAGCTCTGGGATACACTGTGTGGTGAAAGGCAGTCTTGTAACTGAAGGTCTGTATTTAATAAATCTATTTTCCCCAAAAGAGAAAAAATCAGCCAGTGCACTGAAGGATTTCAGATGACTGACGTGGTTTACTCACTCCTGGATAGATGTGAGGACTGGCAGTGGAGAGTCAGAGGCTCTTTGTAGGTCTGGGCTCTCCTTCAACCAACTTAGAAACAAGTGTTAGCAGTAACTTAGTTAACAGCACTAATTAGGGTAGAAAAATAACATAGAGAGGATGAATACCCAGAGATCTCTTCCCTGTGGTTGTTTTAAGACCGTTGAGAGCCGTACGCCCGCCTGCGGGTCAGACTCCACGTGCTGCCTGGAGACGAGGTCGGTGCCAGCGCTCCTTCAAGCCCACTGCATGTAAGATACTGCTCTACAACCCCTCTTTGCCTTTCTGCTCCTCCTCACCTCAAACTGTCTTCTCATGGCATGAGCTGAGCTGAGGCTCTTCTGCTTTGTGGGGAGAGCAGGAGCTACCAGGCTACTGCCACCCTCCTCTTGGATCTGTGCAACCCAGCCCTGGTTTGCCCCACGATCTGTCAGAGCAAACTGCATATATGGAAGTTGAAAAGCAGCAAAAGAACTGATAAATACACCCCCAATATAAATTCATGAGCAAGGCAATGCAATAGGGTGATTCCAACATGAGGGTTATTTTCTACTTGCCTTTTTAATTTGAAATACCCAGAACAGTTGGAGAGTTTTGACGTGTAATAGAATCCTGACCTGTTTTCCACCAAATTGCAGTTGTACAGCCCTGGCTTGCTAATACATTGCCATGTGGAATTGGGTCAGAGCAAATCCACATCCATTATATAACCTGAATTGGTTTATCCAGGGAGAAGGGGATATAATATCTTAAGCCTTTTAAATAAGGGATAAGTGCAGTACTGGGAAATTGTTAATATTATGCTGAATTTTAAGATGCATTTCCAGGTGCAGTATTTAAAGATGAGGCTTTGTTTGATGGGATTGTTTTCACGTGCCTGGGAGTTGCAGTGGGGAGGGGGCTGCCAGCAGACTGTCACCCCGTGGTTGGGTATTAGGGCGGTCAGATGCTGCTGTGATGAGTTTGGTGGGTATACATGGATGAACAGGGGCAGAGCTCTTCCTCTCAGCCAGGAAAGGAAGCAAAAAAATTCTTTGCCAGAGTGAAGGGAAGCAGCTGTGATTTAAAGCCTGGGCTTTCCTAGACTTTGATGAAAGTCAAGACCTGCTGAAAAAGCTCATTCTACCAGTAATAGTTACTGGCCTGTAGAGAATTGCCCAAGACTTATTTTCATAGGAGAAAGCTCCCTCTGGCCTCCCCAAAGTTGCTGAGATGCTTGAAAATGTCAATAAATGAACTACACAGGCTGCCAGCACAGTGCTGAGGTTGTGGTTCTTGGGTGCTCTGCAGCAAGGTGCCGTTCCAAGCTGACCACGTGCTTTGCTCTGCGACCTCAGCGCGGTGGAACCTTGGCTGCCACCTCCCTGGGGGGTTTCACCCTCTGTGGAAAGAGCTGGGGCAGCCTTACAAGTGGGCAGGTACGTAAATATTGTCTCACCTTGACATTTCAACAGCACTTTGAGAAGAGGAACTGGTGTTACAGGAGCCCTACGGAGCCGCTCGCACTTAGCGGTGTCATTGGATGGACGGGCCATGGATGTGCCGTGCCCCGGTGCCAGCACAGCCAGCGAGGCGTTTTCTGGGGTAATGCTTCTAGGGGTGCCAGTTGTGAAGGTTTTCTTATGCCATTACTCTGATTTGAGAGCCTGGGGTGTGCTACAAAGGGATCAAAACTGTTCTGTTGGCAGTTTGCACACGTGCCCACGTCCTGTACGTGCACGGCCTCACGCCTGCGGGGTGGCTTCCGTGGGTGGCCGGGCACAGGGCACAGTACTGCGGGGGGGAGTGGAGCCTCAGGGGTTTTACAGCAGTAAGTGCAATCCAGAAGTTAAATTAAAAATAGATCCTCTAAAAATATACAGCACATGAGCAAGTCTTGAGTGTGAGCCTGGAACACGACAGGTCATCAGCACCCAGAGTCTATCACCAGCCCTCGTGCCTGGCTGTGGGTGGAAGAAATGGTGTCTCACCTGCTGCCACCCTGATGTGATACAGGCAAATAGAGACTGGAAATTGTTTCCATGCCATGATGTGTGGCTGGTTTGGGATGAGCTGGTGCCACAAAGCCCTCCCTCTCCCCCATAGTTGGCAGGTAGGCAGTTGGGCACAGGTCCACAACAGGGCAAGGCTGAAGAATAGGTGGTGAGACTGTTTAAATAGGGTTTTTTTGTGCTGTCATTGCTCTGAGTGGTGCCACACTCTGAGGTCATGATGTGATTTGGCTAAAATCTGAATCTTATGGTTTGTGCTTGTTCTCTTCCCAAGGAGACAACTGCATCTGCACCATGTGGGCTGTTTGGGCACACTCGATCTTCCCCAGGTACTGGGAGGACCTGACACTCTACTACACGAGGTTATGGGATGTGCCCTCTGCTCCTCGTTAGATGTGGAAGGACCTGGCACCACGAGGTTCAGTATCAGCAACCTGGGGCAAAGGAGCTGCAGGAGGAGTGATCAGTGAAGTGATCAGTATGTTACAGGTCATTTGTGTAATAATGATACTTAATTAAGAAAAATATGTTATTTTATCAATACAGAAAGATAAAGCACGACACTGAATTGTCTCTGAACCTCACGTAACATACACAGAATTTAAAGCCAGTGTAATTACCAATCCTACTAAACTAAATTAGCATTTAGAAGAGACCATCCTCTGACACTTGACAGCATTTAAACTCTGTGTTGCTTGTTCAGAAATTAGTACATGGATAAAAAGTCAATCCCATTTAGGGAATAACTGAAAACTCCAAATATTTTGGAATTGAACTGTTTCTTCTACTTTCTTCCCATGCTCAAGCTCACATAAAACTAAACATTGGAACTTTGCAATTCTCGTTTTTCATGAATAATTTATTTCCAGGGTAGGTTTTAACATCAGTATTCACAGAACATACTTGAATTAATTCTCAGCAGCACCAGTTTCTCCAGAGGGGGAAAGTGCCTTTGTGTTCCATTTGGGTTTTAGTATCTTCCCAGCTATTGCTGGCGGGTGGTGATGCTTCTCCTGTCCCTGTAACACGTGTAGGAATTTGACTTGAACTTGTTTGGTGATTCTGTAACCTTTTCATTAGAAAAATTAACCAGTTCAGAGCATCTGTTCAGCTAGCAAGGGCACTGGTGCTGTGATACAAGTAAATTAGGAATCCTGAGGTACATGACCTGCTGGGTTTTGGCTGATAATGTAATCCAGTATAATTATATACGTATATAATATCTATTTATACTCCTAGAGGGGTTGTTCTCTTACACACACTGAATACAGCCTGTATTTCTTCTCTTCATGGTTATTGCTTTAAATTTAGATGGCAAGCTAACTTATTAAAAGCTATTTTTAGAGATTCTCCCCCTAAAAATCTTTGAAAATACCATCTTCTCCAGTTTGTCCTTGCCTCTGGGCTACTCTATGTGCCGTTGAATTACAGCACTCTAAGGCACTGAAGCCCTCACAAAAGATAACATGCTCTTGAGGAGTTTTAAATTAGCCTGTTTCAGTTTAGTATAAATGAAACAAAAATTAGCTGTACCTGAGGACAGCTTTTTACTGAACAAAGAATTTCTGCATTGGCAGCAATTAAACTAGAGCAATTAAAGTGCTGAGTTTCTGCGTGTGAGGCTTCACAAAAATGGCCATTGGCCTTTTATGTTTTGGACAAGGATTTTATAAACCCATCTGCCTTTGCTGGCAAGGTAAAGCCACAGAATTCTGCTTCTCCAGCCTGTGCCACTGCTGCCACTTTCATTAGCATCACGAGTAACCACCTGGTTGAATACAAGAATATAAAAGCAGAATTAAAAAAAAATATAAGTTTGGGGATCTTTTGGTTGGAGAAGTGCATTCAAATCTGTTTCCCTCACCAAATGCTCAGTCTCTTCCAGGATCTGGCTGCCCCTCGGGTTGGGATGTGGAACTGAAGGAGAGGAAAGGTGCTGGAGTGAGAGCTGCTGGAGCAGCCTGGAGAAGGAGAGGAGCCATGTACTGGAGCTCAGGGAGCAGAATGTGCACAGTCCCTGCTCCACACAGTGAGTACCTCACACCTTCTCTTCAGATACCTTGTCTGAAGTGACTACTAACTGGTTATCCCAGTAGAACTAGGTTCCCTCTGCTATATCCCTCGTTGCAAGGCTGACATTGCAATGGCAGCAGCAGAACACTGTCGTGTGTGTCCCCTGCTCTAGGGCACCAGCTTTGGCAGGGGGTTGGACTCCATGATTTCTGCAGTCTCCTCCAACCCCCATGATTCTGTGATTGTGGCAGTGTGTACTCTGAGCATGCCATTAGAAAGCACATCTGTGTGGATTAAAAACAGGGAAACAGCCCCAATTTTGGCAGAGTGTTACTTGTGACGAGGTACTGTGTCGCTTGGGCTGCTTTCAGGAAAGAGGGGTCTGCTTTGTTGATTATTCTTTGTGCCATAAAGCCAAGGGAGGGGTTAAGTGGTGTAACAGATGTAGATCATGGAAGCATTTTCCTGGGCAGGGCTGTTGCAGAAGGAACTGTCTTCAATTGAATTGGGATCTCTTCTCGTGTGACAATTGCTTCAAGTTGTGACAGTGACATATCACTGAGAGAATGGAAGAGGAACCATTCCCCAAGTGTCCTGCCCATGGCAGGGGGGTGGAACCTGATGATCTTTAGGGTCCCTTCCAGCCCTAATCGTTCTATGATTCTGTGGTCAAGAGGCAAAGCCTTGCTGAGGGGGGATACCCGTGTGTGAGGTGGGCAGGAGAGTAAGGGAGAGCTGGAGCTTTGGTTTCCTTCTGCAGCGCTGTGTCCTAAGAGGAGTCTGTAGCCAGAAAATGCAGGGCAAAATAATGTTTCTCCCATGTAAATAATGTCACAGAATTCACTACAGAAATACTTTGTTTATTTTTTTATCACTTGGATCTGTATTTCCAAGCCCTCGGGGTGGCAGAGCCTTTCCTGGCTGCCCAGGACCGCAGGAAGGGGTTGCCATCTGCTGGCAACCACCCGGCCTGAAGCACAGCGTGCAGAGGGACTTGGGTGGCAGAGAGGACTGTGGGTGCTGGGACCGGGTTCCTCAAAAGTCATCCAGTTTCTCCAGGACCTAGGATCCCAGCAGGTCAGTCTAAAGAGCACCAAGTACCACGATGGTCATGCACCATGGCCAGAGGGAGGTGGCTGTGGGACTGCAGCCAGGGCACTGGCCTGAGCCCGCTGCAGTGGCCCCATGTCACCTCTGCAGCTGCTCTCGAAGGAGGATGCTAACAGCTGACTGCTGTTCCTCTGATCCAGTAACAGAACTGGCTAATGAGGGGCAGAAAACAGAACTCTGCAAGTTCCAGCAGCTCAGTCTGGGGCAAAATACCTCTGGGGAAAGAACCTGCTGAAGGAAATGGCCTCAAGCTGCTCCAGGGAAAATTGAGGTTGGATCTTAGGAAGAACTTGTGTCCTGAGAGAGTCCTCAAGCATTGGGACAGGCTGCCCAGGGAGGGGGTTGAGTCCCCATCCCTGGAGGGGTTTAACAGACGGGGAGATGCAGTGCTTGAGGACATGGTCTAAGGGGAGACTTGGTGGCGGTGGGTTAATGGTTGGACTGGATGATCTTAGGGGTCATTTCCAGCCTTAACAATTGTATAATTTTATGATTCTAAGTGATGCAGGGGAGGGAGGATCAGTGTCACACACCAGGCTCTGCCTTTCTACCTGGAGAGGGTGTTCCTGATGCCTCCAGTGATGTGAGCAGCACCCAGAGTGCCAGTGCTCAGTCCCTTTTAGCACCTCTTGGCTTGGGCCCGCAGGTACCACGGGCTGGGGATGGTGAGGTGCAGGTGCCCCAGTTCCTTTCCTCTGGCTGTAGTGGGATCCATTAGAACAGGGCCAAGACACCCAGAGTGAGGGAACACTCAGCTTTTTCAGGGCTCCACAGCACTGAATGTATCTTTCCTGAGAAAAGTTGAAGTACAGCATATTAGATTTAAAAACAACCCTGTTTTTTTGTTGCAGGCAGCCCCCATTCCTGAGGTGGCTGATGCAGCAGAGCATCCTTGGGGTTCCCTGTGAATCTGAAGTTGCACCGTCTGTCACAAGAGGGTACTGCAGCACAGGCGTGGGAGCTGCTGTCCTGCACCACCGTTTCTCAAGGACTTGGTGTTTGCAGCGTGCATCCAGCGAGGAAAGCTGGCTGTGCCCCTGCAAATCAGGTGTTTATTTTAGTCTGTGTGACTTAGAACGTGTAAATTGTTGAATATTTGAGAAGTTTGTTTCTGGTTGGATAATACTGGGTATCATTTTAATGGTTGTTCAAGGCTTGTAAAGGGTTTCTGAATGTAGGGATTTGGTTTTGTAATTTTTAAATCCCACATTTTCCCCAGCACAGAGGATTAATTTTAAAATGCAGGCATAAACTATAAGTAAGGAAAGGAACAATGATCCATCTCATGTTCTCCAACACACAGGTAGACACCAAAAGGAGGAGTCACCACCACAGAGGTGTAGAATCCAGTCACCTGGTAAAGGAGGAGACAGCTTGTTACCTACAAACAGAGTGGAACCCTGAGCCTCCAGGACAGTATCAGACCCTGCAGGATGATCATCTGCACTGAGCTTGCCTTCAGAAGTGGTGAGTTGGGTTGGGCAGAGCTCTCTGCTCCTCATACAGGTACTGCTTCCTCACAGTCTCAACTGGAACAGCTCCCTGTATCTGTATCTTGAGCTGTTTTTGCTTTACCAGTTGCTCTGGTCTTGAATTTTGTCCCTTTTCACTAACTGCCACACTTGTTCAGGCTTGCTCTGCCCAGTGTTTAGGAAAAGGGAATCCTTGTCTGTATGGATTGTGGCAGGATATCTGCAGGGGGTTTGCTGGGGAAGGTGCAGTTTAGGGTCACTTTAAGGCACAAAGTCCAGGGCTGGCTTCTACTCAGTTGTGTTGTACTTCTCTAATACACAGGAGAACACAGAGTAAAAGATTCTGAAGAAATCATTTTGCTCTAAAGAGGACACTGAAATTATCTTGCTCCATTTTGTCCAGTGTTTATTGTTAACTGGAATGACTGGATCAAGAAATAATTTAAGTTTTAGGTAAACACAGCATTTTAGAAAGTCTTTCACAATTCATGTTAATGACTATATCCTTTTTTCTTCAGCCAGATTGTGTTTTCCCATTGTTTTCCTTGCTGGCACGATCTCATGGTCTTCCAGGGGGCACAGTAAGATCAAGTCAAGGGTTTTCAGCCAGTGCTGGAATCACACAAGCCAGCATTTGGTTCTGAGTATGGTGTCTTCAGCCTAGTAAGGTGTTTTCAGCCAGGGGATTCAGGGCTGAACCAAGAGCTGGAACACACATCACAGCTGAGCAGCCCAGTTATTTGTTTTTCAGGAGTCAGCACAAGGGAACAAACAAAAGTTTCATTTAATATTCACCCAGCTCCATGTCTTTGTGTCTGTCTAGAGTGTCATGGTAGAACCCAAGCACCTGAGAATAACCATCCCCAGTTAGGTACTGGGCTGCTGTGGGCACTGCTTGTTGGGTGCACGTCACCCACCCTCCAAAGGAGGCCTTTCCCTGCCCATTTCAGCCTGATGGGGTAAAAATGTAACTTGAAACTTTGCCTGCAAGGACATTCCCTTTACAAGCCAAGGAAAGAGAGGAGCTTGGCCAAAGGAGAAGAAACCAGTCGGGAAGCAGCTGGGACAGTCGTTCGTGCCATTCCTCCACCTTCACCGCTGTGTTTGGGTTTCTCCAGGCAGGTCCGACATGGAGCTCCTCATTTCTGCTCAGCCTTTCCAACTGTTTGCAAGTCTTCAGGATGAGAACTGGGGGAAAAACTTCAAAAAGTAAGTGGAAGTGGCATTGTGCACTTGGTTTTCTTTCTGTGCTGCTGAGCACACCTCCCTGTTAATTTCATGGGTTTGTGGTAGCAGAAGAATCACATGGAAAATCTAAAGCTGAGATTTTAGCATGGGCTTAGCAGCTTGGTCAAGAAGTTATGATTTGGTGGAAGCCCAAGCAACACCTTAATGCCTTTGAAATGTGAGGAAAGTGCCAGTTTTTGTCCAGCTGTCACAGTAAGAGCCACAGCTACAGGTTGCACCAACCTGTAAATCACAGAATGTGTCCTCCAGAGAGCGGAGTAAATCATCCCACGGTGATTTACAGTGTGTGATGGGTTGGGTTGGGGGTTGGGTTTCCTTCCTGACTAACAGTCACCAGAGAGGAAGAAATTCAGTATATGAAATATTTGAGACTTGTCCTGTAGCTGACCCCGAGCTGGGCAGTGTCAGATGCTGGGGTAGTCCTGGGAGGTGTTGAGGATCCTGCACGCCCCTCGGTTCAGCAACAGGAGACGGGCAGCGCTTGGTGGGACAGGGCTCTGGAGCTGCTTTTGGCCTCCAGCTGTCCCCAGTGATGTCCACTCAGCTCTGTGTTCCGTGCTGCAGGGCAGGCAGCTGCCTGCAGTCTGGGCAGGCTGTGCAGAACAGGCTGGAAACCCTGGCCAGGCCACGGCACTCGACGAGAGAGACGTCAGCGGCTCAGGCAGCTTTGTCGTGCAGCCCCCGCCTGTCAGCCCTCTGAAGCTCAGCTCTGAGATCCACCTGAGATGGTTCCTCATAAATTATGAGCCAGGCAGATTTATTCACAGCAATTATCCCTCTGCCAGCCAGAGAGGTGTTCACCTGTCGCTCAGCACCCATGGAATGAAGCTACACAAAGACCAAGCCCACACCGTCCCGACGGTGTCTTTAGACACCAGTGGGGAGCTAATCCAGGAATGACACTGCACTTAGATGTCAGCACTGGCAGTGCTGTCTCTCCAGTGTATTTACAATCTGGGATCTCAGCATCCAGCTGAAATGCTCAGCCAAGAGCAGGGACAAGGAGACAGTGTGGAATTAAATATTTAGCAGCTTGATAAATGGAATGTCTCAGGTCTTCAGTTGTGGAGTGATCAAACTGACAGTCTATCTTTAATTCCACTCATATTTACATCATGAAAATAATCTTGAGAGATTTTCAAGGGAGTTTTTAAATGCTGAGATTGGTGTGACTAATGAAGTGCATCTTATTAGAGTCATTTTCCAAACATACCTATTTTGTGAATGCACAAAGGTCAGAAGAGATTACTGCAAGGTAATAAAGCAGTTCAAGGCATTTGGACACAGCTTTTGATTTGGTAGAAAATCGGGGCCTTTTCAAGGACAAATCTCAACTGAAAGAAATTCAATCTTACAAGAAATTAGTAGCAATATTACAAAGCTATGCAGATTGTACTACCTGGAGCATTCCTTCTGTGAAGAGGAGTTGAATGTCCCTCTCATCAAAGCAGTGCAGCCCCCAGTTCTTTCTCCAGCTTGGACGGGGTTTGTGAAGCTGAGAGCGGTTCTTTGCCAGTGTGCCGAGTGCTGCTTGTGGACTTCCAGATGTTCAACAAACACAACTGTGACCTTCTAATGTTTCATGTGTTGGTGCTGGTGAAATGATGATTGGAATGTACTCTGGCCACATTAGCTATTCAAACAATAAATATTGGCAATTTTCTTAGCAAAATGGTATTTTAATGAAGTGTTCTGCCAGCTGCTCCTCAAATATCGGCCGACAAATCACTGAAATGCAGCAGAAGTGGCAGAGTGAATGCACCCACGTTGGTACTGGCCTTCTCTGTGGTGTTCCCAGTGTTCTGCAGAGGGCACAGTGAGGAAATCCTCTCTGGTAAAAAAGGGGAAGAGTTTGTCTCTTAGTGAGGTGATTGTTCATAGCTAAACCCCTAAGACATTGTTGAGGAAAGCAGCATCACCCCAGTGGGAGGAAGCCTGGAGCTCACGAGATGTTTGTCCACAGCTCTGCTCCCTGATCCCCACAGTCCTGCCAACACCCTGGCTGTAGAGATGTGGCACAGTGGATGGGTAGAGGGATGTGGAGTTGCTGGAGCATCTGATGTTGGGCCTGTGCCCGTTGTGGTTACAGGAAATCAAATTGTCAGCGTTGTGGGGACGTGTCTGTGGGCCCTGTGGCCCTGGTGTGGGCTGCTGGAAAGCCCCTCTGTAACCAGGCTGCCTGCTAACAAGCTGCACCAAGCACATCTGGCCTAGTGCTGGCTTCATTTTTCCTGTTCTCATTAAGGCTGGACTCTGGCTTTAATTGCCCTCTTGCCCATGAACTTTCCATGAGCGCTCAGCTGGTGGTCCCCTCTGTGCCCATGAGTAGATGCTGATGGTTCCATGTTTTGTGTGGCAAGGTGTGCCCACTGATGGAGCACCAGCAGCTCCCTGGGTCTGCCCTGGCAGCACTGGTGCAGGAGCTGGACAAGGATGGTGCCAGGTCTCCCACACCACGTCAGGCCCATGCAGCTCCTCTGCAGAGCTGAAGGAATAGCCAGAAGATTGGGATCAGTGGAATAATTCACTTTGTAACACGTGTTGGGATGCTGCTGAACACAGCCAGGCACGTTGTTCCTTCCAGCAAGTCACCAAAGCTTTGTCACAGAACCAGTCCCACAGCCTGAGGAGGGTTCTCACCCCTCCCCATGCCCAGTGACACACGCTGGGGAAGAGAGGAGGTGTCAGCATCACAGCTTCCAGCCAGTGCATCCAACAGCAGCCTCTGCTTTGCACTTCCCCCTGCACCCCCAAAGTCCACATGGATCTGAAGGAGAGAATTGAATATTTTCTAAACCATCCCTCCCATCTTTCCTCCCATCAAGGCTTTCCCTCCCTGAAAGGCCTGTGCTCCTGCTGGCTTAGCTCCAACTCCAAATTGTGGCCTTACTTCACTTAAAACACTGAGAGCATGTCAAGCACTTCAAGTGCATTCTGAGCAGTAGAGGGGCTGGAGTCAAGGGGCTGCAAGTGAGACAGATGGGTTTGAGTACCTCCAACCTGAAGCCTGAGAAGAGACCTCACCTCTGACCACTGATGGTTGAGTATTTCATCATCCCAGCACAAACACAGGGCAAAACCCCCACGAGAATTGTAGCTTGAGACACAAGTGAAAACGAGGGAATGATTTTTCTTGTGTGTTGTCCTTCAGCAGGCAGAGAAGTAGATGCTTTTTGCCACAACCCATTCTCCTGATCATTTTTTTTCCTTAAGCATTGTGTACTCTCCTTGTTTTTTATGTTTTGAAACTGCCCCCCTGCCTTTTTTTGTGGCTGTGGGACTGAGATCTATTGTAGGATTTATGCCTGCAGTTCATTCCTCCGTTCCAAACAGCAGATGCATTGTTTACAATAATGTCTATATTGTTGGGCCATTCTCTGCTGCAGTCACAACTTCTACATCCTCAGCCTCCTGCTTTCAGCCACAGGACAATACTGGCTGTGCCTGCAGCTAAATTAGGGGAGTAATTAGCAAAACCGTTGTGGACAGCGATGACTCCCTGTCCTTGCTTCGGGCAGCAGCGAGGCCTGGAAGGATCCCAAGCTGTGAAGGTCAGATTGTCTTGTTGGGAATATGTGGTTCCTGTTAGAAATTATTTCCATTAGATCAGATGTATATATATAATTAGTGGTGTAAAACCAGACAGGACTCTCACGGGAAGGGCCGTGCAGCCAATGAAGTTGTTGTATTGGGGAGGTGGGGGTTTCTTCAATAAACCTGTTTCAGAGAACAGAATCATATTTCTGTCTACAACAGGTTGGATCCTATTCCAGAGTGTGTGTGCTGTAGCAGAGCCAGGTGCAGGACACAAAGCTGCATTTACTCAGTGTCTAAGTTACAGTATGTTGCATGGTGCACTGAGTTGGGCATGGCACAAGAGACTGCTACAGCCCTGTGTCTCATCTTCAGACTATCCCCACTGTGTGTACTCATGCAGCAACAAATCCCATTCCTTAGAGGTGCTTGGGGAAGGACAAGTGTTTTTAAGGAGAATGGAAGTACCTGTGTTGAAGCATCTCATAGCAGAGACACAAGAAACAGAGACAGTGAGCCCCAAGTGAGAAGCAGGTTGGTTAAGACACTGCTTGCAGAAACTGGTGATGCTTCCTGAGGTACATGCCTTGGCTTCAGTTATTTTCTGCAATCACTGTCTTTGAATTCACACCAAACTCAAGGGACCAGGACATGGGGACTGTTTACAGTAGGCAGTGAAACCCATCCATACAAAGCTGAAGTCATCACTGATGTAAACCAACTGTCCTCAGAAGGGTTTTGCCAGGGTTGAATGCTGCTCAATCACATCGTGTATGTCAGTGTGGTTTCCAAGACCCTGACCACAGTAATAAAATAATTGTATTTTGAATATTCCACTGCCATTCTCTTTGTTGTTGTTGTTGGTTCCAGATGAAAGTACTCTGCAGATGGAGAGAGTCATGTGTAGCCTGGGGCCCACCGTTCCCATTCTGGCATCTAGGACAAAAACCATTATTCCTGTAAAAACAAGCAGATATTTGTGTTTCCTGTGGGCACTTTGAAGATGCTCTCTGACTGTTTTGTAGGTGAGTAGCATTGGACATGTACCTGCCCCCTTCTGCTCTGCTTCTGCAGTCCCAGGGTGGGCAGAGAATGGACAAAGGATCCCTGGAGAGGAGCTCTTGGTTTAGGAGCAGACCCTTCTTTGGTAAAGGACTGTGTCCCCATTATAACCAGTTCCAGTCCTTCCAAAATTAAATACTTGAGTTATGACCCTGCCTTAGAACAAGTTGGATCCTGTTGGTATGAAATGTCAGTACTTCTTCCCCACAGTGCTCTAGAATCTAACTTGGGCTTAATTCCTTTTCTCTAGGCTGTCTGACATCATAGCTCCAAGGAAGATCTCATCTCCACAGCCATCCCAAGGGGGGAAGCAGCTCTGAAGAAAGGTGATAATGACATTCAGTTTTTTTAAATATAGAGGATTTACTCTTTAATCAATAAGCTTGTGAGAAAGGGGTAGGCTCTTTCAGAAGATATGCACAACATGTTTCTGAGCATTGTCTTGTCTTCTGGAAGACCACAACCAATTCCCCTGACCTACACAAACACCAGACTAGATCTCTTCAAAGCATCCTGTGCACCTGCCATTCAGAATGGCTTTTGAACAGGGATTTGTGTCCTTTTGTGTTTCAGAAACACACAGGAAGAGTCTCCACTTCACTTTCTGAGCTGGAATGTGTAACAGTGAGAGTTGGACAAAACGTCCTGGAAAAAAGCACTTGGTTCTTCTTGCTTGTGTGTGAAGCACTTGTGTGTTGCTCAGGGTGGGCTTCATGTCCCTGATAAATTTTGGGTGGGTTTGTTTTGCTTATTGATCAAAGCCTGTGGGCAGGATTGCTCCAAGGTGGGCTCCAGGGGGTCTCTGCAGAGCTCTCCCTCTGTGATACAAGCTAGTGCACACTTTGTCCTTCTGCTTCAGGTCTGGCACTGGCCTCTGTGGTTTTCTCTTCCCAAAGAGAGACTGCACTGTGCAGTGATTTATCCCAGTTAGGACAAAATCATTCTCAGATTATTTTAGGAATGTTTCTCCCTTGAACTTTATTACCTACTACCCACAGGAGTAATGAAACCCTGTGACTCTACACCACAGCAGGGGAGGGTTCATAAGGTACCTCTGGGCTGTGTGAAGTACAAGGGACCTGGTGATGCTTAGCAATAACCAATAACTACAGAAATATGTCTGCAAGTGTTACTGAGCAGGGCTTTGCTTGGGTTTTGACAGGAGGGCAAGGAGACATGGGAGGCTGAGAACAAACTGGATCCCTGTCATGCTCCAAATACATTGATGCACATAAATATCACATGAACTTCACATGTGGTGTTTCATGGCTGCAAGGAGACCGTCGAGCAGTTCCTGCCCATGTTTCTTCTCTCCCTCTTCAAAACCTGACCCCTCTTCATTTGGCAGGCTGCAAAGCAGCCATGCAGTTGCAGGAATAAGAGAGGTAACCTTGAATGCCTTGAACTCCTGCCTTTTTAGACAATTGGGTGTGTATAGCCAAAAACTGGCATCAGTGAGCACGGCAGCTGCAGCACGTTCCAAATATTGCTCTATTTAAAGCATCCCAGGGCTCACCAGAACAACTGCAGAGGCAAACCTTGAAACTCCCCAATAAAACCAGCTGAGGGGGGATGGCAGAGCCAGGTAAGATGGGGCTTACACAGTTAGATGTGGCTTACACACAGTTGGATGTGGCTTACACACAGTTGGATGTGGCTGGAACCACCTGCTCGTCAATCTGAGCCAGGTAACGGGAAGAGGCTGGGATCTCTGTTGTGTTGTGTGATATACTGTAGGTTTTACTCTTCACTAAGAGCATGTAATTAATTTAAAAGCTGATTCTGTTAACAGCAACAAATTGCAGTAGCTTGGGTTCCTCATGTAGTTCTGGATCCTGCCAGGTTTGTTTTCTGTAGGTTTCCTGTAGCTGTGAGTTTTATGTTGTCTGTAATTAAATGGAGCTGCATAAAATGTGCCAGTGTTTCACTACAGTATTTCAGCTACACAGTGCATGTGCTGTCTGTGTAGCTGAAATCTGAGGGTGATGCTAGGGGAACTTGGGTGTTAACCCCCAAAAACCCGGGTGGCAGAGCAAGATGAAATTTTAATAATGACTTTTTTATTATAAGCACATTCCCACTTTCTCAAAGGCATTTTGTAATGCCTTTGAGAAAGTGGGAATGTGCTTATAATAAAAATTACAAAATGCCTTTGAGAAAGCACATGCAAAAGCTGTTTTTACAAAATGCCTTTCTCAAAGGCATTTTGTAAAAACAGCTTTTGCATGTGCTCTCATTTCCCGTTTATTTCACTGTAAGAGGTTGGATGGTGAAATGACTGTAACTTTATATAGTGCTTTTCCTTGTAAAAAGCAACTTTTTATTGTCTTCATAAGCTATATTAGAAGTTTTTAAAGACTTTATCTCCTTTTTTTCTCTTTTATTTTGCACCCTTACTGCTGGTGTCAGAGGAGTGGGGTTCTGCTAAGCTCAGATGCAGCTCAGTACTGAATGCTGATTCTTAATTTTAGTTCTCATTGATATCCACAGAAATGATTCTGGTACCAGTATTCCACCAGGAACTAGAACTTGCATATCCTACTGATGCAAAATGTGGTTATTGTTATTTGTGCTTAAAAAGAAAAGGCACAAAGCAGTGGACACACATGGACAGTGTGTCCATAACCCTTTGGACAGGCCAGGCTGGCGCCGGCCCTGGGGTGGCTCTGCCCGACCCCAGATTCGAGATGGTCGAGCAGCCTCTCTGAAACAACTGCAGGGTCTGGTGGCTTTCAAATACAAGGCTGTGAGTGCTGTCTACACAAAACACTGCCCTCATCGGTTCTGTGGCTGAATTTGGGAGCACCACAGTGCTGGCAGCACTTAAGGGACACGGAAAGCCTTGTCGTTGGGGCTGGCAGGGGGTGTGCAGGAGCCATGGTCTGCTGGGCATGCCCACGCCTTCCCTCCCCCTCTGCTGACTCCTAATCTGAGTTCCTGTGCATTCATCTCTGCAGTGATTGACATCAAACCTCGTGCTTTAGGTTTTTAGCTGGTTACCTAAAGGTGTCAGCAAAGATTCCTTTCTCCCCAAGCCACAGTGCTCTGGGCCATACTGCTCCTGGCCCCAGTCCCTGCAGCCCACCTCCACCCTGATCCACAAAGCCCGAGTGAGACTCGGGATAGTTTTCCCCTGGACCAAATGCTGGGATCTTGGAGCTTGTCACCTTCTTCTGAGGCCTTGTGGAGGGTCACCTCT
Organism: Heliornis fulica; assembly: GCA_013399135.1. Lineage (NCBI taxonomy): Eukaryota > Metazoa > Chordata > Aves > Gruiformes > Heliornithidae > Heliornis > Heliornis fulica. Next base: position 111,895 of record VXBZ01006906.1, on the reverse strand, counting down.
GCTTGTGGAGGGTCACCTGCCCATGTGTCTCACCAGCCAAGCCTGTGTGTGTCTCTGTCACATCAGTCTCCTGCTTGTCACATACAATATAGTCTGCAAGAAGTCGCTTTGCTCTGGCCCAAGTCTCGGTCTCTCTGTCCTGTGACACAGAGATCAGAGCAAATGATCTCATGGTCACTTCTGTTGTTCAGCCCTGAAACACAAGCACTGCCTGTGGCTCCTGTGAAACTCTATCCCTGGGAGCCAGCTGCTGCTGCCTCCCAGGCTGGCCACAGTGTTCCCATCAGGACGTGCCTGCCTCATCCTGCGTTTAAACTGGATCTGTGCAACAAGACACAACATTGTCAGACTCTTCCAGCCCCTTCTCTGTAGTGGGACCTTTACAAAGAGTGGCAAGTAAAGGGAGAGGGTTCCCAACAGCATACTTTCACCTTGCACACTGCTGAAGGAGTAACAGTCTTGCAGTGAACTGGTGAGGGGCACAGGCCACCCGTGTTCTGAGCAGGACCGTGTCTGTTTGCTGTGCTCAGCTGTGTAATAGTTTTCTGGCAGCACAGGCAGCTTTCCTGTGTGTGTTGTTTGCACCACACAGCATCAGGAGAGAGGTGCTTGTGTTGTGCACAGCTCTAAAGGAGCAGTGTGAAGGCTGTAAATTATTAAGCACCCCTCCACAGCCTCTTGTCTTGATCGAACTGCGCTCGGCCTTGTGCCTGGTTCTGCATTATTTATTAATCCCTTCAGAAACCTGGAAACCTTTTAACTGCAGAAAGATGTGCTTAAAAATGTGCTATTCTGGTGATGGGTATGATCACAACAGTTGATATGCTGCTTCTGCTATTTCCAGAAAGTGGTGGAAGGGTCTTTGATACTCTGGTGCTGTACAGACATTTACATACAGTCCTGCTCCCCGCAGGAGAGCCGATCCCTGCCTCGGAACACACGTCTCTGGGGGATTTTGTAGCTTGTTCCCATAGTACTGGGCAATGCAGGCAAGACATCAGGTCATGACAGGGTGTCACTGTGGTGGCAGGACAGGAGAGGGCTGAGTCAGGCACAGAAAGCACAGAGGTGAGCTGAGTCCCTGACACGGAGCTGCTGGGGAACAGCTGTCCCCTGGGGTGTGGGGACACACAGCATCCCCTCGTCAGTCTCTCATCATTGGTCTTGAATGGATACAGTGATAAATAACCACTCTAATTCTGATTTACTGTGTCCAAGCTAATGAGACTTCTAGAAGGTGCAGTACATCTTGAGAAGCTCAGTGTGACCCAGCAGTGTGTGTCTGCAAGCTGAGAGCCAACCACAGCCTGGGCCACGGTGCCAGCAGTGTGAACAGCAGCTCTTCAGCTGCAGGAGAGGAGCTGGGGGGCACAGATCCTTCCTGGGGAGGGGGGAGGCTCTGGCACAGGGTGCCCAGAGAAGATGGGGCTGCCCCTGGATACCTGGCAGGGTTCAAGGCCAGGTTGGATGGGACTTGGAGCAGGGGGGGCACTGGGGGGGTCTGAGGGCCCTTCCCACCCAAACGAGTCTGGGATTCTGTATCAGGGATTGAAGCCTCAGTCAGCCAGGAGAGCTGCTGTTGAAGGCCAGTACAGATGTGCCCCAAGTGACCTATGGAGACCAAGGACAGGCCTGTGCTCCTGTCTCCTGCCTGTACTCTGTTGCTTTTGGAAGTGCTAAGCCTTGTACCTATCTGATTGCAGACTGTAGCGTGGAGCTCGCTGGGCTCCCGCTGTGCGCTCCCGTGAGAAGCCTGCCAAGATATGGTGACCCCACACTAATAATAGCCACCATAGATAATGCAGCCTGAGCCCACAGGTATCTCTGCTCCATGATGTGTCTTGTGACTGCAGTGTCAGTGTGCTGTGACCTTTCTGAAAAAGCTCATCCTTTCCCTTTCAGCTCAGGTCCCGCTGTCCCGGCTCGTGGTGCCTGTACTCCTCGCAGTTGGCTGGATCGTGGGCTGTGCACTAATGGTTTACATTGTCTTCTCTTGATGGAAGTAAGTGGCTTGCACAGAGTACCTCATACCAGACACTCTTCCTTTGGGTCACTCTGCTGCCTTCTAAAATGTAACTTTGTCTTACAGGGCAGAAGAAGTCACCATGTTGATTAGAAGAACCTGGAAGTTTCCAATGACAAAAATACATATAAATTGATTTATTTTTAATATCGACACTGTAAACATGGTGTACTCTTTTTACACACAACAGAAGATTGAAATTCATAAGGAAGAATCCCCAGACCAACTGCCCAGCTTTCAGATGGTTTGTAATTCCATAGTTCTTGGAGTCCTGTGGATGGGCACCTGCCTGCTCTGCACTCTGCTGCTGTCAGCGTGATTTTGAGCTGTTAGGAAACTGTATTCCTGGAGTTAGTGGTGCAGTGGGGGATAAAAAAGGAGTGAGGGTCATTTGTGAGGTGTGCTGAGCTGAGGAAGAACTATCTTGATATGTCTGGGAAAGTTTCAAGTGAGTAAAGATATTTTAAAGTTTCATAGTAAAAAAGAAATTATTAAAATATTGTGGTGGTACACTCTCCCTGTCCCAAGATTTGAAGTGTTACTGTCTAAATACAATTTCTGATACTGTATTAACTTCCTTAAAAAAAATAGGGGGTAGCAAACAGTCATAGAAGCATGCTAGTACTTAAATCAAAGAAAGTGCTTTAGAAAAGGAAAGGCAGACAGGGAGAGTTACCTGGGAGCATTGAATCCTAAAACGTGTGACTTGGACTTTCTGAATCCTAAAACATTTGGTTTTTGTTTAACAGATAAATACCAAATTATCTGCTGGTCTCTTCTGTTTATATGGTGTTTAGGGCCCAATTTTGTATTTTTCCATTGGCAACTCATCCTGCTCCTGTCAAATGGAAAGCTGCTGGACTGGCAGGCACTGAACTGGATCGAGACCATGTGGAATCCAGCCCTGTTTTCACACACCAGCAGCCCCTCTGTGGGCACCACCAGAGTGTGACCCAGGGAGACTGGAGAACAAAGGTAGGATTCAAAATGAAACAAAATAACCAGACAGAAAAAGAGCTGGGGTGTATGAAATCCACCCCCTGTCCCCCAGGCACCAGCCACGGCTCATGGGGAGGAGAGCAGGTGAGCAGCAAGAGGGACCTGAGGTCTGTAGTGGTTACCAGTGAGACTGTGGGCACATGGGACTGGTTCAGCCTGGAGAAAATGTGAACTCTCAACTACCCTGGGTTTCTGCTGGAAGGGAATAATCTCTCCTGGTGATACACGTGGCAAGGAGTCATGAAGAGCTGGCACCTGAGACTGGGGCTGTCCCAATTCAGGCACACGAGTACTGGGGGAAACTTTTAGGCATAATAATGTTATTTTAGATCACCAGAGGCCTTTCAGAACAGGTGGACAAGCACACAGCAAAGGTGCAGGTGAGCCTGTCTTGGTGCCTGAAGGCAGCTGTTCAACATCATCTCATGCAGGGGCTGTGAGTCTCCCAGGGAACTGCCTGAATCAGCCCTGCTGTGGTGTCCTCATGCCTTTCTTTAAAAACCTGGCCTTACATCACACACTGCTGAAAATCAAACTTTTTAAAGAGCTGCCACCAGCTCAGGGGCTTGAAACTTTTTTAAAACAGGGAGAGTTAATTTCTCAGGAGGAGAAATGGGGAGTATTTTTAGCTGTATTATGGAGAAAATGCCTTGGAATCTATTGTTATGAAACAAACACATACATTCTTCAAAAAGAAAACAGACTTATTTGAGGTTGGGAGATGTGTTGTACAGAGTGGCAGGTCTGGAATTGGGGCTCAGACTCTGTGCAGTCTCCTGATTATCTTGTAGGAGGGGTTTTGCCTTTTTAAAGGGTAATTGGAGATAATTATCTAGCAGGTGGGTATAATGTGCTTGAGACCCTCCAGTGACCTGGTCATTGAAATCAGATAATCTGAGCACTGCATTTTCACAGACAGCTTTGAGCTTTTGAGCTGGAAGACATTTATACTAAAAAGTTGCAGTTCCCAGAAGACCCAATGATTAATACTTCAATCCCCAGTTAAAGCAGAGCAGTGGTTGTGGGAGGCATGTCTTGAAGATCCTAGCAAGATGTATGTCTGAGGGAATGTGAAAAAAAAATCTTAATAACCCTTGATGGGGTTAGATGGAGAAAGAAACTATTTTTGACTCCTGCTCAGGCCATTTGTATAATTCTGAGAATGCGAGGAAGGCACATCCATCAGACATCCTGTCTCCATCTGTGGTCTGTATCTGTTATCCTTCAGGAATGGAAACAAAAAAGAAATATATTTGACTGAAACCATGAAAATTCCTTTGCAACTCCAGCAGCTATTAGCAGCAGCACTGGAGCGTGACATTCTGTTCTGGGAGTTGTCCTAGCACGAAGATACTTCTTTGAGCGAAGGGAGGGCACCAGAGCAATCCTGATTCATCAAGTGTCCCAAAAAGAGGGATGAACCAGGCAGTCGGTGGGTGAGCTGGAGGCTCCTGATCTCTGCAGCAGCTGCTGCTTCCATGTGAGGACCCTCAGCATCACCTGCAGCTTCTAGTCGCTTCCAGACAAGAGCATCTGTTCTCGCTTGTACATGATGTAAGCTGAGACTAGTTTAAGCATATACTTAAGCAGAGACATTGTCTCACCTCCCAAGACTGAGGCCACCCGGACTAGAGCTCTGACTGTCCAAAACCCAGCCAGTGGAGAGGCTCCTTGAAGACAGAGGTAGGTGCACATTGAGTTCCACTCACCAAGGTTTTTAAAAATCTTCCAGAAACCTCTCTGCTAAGCAATTGATTTCCATTATACAAAGTCCTGGTTGATGTCTTATGAGCTCATTCTTCCTTTTGGGAGTGGATGAGGCAAACAGGCAGTTCCTGACCCAGCATAACATGTTGGCTGTGTCTGGTTTGTGCCAGCAGCAGTGGTGTCGATCTGAGCTCCCACCCCTGAAGCTGCAGTGCGCCCATGGGCAGCACCGCATCAGCTGCCTGCTCCCAGCCCAGCCACGCTGCTGCCAGGACAAGGAGTCACAGGCAGTGGCTTCATCCTGACCAGGGACACGGGTTACATCTCAGTTTATCTCCTGGGAACTGATGAAAATGGTTCTCAAAGATCCCCATGACCCAAGCGGCTTTTTCAGATGTCAACATGTGGCATGGAATGTGTCAGATGAAAATGTTGCAGAGCTACAATATAAACGTTACACCCTGTTGTAGCTTTACTTGATTTTTGGGAGCAGAAAGATCAGATTTGGCAGAGCAAACCAAAATAACTTTGGGTGTTGGCTTCAGTACCCTCAAGCTGACTTGCTATGTACAAAGGAGAAGTTTCTGCCAGTTTTGTAGAGTAATAAGAGGTTTATTCCAAGAAAATACACACATCCCACATGCTGTCTGAAGTGCCCTGACCGCTCTGCAAAGTGGCCTGTTGCAATCACCTTCAGGACAACCCACGTGGGTGCCTTTTCCTACAGAAGCTTTACAACGCGCTGCTGAAGCTTCCCACAGGGTTAAGGGTGTGTTGGGTAACAAAAGGTGCTTTTTCCATCTTGAAAAATAACACCAGTGTGTAGGTGCCAAGTTTTTTCCCCCCAAATGGGGAGACACTAGTGATTTAGGGGAGGAAAGCTGGCACAGTCAGGGTTCTACTAGTATTTGTGTGCATTGCTGTCAACACATGGCAATAGCTGGAGCTGATCTGTCACCATGCTGGTACACAGAACCGTTGTGTCACTGCGATGCTGCGTTAGCAGTATGATGCCACCATGGTCTGAAGAGCTACACTGCATCACCCGAGATCAGTTCTCCACCCACACATCAAGGGTTGGGCCCCCTTTTTGTTTCTAGAGTTTCCTTCCCCACAGGGAGATGTTTTCTGTGCTCTAAGATGATTTTTACTGACTCATTTCTCCATCTTTTTATTTACAAAAGCAAAGGGGAATGTTTGGGTTCCTGTTGCTCCAGAGAAGGGTCACCAACAGTTTGTGCTGCAGCCTCTGCTCAGCCTTCCCTTATGCACCGAACGAGCGTTGAAGCCGGTGGGCTGGGGACGAATCCCCCCTGGGGTGCTGTGTGTGGCTCTTCCAGTCTCTGTGTTCTTTGAACACCTGCAGCCCAGTCGAGGACACCACCACACACCTCTTGGGTGAGGGCCTGTCCCCAGGCTGTTAGTGAGGGCAGGGTGTCTCCTCACTCCTTAAAGCGCCACCACCCAGCCAGCCCTGCCTGCTCCACTCCCAGCCCCTCAGGAGGCTCCCGGGGTCGCTCCAACCCTTGTCCCACAGGCACCTGCACCCCTGGGTGCTGGGCAGGGTGGCTGCGGCCTGACCCCACCGTGCTGACTGGGCACGAGCTCTGCCCTTCCCCAGAGGAGCCCTCAGTACCCCTGAGGAGAGGCCGTGCTGGGGGGGGGCGGCAAGAGAACCTTCTGGAAGGGGCGGGGCCTGTGTCCCCAGGTGCAGGTGGGGCTGTGTGTGAGGAGGAAGGAGTCTGAGGCGCGGCGGGGCTGGGCTCTGCCGCCTCCTGCCAGCCCGGCCCGCAGCACCTGGCCCCGGGCAGGGCCGCTCCCGGGTGTCCTCGAAGCCAGGGCGGGGTTGAGGAGCTCCAGCCCGGGGATGAAGAGCTCCAGCCCGGCGCTGGGGGCGCTGGCTCGGCCGCCCGGAGCCTCGGCCCACGTTTCACCTGCAGCGGGACGGGCACCGCCACAGGTAGGAGAGCGCGG
>VXBZ01006906.1:65412-105091 GCA_013399135.1 Heliornis fulica | reverse complement strand
AGGGGCTGGTGTGGCAGAGGTGGGGTGGGTTGGTTGGTTCCAAGGCCCTTGTGATGGTACAGTGGTCTCTGTTAGCCTCTCATCCCTTGGTAAAGTACTCTGCAGGATCACCAGGTGTGTCTGCTATCGCTCCCCTCTCACAGTGTGTTTCAGTAACCTGTTTGTATCCCACCCCACGGGCCTTGGTCTGTTTCCTCTCATGAAGAGGAGTGAGCGAGCGGCTGGTGGTGCTCAGCCTCTGCCTGGGCCTGAGCCACGTGTTGTTACTTGGGAGTTTGTACGATTTAAGGGTTGTCACCCCTTGTGTATGACAGTAGCTGTGGTTCATTGTGGTCTTGAAGGGATGAAGAGTTACTCCACCACATTGTGTGCCTCGAGCTGAAGTATTTAAAAGTGATTTAATACCTTATTGATTCAACAATCAAATGGTAGCTGCTAATGCTCTGAACCACTGTCCTATTCTGGGTGGTAGGGAAGAGAGAAGGTCATTGGAGAAGCTCAGTACTGGGCTGATCCCCACCTGGAGAACAAGGTAATCCAGCCTTCCACCCGTTACTGAGTCCCAGAGGCTGGTCTGAGCTCCTTAGGGCTCATTTCTGTTAAGCACTGGTTTCATGAGGGAATGCTGGTCTGTCTGGAGCCACCACCATCTCCTCCCTGCTTGGTTCTGTATCCTGATGCGTGATGGGAAACAGCTTGAGTTAACACAGACTGAAGGAGACATTGAGGCACGTGCAATCTGAGTAATTTGGTAAAAATCTGCCTGCAGTGAGAATTCAGTGTATTTTATTGTAGTGATTATTGCTGCTACTTCCATTTATTTATTTTTTTGAACTGACTGTATTCTGTCCTGCAGAACGTTGCTCCAGCAGTGTCACGTTGGTTGTGTTAGATAAAGTAATTCCCCTTTTGCTGCGCTGCTCAGTGTGACTGACTCAGTATCTGCATCTGTGGCTGTAATGGAGGAGAATTTCTTCCAGTGCTTCCTGATAAAATAGTTTTTGGCCTTTTTTAAGGTTAATAGGAGGATGATTTAATTCTTGAACAACTTCTGAGATAATTAATCTTCTATGTATATTACAACTTCAGAATTTATATAAAAACTTTTCTTGAAATTATTTTTCTGTACTGCTTTAGTGCTGTAGAGGCTGCAAGGGGACTGTGTCACCTTCATTACAAAATCAGGAAGGTCTCTAAGTGTAACAGAGTGATTAAGTGCCCTGCAGATTGCAGTGAAACACCAGTGACATGCTCCGAGCTCGTGTGCATCTCTGAACCTTGGCTGTCAGTGCCTGTGTGGATGTAAATAACAACTGGTGTGTGGAAGGGCCTCACACAGAGAGAAAGGCAGCTGCAAAGATATTTTTTTTTCCTCATTGTGGAGTAAAAATTCCTTGGTGGTTTAGCTAAGAAAAGGAATTTTGTAGTTAGAAGTTGCTGTCAGCAGCTGGTTGGGTAAGGAAAGCACTGGGGCGTATCCAAAGGAAAATCAGATGTCGTGATACACTGCAGTGACACCAAACTGCCCCTGTGCTCAATTAAAAATAAGTCCTGGAGAACAGGGAAAAGGAGAACAAGTAACTTGGACTCTGAATAAATCCCAGGAAATGACTGCCCAGTGCTAGGCTGTCCCTGGGAAGGCAGAGCAGTGGTTAGTGCTGTGCTGGGAGGGCTGGAGCATCTTCTGGGGCCGCACTGGGACAGGACAACAGTCCCAGTTCCGTGGCTGTCCAGCTGCAGTTACTGTGGTTTCTGGACATCGGTGTCTGACAGACCTTTCACGCTGTGTCCTGTGGGGTTGGGGGGCACCTTCCTCCATCTGAATCCACCAGGAGTGAAGGGTGATTTTGAAGGTGAAGGACTGATGGTGAGAGGCTCCTTCCCTGTGAGAACTGTGACGAGGGTGTGGTGGCTTTGAGAGCCGATGTGTCCTCACCTGAACTGTGACCAGCTGCTTTAGCCAGGAGTAAGGCAGCTGCCCGCTGATTTTCCTGACTATTCCAAGGGGAAATGAGGACATGAGGTTTTCTACAGGCAATTGTGGTGTGATTTCCTTGGACACCAAGTAGCCTGCTGGGATCTGCTTTTACACTAGAGCAGAGTGACGTGGGTTGTGACAGGTGAAGTGTGGCGCTCGGAGCGAGCGCAGGGAGTTGCCTGCACAGAAGTGTCTCGTACTTTGCATTTCACATAAAGATACACGTGCACTTGACTCGTAATTTCAGTTTATTATCAAAACATTTTTATCAGATGACAAACCAGAAAGCTAAAAGGAACATAACTTTTTAAATTCACCTATTGTAGCAGTCATCTGAGGTATCTGGTGCTCTTGGAAATGTGGTTGCTTTGGTACACAAAGCGGGAAGTTCCTTTGCAATCTGCCTGAGGATGTTTAATACATGTCAGTGCAGATTAGCACCTTTTACCTTCTTACTTTGCTCTCCACTCTTGCAATCAGCTGCTCAGCTTCACTGGTGTGAGGACTGATGTCCTCCCATCATGGGAGGTTACGGGCAGGATCAGCCCCTAACCGCTGGGAGCACCATCCTGGCAGTGCCGCCGGTGGGGAGCTCCCGCGGAGGGTGAGTGCCCGACACCACGCTCCACTCAAACCCCCAGCCCTACTCAGCCACTGATAAAATATATTACAACAGTTCAAGTCAAAAGTGTAGCTCAGATTTAAATATAAAATCTATGATTTATACATTGCTAGAAACTTTAAAAAAGACCAACTTTAGAGAAAGCAAGAAAAAGCTTAGAAAATTGTGAAAGGACCTTTGATCTTACAGATTGTGTGTTCAGAAATTAATAAATTACCTACAATTTCAGTTGGGCTGGAAAGCAGTAAATGAACTCTGGTAATGTGACTTCAGATAATACACACTGGAATATTTAGCAGGAAGTTACTTAATTACAGCAGGTCTTTGGACTCCTCTTGTAGAAATGGTTTCAAGTAAGAATGAAAAGGTTTGGTAGAACAGATCTGTGGTCACAGCAGAGGGTGCAAGGTCTGACCCCTGGGGTAGGGGCTGTTGGCTTGGTAGCATGTTACAATGTCCTCTTGCAATCAGCTGCATTGCCGTCCTCCCCTTGGTCAGGAAATGCTTCCACCCACCAGTGGAGAGGTGGTGTTGTACTTCACCATTAAAGAACCCCAACCAAACCCCAACCACCACAAGCCCCCAGCCAGTGGGAAGAGGAGTGACTGCAAGTGATGTGTCAGTGCAGGCTGCCACGTGGTTGGACTCTGCAGGTTGGGGACAGGAGAAGCAGCCCCCGGGCTCCAGCAGTGTCAGCACTCCCCCTCGCTGGGTGTCCTGATGTGTCGCTTTGTATTCTGCCTGGCTGCTAACAATTCCAGTGACTTCTGGAGTCTGTTCCTCTGTTCTCTCCCCTCCTCCCACTCTCAGGATTGGTTCAGTTTCTCTTTTCTGGAAAGCTCCCCATGCCACAGGGTTTGCAGTTCCTCACCAGACTCGGCACTTCTTAGCAGGATCCATGTAGTTTGTCTTGGAGCACGAGAAGGCTTCGGAGAACTCGGGGGAGTTTTGCAGTGATCCTATGACCCTTTAAAACAAAACAACATCTTAAGTGTTGCTTGCCTTTGCTTAAACAAGACCCTCATTTTGTAACTTATTGTGTCACCTCAAAATACTGGGGGACACCCCCCAATTCTGAACCCTCCTGCCTTTGAACAGTCCCTCCTGCAGCTCCCAGAACAAAGACCTTCCCTTTTTCACTGCTGGCTCTCATACAGGGTCCTGTTAGTTCACTAGGAACAGGTCTAGTGCTTGGCCTTAGTTTTCACTGAGTTTTTCAGCTCTGTTTTGCTGGCAAGTTCCTTGACAAAGGGAATCAAGACCCGGGGGTGGAGGAGCGTGGTGTAACTTCTCACTGCATGTTCATTTACATTTTTGCACCAGTCAAGCTTCAGCTTCCCTGGGCATTCTCCACAAACGTTCCAGTGAATGAGTTTCCTGGAAAAAAAAGCTCATACAGGGAACAGCTTTCAAGTGAATATTGGGACATTCCAGCTACAGCGGTTTTGAGATGTGTAATTGTGAACATATGTGACTGTATCTGCCCAGCATTCATCCTTCCTTCAGGAATGAGTACCTAGGCAGGCAGCTTCAGCCTCCATGTCAAAGGCTGTGCAGATGTGTCACACATCTGCACAGTGACTGGGGACCGGGGCTTGTTTCAAGACCCGTTTCTTTGATTAACCGCTGATTATCCTGTGAGTGACCTTGATCACCAGCTTCAGCAGGACCTGGAGGTGCCACAGAAGTCAGTGCTGAACTTCACCTCAGCATCTGCACAGCTTGGCTGGGAAGGTCACAGCGAGACCATCTGCCAAGTGGCCTCGGGAGCCGGGGCAGCGGGCGGGTGGGACTGCAGCGTGTCATGGTGCTAAGGGCTCTGGCTGCTGGAACGGGAGTGTGAGTTTGGGTGTAAAACCCTCCCAAGACACTTGTTCTTTACAGACAGACAAAGCAGCAGTGGGCAAGAGTCCCCCTTTGTTCACTCGTGGCCCCAGAAGCGCAGGGGTGGCACGTGAGCAGGGCTTGAGCTGTACCTGTCCCGTGCTTGGACGGTGACCTGACCTGCGGCACCTCGCTAGGGTCTGGTTCCTCTGCTGGGCAGAGGCTCCACCTCTGTGGTGCTCAGAGCTCTTGGGTCATAACCTAAAGCTCTTCTATGCACTTGCCCAAAGATGTGAGCTAGTGAACTTCAAAAGCCTCGTGGCTCATACAAATGGGGTAAGCAAAGTGGAGCACAGTCCTGGAGAACTGCTGCAGAACCTCATTGTGACCAGATTCAGCTGATTCGAGGAGCTGATGCATAAAGAGCCTCGGGAGAGACGTGCAGACAGCACAAAACCCACCCCCAGTGAAATGCCAGTCAAGGAGCAAGTGAAGGAACAGTCCCTGCTTTCACTAAATACTCGAGTACGTGGGAGACACAAAACAATTCTTTGGTGAGAAGCTGCTGAAACAAAGAGACAGGAATTAATGTACCAAACTGTGTTGGGGGGAAATCAGCTGTTGTGTGCATGAATGCTGGAGATGGCACAACCTGTCACAGCTGACAGAGATGTTGTCATGTCCACACTACTACTTGACCTCGTGGCATCTGACCAAACAGATTTACTGGAGCAAAGTCACTGCTGCACCACTGATGACCAGCTTGCTCTGACCTGTCTCAGAGCTCCTAGTGTGGCCCAAAGACTTCCCCACAACCAGCTGAGTCCCCTGCATGACACTAGGGAATTTGGGACCCCTCTCCTGGGAGGCTGCCTGGGTGCACAGGGTAGAAAATACAGATTTGTGTTGCAGCCAGAGCATCTTTAGGTGCAGGAGGCAAAGGAGTTCCTGCTCAGTGCCAGCAGAGGCTGCTGACAGAAGGAAGCTCCCTCTCGTGTCAGCGCTGCTCTTCAAGAGGAGGTGAAGTCTTCTCCATGCTCTGAAGAGTAAAATGCTTGTACTCCACAGGTTAACTGGAGATGTGACCTGTGACTTCAGTGGAGGACTGAAGCCCATGCACAGCCTTTCCTCTTTACAAGAACCCTACCAGGAGCTGTTGTGGGAGCTGGGGACTCCTGGAAGAGCGCTGGATTCTGGACACCGTCACTGGGACTGTTTTAACAGTCATCTGTGTTTGGTAACAGCCAGGTGACGGCATCTGTGTCCTGTGACAACAGCTGTTCAAAGCTGCTCACTAGTGTGGGCAGAGTGAAGGTGGATCACCTCGAGGGTGAGGATGGTGGCCCTGTAGCCTTGTTCTGTCTGTGGAGCTTCTTAGGGAGGACTGTGCCTGTTCCCATCAGCATGGAGCTGTGCTGGGGCTGGGAGGTCTAGGGGAACAACACCCCCCTGTCAGCCATGTTCAGTGCCTGTATATGCATATACACCTACAACTGCCCAGCACTTTGTGTAGAGTTCTTGGAATTCTATAGTTAAAGGGAACATTTCACCTAGGAGTTGTGCTGACCTGAATTTCCCGGGGCTGTGCACGTCAGTTTTGATGGAGTTGACAGCATACTCCGGTCTGTAGGTCCCACACCACACCTGCACACGTAACAGAGAAGCACTGGTTAGCAAGAAGACTGTGCAGGGAGAGACTTGCTGTCATTTCACTGGGAAATACTTAAAAATGTTGTGAGAAGAATTTCACATTAGAACACGGGGCGGGGGGAAGGTACCTTTGGTTTTTGAAAGAAGTTTGAAAAGGTACCTTTGGTTTTTGTATTGTCTTCAAAGTCATTTGGGCAGAAGAAACCATCTACTGGCCTTACTTATGGCTGAATTTATATAGGGAAGGTAAAAAATTACTTGATTTTCACTGCCTGGTAGTGAAGGCTGCTCAGCTCAGCAAGTCTGCCAGCTCTTAGTAAAGCTGAGGGTCAGCCTGGAGTCGCTGAGTTACTGTTAAACTGTAACTTCAGGCGGTTTTCAGAGCCTTCAGTCAAGAAGTATAGAATACCTGGGCAAAGTTCAGGAAAAACAGCTGCTTATGGTTCATTTCAAGCCCAGGAAGGAGTTTTTCTTTCCCATGCTTTCTCACAAAGTTGTCATAGGCCTGTGGAATGAATCGAGTAGAAACGTTACACCCTCCAGGCAGAATGAAATGACAAGGAGGAACGTGGGGTCTTCAACATAATGAGTCATGGACTGGAGAAAGGGCAAGTGTCACACTGGGCTGTATGAACAGGAGTGTCTCCTGTAAGAGGGACAGGGTAATCCCTCTCCTCTCCTCAGCACTGGCCAGGTCATGGCTCCAGCACTTGTCCCGTTTTGGGCACTGCACTTCAAGGAAGCTGTGGACCAAGTGGCAAGAGGCCAGCAGAAAGCAGCAAGAATGAGCAGAGGTCTAGCAAACATGACCTATGGGAAAGACTGAAAGAATTGGGTTTGTTTAGTCTAAGGAGGAGAAGTCTGGGCCTTCAAGCATGTAACAGTCATCAAATACGTCAGAGGTGGCAGAAAAGGGACAGGGCTGCTCTGTGGTGGCCTGTTGGTGGCAGAGCCAGGGTGAGGGTGGCACTCCAGCCGCAGCACCGCTCCGACCGGACTGGCGGAGAGCTTCTGCCTGCTGGGAGGGGGTGGACTGGCTGACCTCCAGGGCTCCTTTTGGACCTTTACTAATTACATGATGTCATAATAATTACTAATTATGTTTTTAATACTTCTGACCATCTAATTTCTCCCTGTCTGCTCCGATTCCTTTCAGAAAGAGTATCCCCTTTCACTGGTTTGTACTGGGTTTCTTTCAAATACGCAAATGTTCCAGTAGTTGAAGATCAGACTAATACACCATACTGACATGTTGTTTAGGCTTCCAGATCATTCTTTAAGCCCTCACTAAGAGTCACACTTGTCCTCAAACATGTCTGTCTGTGGTGAAGCAAGTCTGCCCTGGCCAGGCATCCCAGCGGTGCTTCGCTGGGGAATGACAGCCCGTCAGTTGTCGAGTGTTGATGCTTTGACATGCTTCAGCTTCTCCTTTTAGCCAACCTCTGCTTCTCTTGCTTCCAGTCTCAGAGTTGGGCAGTTGAAGGGGTTAAGTACCTATTTCAGGGAGAGACTGGAAGGAAAGGCAGCAAGCAGAAAGCTCCCATGGAGGCACGAGGAGTCCAGATGTCACAGACATCTGGGGATGCCTGTGCAGGTTGTGCCAGTCACTTGCATGAGGTGATATGTCAAACAGGTTTAACAGGGAGTAGTGTTGCATGTGGGCTGAGCTTAGAGGAATGTCATTCTGTCTGTCCTTCTGGCATGAAAAGGCTGGTGAGGACAGAGACAAGCTGACTGCTGCTCAGTGTCATCAGTTCAGTTAGGTGATGGTCCAACTGTCATTCATTACCTTCTCATTCTACAGATTCCCTATTCACAAAAGGATACTTTTTTTTTTTAAAAGAAGTAGTCAGCTAAAAATAGCACCCTAGGAACAGACAGTATGTATCCTGAAATTACTAACAGGATGGAAGAAATACAACAGGTGCTCAGGGTTTTTACACCATGCAGCAGGTAGGTGGTAGGACCTGTCCCTGACACAAAAATTGTGTTTCTTGCTCAGAGGCTCTGGAATTAATCTGGGATACCTTCAGGTGGAACAGAAAAAGGGATACTGCTTACCTTATATGCTTGTCTAACACCCCCATTGTCAGCAATGTTTTCTCCTAGGGTGTTGATTCCACTCAGCTGTAAAACAGAAAGGACAAATACAGGTTTCTGAAAAGAAGAACTTACCCAGGACCTGTAATGCCAAGCCATAGGTGGTTTTTCACTTCTTAAAGGCGGGATCTTTTCAGCAAAAGGTTATGTTAGCTCTGAATGATGGCATCCCTGATACTGAGATGGAGACAAACACTAAGTATCAGGGATGCCATAATTTTCCCTAACCCTCCTCCTTACCCTACAGGCAGCTTTCTAGGCTCTCCTATCTTTTACCTCCAGCTTCTGGAGTAGTGACCTTGTCTGCACCTGGAGCAGGCCTGATCCTGCCAGCTCTCTGGTGAAACTAGGGCTGGTGGCCTCAGGCATTGCCCTGAATGCCAAATAATCTGAACTGTGCAGAATGCTACAAGAGCAATCACATTTACACTGCCTGCATCTCCCACATCTGCAGGTCATCTCTTCCTCCTCTGCTGGGCCTGGGTTCTTCTCAGACCCTTAATTCTGCAGTGCAGGACCAAGAAACTTCTTGGTGAGGGAAAGCAGCAGCCAGGATTTGTCCTGATGGGCACATACGGTATTTGCACATCAAGCTTTGGGGAAATGAGATTCAAACTTCCAGATATGTTTTCTCTGTTCCTTTGTGGAACTAAACTTGAGGGCTCCAGGCTTCTAGGACTGCCTCTTGTTGAGAACGTGGATCCTGCCTCTTGCAGAACAGTCTGTGTGGGTGTGGAGTTTTTTCCACTCTCTTTAATTTTATTAATCTCTTTTCTTTTGCTTGTCTTTTGGTGTAGGGGTGACAGTGCTGGCAACAAGCCAAGAGAACATTTGTGTAAATAAGAGTTTGCATGTTTAGGACACAAAGTTTTGTATTTCCTTGTCAAAAACAGCTGTGATGGGTACAAGTAAAGGACACTTACGTGCTGTCCACCAGCGAGGTCCCACGAGAAGTTTCCATACTGGTACACCATGCACTGGGAGAGCTCCTTAAAATTGCTTGCTGACTCTTCAGTCCACCAGTCTACAAGGTCTCCATTCTCATTAAAATTTCTGCCTGTAATAATATTTAACAGAATTACATACACAGAAAAAGAGGCTTTTGATGCAGTGAGCAGGTAGTGAGTACATAAATGCTTGTGTAATAATCCCTGTGATGGCAGCCATGCAGAGGGTGCTTGCTCTGGTTTGTTGGTGCACATTTGCTAAGAGTATTGCAGTGGACCTGTGAGCTCACCCTCTGCCAGCTCAGTGACATGCCCTCCTTCACAGTTACATGTAGTTTTAATAGTTTTGGTGAAAAAAACACGACCCACATGGCCACTAGAAGCCCTTGTGTGGGGCTGCTGCAGAGGGGCTGTGGGATTCCCTGCTTGGTGCTTCTGGGAATTGCTGTGGGCAGTGACACTCTTAACACCTCAGAAATCCAGATCTAGTCTTAGGTGTGGAAAATTCCTTCTGCCTGGAGTGGTTAAGCAGTTCAGCCTGTGAAGCATCCTGAGCCCTGCTCTGTGACCAGAAGCTCGTGCCTTACCGTTGTCATCGAAGCCGTGAGTGATTTCGTGCCCGATGACCATGCCTATGCCACCGTAATTCAGGGATTTGGGCTGGGATGCACTGAAGAAGGGGGGCTGCAAAATGCCAGCGGGGAAGACTGCAAAAACAAAAGCCCAAAACACAGTTAAGGCGCTGCCTTGTTGTCCTGTGGGTGCAGTGTGAGCAGACCAGGTTGTGGAGTTAACCAAAGTCCTGCTGGTCCCTCAGACTGAGCAGCAGCATCAAGTGACCTGACACCTGGTAGTGGCTGTGGGACAGTCAGAACACATCATCACACCCCTCCTCAGACACTTGCAAAATCATCATCTGCTCTTACTTGTCCTTATTACTATTTTACTGTGCAAGAAGAGGTTTACTTCTCCAGCTTGCAGCACAGAGCCTTCTCAGACTCCTGTAAATAAATCTCACAATGTGAAAAGGATGTTCCTTGAGAACAATAAATTGTCATTGCCCCCACCACAAATCAATCTTGGAGAGAAGAATTTGTTCTTCCACTGAAAATACCAGCAACTCCCTCTAGACTCAATAAAAACAGGCCAAGCTGGCAATGAACACACTGGAACAAAGCAATTCTTTTCACCCACTCTGTGCTTATTTTTTTCTAGGCTTCTAAGAAGCAAATTAGTTAAAAGAAACCATGTTGCAGTTGTGATATTTTTCTAAATACAGAATTAAATTTCTATAAAATCTTTGGTCCCACTCTGTAGCTCCTGCAGGCCCGTTCCCTGTGCTTTGCCCCGCTGCAGCAATAGGAAGCCTTAATTCCCACTGCCAAGGAGATGGATGTGACTCCACAACACCTGGACAGAAAGGAGGAATTAGGGGACAGTTTCCATATAGCACAGAGTAAATCCAGGGCAGTTCTAGCAGTTTCTTTCAAGAGAAGAAAGAGCCATGAGGAAATTGAAAAATAACAAACAGGTTAGACAAGGACCTGTTGTGCTTTCCTGTGAAACTGCTGCCACTGTGCTTGTGTCTGTCTTGGCATGGAGTCAGATGTCCCCATCTTGATGTGGTTCTCAGTAC
Organism: Heliornis fulica; assembly: GCA_013399135.1. Lineage (NCBI taxonomy): Eukaryota > Metazoa > Chordata > Aves > Gruiformes > Heliornithidae > Heliornis > Heliornis fulica. Next base: position 94,334 of record VXBZ01006906.1, on the reverse strand, counting down.
TGACAGCCCATGCTATGTGGTGGGCTGCTCAGACCCCTGATCACTGGCAGCATCAGACTGGTCTTTCTGGAGATTCCTGGAGTGAGGTGTTTCCACAGAACCATCACCAGTCCTGGGGCTCAGCTCATTACAGCCCAACTAGACCTGGGGCTCAGCCTGTCTTTGCCTGGAAACCACAGGGCCACCTTCCCTCCCTGGGGCTTGCAGTGCAGACAGTAACACCTCATCACCTCATCCATGTCAGAACACACATGTTATTTTTTGGTTTTCACTTGACCCTCCTGAAAACAACTTAATCTGTGACTTCTGCTCCAGACCTGAGGTGGACAGTCACTGCTCCCGGAGCAGGATCCATCTGGAGCAGAGACTGAAAGAAGAGGGAAGTGCAGAAGTGTTTCCCTCAGAATCTGTGCAGCCCTGGACACAAGAAGGGAACATGGTGTGTCTCTCAGGAAGGTGCCTGAGAGCAGGAATGCCTCTGCCAGGACTGGCTGTGGGTACAGTGTCCCTCAGCACCGAGGGACAGCTCCATCCTGCAGAGCAGCAGGTACCCAGAGGAGCAGATGCAGGACTGCCCTGCTAGCAGTGGCTCAGCTCGTCTCCCTGAGGTGTAGCAGCTTCCTCATGGAGCAGTGAAGATCAGACCATGTTAAAATGTAATAACAGAGCTGTCCACTTCCCGTGAGCCATGAACAGAACTCCTCTGTAGAGGGATTTTTTGTTTTAAACTAATTCAGACATCGCTCTGAAGATCAGGCTGCTTTAATTATCCTGTGGCATGACATAGCTAAAGGATGAGGTAAGAATTTGTGGCTCACACTAACTGCCAGTCACCAGTTTGTCCCCAAATCATGATTCCTTTTCTCTGAATTATGGCACAGTTTCAAACAACGCTGCCTGAGCAGGTTTTTGTGCTAAATGTTCAGTAAGGAGCTGAAGCTTTAGCACCTTAACCCCACGGTGCCACTCGGCCCAGTCAGCACAGCTTGTCCCTTCAGAGTCTGGGATGTCACAGTGCTGACTTCATGCTGTACCTTTAGCACCTGCTGCACAGCCAGAGCAGTGTGGGTTAACACAAGAAGTTCATGAACCTTGGCAAATGCCACCAAAGGTTTGACAGGGACAGGGAACCTAAAACTAGGTGAGCTGAATTCCTGCGCCGTTTGTGGTGGGCTGTGTTCTCCTGGCCCCTTTCTGCCTGGAGTTTTCTCCATGCCTCCTCCTCCTGGCCCGTGTGGTGTTGAGGCTGCCAGTGCTGCAGTCCTGCTGTGCTCCAGCACTGCTCTGTGACTCTGAAGGAGCAGCCATTGCAAAGGCACAGGTGTCCAGCCACAAGTAGGGCTGTAGAGTCTTCAGTGGAGACAGAAGTAATTAAAAGAAAAAATCCTTTTGGAAAGCTTGGCTTAGTTTGATTTCTTCTGTTATAAACCTGACACTGTTCCTTGGGACAGGTGCTTACAGAATCAGGAGATCTGTGACCCAGGGTGCTCACTGAACACTGACTCTGGAAATGTTAATATTAAACAACCCTGAAAACCTGGGAGAAAACTGCATCCATGTGGCTTAGTGCCGCTGTGCCTGCAGCTGGAGCAGCAGGGAGTGCTCTCTGCCACGACACACAGCCCCAAAGTGAAGCTTCACATCACTCTGGTGCCACTGGAAGACCTGATGGTAGCAGCAGTCTTGCAAAGGAGTGATGTTATTTGTGACACTAGTGTTGTAAGAGCTCAGGGGAAGTGAACACCTGGTAGTTTTCACCTTGATTTAATGCTTTGCTTGATAAAAGGAGTGAGACTATCTCAGAAGTTAGGAGGTGGCAGTTTCATCCCTGGCAATGAAAATAGTGTCTCTGTCAAATATTTTCCTTGGAAGCTTTTGTAAATGAACAAGAAACAATACTGTTTTCATTTCTGAGCAGAGCCCTGAAGGACACAAGGTTTTCCTTTCTCAGACACTTGTTTCAAAGGCCATGAGTGGGCTCAAAGAACAGAAGCCGTGTGTACCCTAAGGCAGGAGGCTGCATGACTGTCCTGTCAGTGTTCCCTTCAGGTGGAAGTGGCACTGTCCTTCCTGGTCATCCCTGACAAAGGGCTGGGGCCACCACATTTATCTGGCCACTAAACTTGTAGCCATTCCACACTATTACTTTCAGGGATGAATCCTGAGCCTCTGTCCTTGTTCTGCACACAGACAATCCAAAACACAGGGAGAGGAAAATACCAGGCAGGAAAGCTCTGATTTTGCTGCACCAAGGCTCTCCTGCAACACCTCTAATATTGTTTCTCTTCTTCATTGTAAAAATACATATGCACATATATCTCAGAAATAAGTTGGCCATCGAAGCTGTATCGAGTTAGTAAGTTGGTAATCCTTACCTATCTGGTTTCTACTTGCTGAGTAGAAAGCATTGACAACAGCAGCCCCACTTATCCACCTAGGAGCAAGAGAAGAATCCATGTTAGAATTTCACTTCTTGGTGGGTGGCAGAGTTCCTGGAACAATCCTAGGTGCTGAAGAACAGATTCTCAGTATGATTGAGGTTGAAAAATACTTCTGGAGATCAGGTGCAGCACCCCAGCGTGCTCAGCCTCTCATCTGATGTCAGACACTCCAATCCCTTATTCATTTTCATAGCCCTTTCCCTTTGTTTTCCAAACTGGGTAACAACAATCCTTAGTTTTTGGTCTTGTTTCCACTCACACCACAGCACTGTGAAGGCAAAAGTTCCCATGTAAGGAAACTGAACCACAGCATCTGTGTTTGTAATGGTATCTAAGGATTTAACAACTACTTAAAAAGGATTTCTGGGTCACCTGGCATTGTTGTTTCTCCAGGTACCTCATATACCAGCATATGTGGAGCATCAGATTAGAGACTGCTGTAATTTCTTCCTTAACCCAATTTCTTGAGGAAGGGGTGTCCATGCAGAGATCACCATAAGCTCTTGTGGCAGAGGCACAGCTTGACCCAGTCCTATGGTTTAACTGAAATAACACCTCTCTCCTTGACAAGGGATCTCAGGATTACTTCTGGGTCCATCTCAACCCATGGGAAATAATGAGTCCTGATGCTTTTCTTCTAGTTTTCTGGTTTACTGGCTTCCATCAGTGGTCACCTAATGAAAGTCCCAGAATTGCAAGCCAGGCTATGTTTTGGTGTGGGTGGGTATTGTACACATTTAGCAACGTTTCAGAAAAGATGTCAGAGAGAATGCAGTGATGAATAGCTGGTCCTTACACTGCTGAAGTTGTGTTTTCTGGCTCTGTGCTCAGGGAGTGAAGTTCATTTCTGTGATAAATGATCTATTTAAGAACTGCATTGCCTGTACCAGCCATAAGTGATACAAACTATTTCAGCTGGCTATTTCTTGATAAAGAGAGAGTTAATTTGCAGGATAAACAGTAGCTATCAGAGGCTAATCAATTATGGTCAGTACTTCCAGGCTCCTTCCAGTGATTCTGCAAAGCAATTACACTTACAGTAGCTACTCCTCACTAATAGATGCTTGTGAGAACAAAAGTAGTTGTATTGAATCAGGCTGAAGCAATTGAACAAACCAAACCCAAACACAGCTTGAAGTTAAATTAGAACAGAAGTGAGGTGGCTACTAGGTGGAATGTATCATTTCAGTTAATGATATGTAAATACAGAACAGCAAAAGCAGCAATTGGAACTATTTATCCACAATATTGACTGCAGTTCTGGAAAGCTAAGATACAGTATTTAGTACATTCAGAGTGGTGATTCCAGGCATTCTATACCTCATCTTCTGAAGAGGTGAGAATTTGAAGATGCAAGATGACTGACTGGAAAGGGTCTGAACAGTTGCAGGTTTGGGGTCCAGACTACATCTCCCCAGAATACTTCACCTGTTACCCCAGTTTCCACACTCTGAGTGCTAGTGTAGGTCTGGCCTTAAGAGCTAAGCAGTGTGGAGAAAAACATGCAGAAGGCAGGTCATTAAATCATCACTGATTACCCTCCAGGTACCTCCTCCTGTGAAACTGCTTGAAAGACTGTATGCAGTACTTTAAAATACTTACTCCTCTTTGTCCACCTTTTCTCTGAGCTTTTTCAACCTCTTTTTCTGGGTAAATACTAAATTTTGAATAATGTTTTCAAAGTATTCTTCTTCTTGGTAGTTCAGCTAAAAAAGAGAAATGGAAAAATACTTAGTGGTGGTGTTACTGACTTGCAGTAAGACACGTGGATCTGTGAAATCTAGTCTCAAGCACAGAATCACAGAATCCCAGAATGTCAGGAGCTGGAAGGGACCTCGAGAGCTCATCCAGTCCAACCCCCTGCCCGAGCAGGATCACCTAGATTAGGTCACACAGTGAGCTAAGCAACATATATTTAAAAGTACTTTATGATCTGAAGTTAGACCTTGCTTTACAATGCTCTGCTACATCAAAGTTGATGTTGTAGCTGGATATATCTTAGCAGCTGTATAATTTTTTCCAGAGATCTTTGTTCCCTCTTTATATATGTATTTTGCATGGAATTCAGTGTTTAACCTCTGGAACTTGCCTGCTTGAAACCAGCAGCTACCACCAGCCTGGTAAGCTGCAGTTCCACCTTAGAAAGAATACATAAATAAGGCTCAAATCGTGTTTTCAGACCTACTTTGGATTTACAGCTGTATTTTTCAAAATTAAAACTGTGACTTTTGAGACATACTCTTCCTGAATAGTGTGTATTGAATGCAGTAATGGAGTTACTTGTAGAAATGAACCTGCAAGGAAAGGGAACCCCAAGGTCCCATGTTGCAGTGAAACCTCAGGTGCAGTTTAAGGGACACGTGTCAGCCAGGGGTAAAGGGGCACAGTGAGTTCAGTGCAGCTGTGTCCATTGCAGCCAGTGTTTCATCACTCTGTGGCACATTTAGAAGTACCTCAGTGTGCACCACTGTCTCCATGTTTGTCCTAGCACGGTGACTATAGAATTCATACATTCCTCTGGAACAACATCCAGTTCTTACCTCTCTCTGTGCTGGATCAGCTGTACTACACCAGCTCTAGTACAGCTGTATTCACACCCGTGCAGCTGCACACAAGTTGCTCCATGCAGAGGCACGTGGCTCAGCTCGGCTGCGAAGGCAGCATCGCCACTCTTCTCTTGTAAGGCCCTTTTCTACCTGTAGCACCTGCTGAGGACACTTACCTCCTCATACTCGCTGTTCAGCTTGTTGTCATCAGTCATGATCTCGTCTGGGTAACCAATCCTCTCTCTAATTGCTGTTGCCTGGGGATGAGATCATTAGACAGCCATAGCAAATCCAGGCTGATTCTTACAGCAGCCATGAATTACATCAGAAATGCAATGTGGAAGCAACTACTAACCAGCAACCAATAATATCACCAATAGCTAAGATTTTACTTACTTTTTGTTCTGCTTTCTGTTTGGTCTCTTCATCCATCCAGGTAAGCTCATCTAAGGTTTTTATGAAGACATCACGTATATCTGCAATCATTTCCTCGACCTTGGAAAAACCACCAGGATGTTACAAACCCACGTAAAACGAGCCAGTTAGTTTGTCACAGTTTATCACACACTTGGGTCTCCTGCACTGGTTTATGGGCTATGCTCAAAAGTAAGTCAAGTAGTGCTTTCAGGTGGCCTGTGGGAGCACAGGGACTGGTGTGAGCTCACAGGGCAGCCCAGCCCAGCTGACTGAAACCCTGAGCTACCCACCTGCTGGGTGTCACGCACCTGACCACGCTGCTGGGTACGTGTCTGCCACACAGCACCGTGGGACTGAAGCCTGAGTGGGCAGATGCCTCTCTCCTGCCATGTGTGCACATGTAACCTTCATATGCACTGCATGCTGTGTCACTGGGTTGGAAAGCAGGCTGGGTCAAGTAAAGTACGAGTACTTAGGGGTAAAGGGGTGGCTCTCTCTCCCAGCAGGTACACTCTCACTACTCCTCAGTGGTACACCGACTGAGAGGCACACTGAAGGTGAGGTGTTATAGAAAGCAAGCCTGCTATATAGAACAAGTGAATAAGGAACTGCAGGGTAGGTGACAGTGAAGAGACACTGCTGTGGTACACAGGCTAAAACTGCAAAGAGCTTTACCACGTGTTTACTCTCTCCAGCAAACGCTTTCTCTACATATAACCGCCCCACTGCGTTCTCCATGTTGCCGTTGACGTAGTTAGCGCAGCGCCGCCAGACCGCGGTCTCCGAGGTCGTGCCGTAAAGTGCCTGTGGAACACAAGTGTCAGGTAAGGGACAGGCGGTCCCAGGGACAGTGAAGGGTACGGTGGCTGAGTGGCTGATGTTTAATTCATGTGTAAACCAGGCAGCTGGACTCACTCTGCAGTGGGAACACCCCTCACAGGCCGAGGAAACACCAGAGCCATTCCCACTATTCCTTACCCTTTTGAAGCATGAAAGGTGGAGGGAAGAAAACTAAGACTGGGAGATGCTGCAGAGGAATGCCCAGACTCAAAGCTCACACTGTCAGAGGGTCAGCACTGCAGCTCCAGCTCCGACAGGGCCACTCTGATTATGCAGCACATTCATTTCCACAGTGGGAAGGTTGTGCTTTCTACCCAGCCAGAGCTCCCATCTTTGGGAGCTTGCAAAGATGCAGAAGAGTTTCTAACAAGTCAGAACAGCAATAATTCACAAATAAATGGGACTGTTCTGTTCTAAAAATGGGGATTAATTTAGATGTATCAGAAGAGTGCTTTGCAAACCCACTCCAGCTACCACACATACATGCCATAAGTTTTGTGTACACTCCAGCTGCAGCTTCAGCAAACACACCTAGCTTGTGTGTGCAAACTCAGAATTAGGTTTTTATGGACTGCAACCACACAGAAATACTATCTCTTGCAGCCCACCCCAGTAATCTTCACAGTCTGAAGAGATTCATCTCTGCACCTTACGAAAAGCGTTCCTTGTGTCCTTGTAGTTGCGGCTGAGGCTGTTGACAAGGTCCATTACGAATCGCCAGACCATGTAATTTTGAAGGTCCCTGTTTAACAAAACAACAGGAATCAGATGGTAAAGATTTGGGGCTTTTTAGGTTTATTAGAAATAAAATGGTAATTACACAAATACCTAACATACCTACCTGGGGGTGTATTTATTGAGGATAGACTTCAGCTTGACAAGGTAGTCTGGATCATAAACAATGACGTGTTCCGTGTTCTCAATGTTAATTTGTACAGTTGACATTATGTCATTTATGAATTTTGACCAGTTGAATACCTGGAAAATCAATATGCATTATTATATGGATAAATCATAAACAGCATTAGCTGTTTTTTTCCAGTTTAAATACCTCTGCATAACACAAATGCTCTGCCTTTAGTTTTCCCAATAGCTGCACTACTTGTAAATGGAGTAACCATAATATTAATGGATCTGAGATAATTTGTATCCTCTGTGCTGTAAAATCCTATAAAACTAGGGTTGTACTTAGCAGAAAGGGTCGAGACATCAGCTTTTCAAACTAACACAGTGTTATGACCCTTTCCTTTCAGCCTGGAAAAGCAGAAATGGTATTTTCAGTAAAATTTGCAGATGGCTTTTTGCTGTATTTGACTTACAACTTTGAGATCAAAGCCTGACTGGGAGCCTGACTGTAGTACAGGGTGTCTCTGTTCCTGTACCTGTGGGCAGCCAGATTCATGGTACACTTAACAGTCCCTCCTGAAGCGTGTGGTACGGGCTCGTCCTGAAGTACACTGAGGTCCATAAAAGGATTTCATTTAGCAGGCTTTAAAGTAGACACATGACATCCACTGTCTGTAATGAATCTTCCTCCTCATGCCACAGGACTTGGTGGTGATGAAGCAACTTCAGGGAGAGCAGGTCGCTCTGGAGCAGGCTGTGACGGAGGCGCGGCGGTTACAGGTCTTGTCTGCCCCTCTCTGGTCCTAACCCCCGTTTTCTTCATGCTGGTGTTCACCTTTGTGAGAGACTTAACATCCCTGACACAGTCAGTGCCTGGGACATTATCTTTGGTGAAGATTTCATTGTGCAGGGTCTGACCAGGGCGTTACTCTCCACCTTCAAAGGGATCTGCCTGGGCTAAGCCTCTGGCTGGCAACACCATGTGCCTTGGAGAAGGGTCATGGACCGGCTGGAGGACACCGAGCCATCCCCCTCCCTGCTGAGGGGTGAGGAGTGTGGTCACTGCTCGGGATCTGAGCCACACAGCCCCGCTGCACTGCCTGCAGCCACGCTGCTGCTCCTCCCTCCCACAACCTGGAGCAACAGAGTAGTACCAATGGGAGGTAACAACCACCTTCCCCTGCCCGGGTAGCTCATGCCTCCAGCTCAGGACAGGCCGTATTTTCACACATACTGAGTGTGGTTCTTGTCTTCCTCAGTCTGATACCAGCTGAGAGAGTGACCCTTCCACTTGGAATACTGCAGGCTGGCCAGTGGAATATATTCTTCCAGTTTCTCTGGTCCCTTTTCAGTAAGTGACGTTACAACTGTCCATACATGGCTTCAGACTGTCAGTGCCAGCCTGAGGGTTCACAGTCTGCAGCCTTGGGACCACTGTTTGATCGAGAAAGGGGTTCAGAGAAGCTGAAAATCATCACCACAACTCTAGAGCTCTTCAGTGCTCTTACCACACTGAGTAGGTACTCATGTTAGTAATGAGAAGGGAGGTGTGACATTTAAGAAAAGCAAATAATTTGGGTACTTGTAATTTTTTTTTGTTAATTTCAAATTTTTTGTTATGTCTTTTCCTTTGAAAAATAGTGGTGTATCTTTTGAGAGGAAAGTTTTATTGGAAGAGGCAACATCTTTCATCAAAGTACTGTAGCTGAGGAGAGCAGATAAACTTTCAGGAATAGAACCACTTAAGGTTTGAGAGAAGCAGCAAACTTCAAGCTAATCTTAGGAATAATTGCTGTTCTATCTTTAGTCCATTAAAACAACGCTACCAACACCCATCATGTGTCTTTTGAGCATTTTTGGATAAATTTAGAGCAGATGATTATTGCTGATCTGCAGCACTCCCAGGAACTAAAAATAACCAGGGCAATACCATTCTGTGACAAGAGAAGTTAGTTTCTGACATTATGACTAATGGTAACTGTTCAACCAAGACCTGTGGGAGAAGGCAAATTATGAAATGAATTAAGCTAGGCAGAAGTGAACTGTCACATAATTTAGAGTTGAAGAATTTAAAGTCAATAAAAATAGCAGTGATTATGCAACTGGTGGGAATAACAGTATTTGATGGTACCTGAGTGGCCTCCAAGGGCTCGGGAGCACCCTCCTGCCCCCCCAGAGCTTCCCCGGGTACAGGGCCGTTAACCTGCTGGCCTGTCGTGCAGGGTACTGAGGCACAGGTCATTCGTGCTAAATAAGTCAATAAACCCGTGTGTGTTTAGACAGGTGGTTACTGGGGAGGCACACCTATGTTATCACAGCTGATGGTCTCTACCTGAACCCTGTGCTGCTGTGATTTAAAGGTCATGCTGAACAAAGGGCACACGGCTCAGGGTGTGAAAAACGGCAGAGCTGAAACCTCCTGGAGGAGCTACACTGGGGGGAATGGGGAGGATCTTGCTGATTCCCAGTCCTGACCTCCTGGGCTCCTTTCTACTTCCTTTGGGAGCCCAGTTTTCACAGGGGAATGTTGGAAACACAGGACTGAGTTGGGTTCTGAAGCTCTAGATAAACAGAGAGGGCCTGAACGGTCACACTGGAGTGTATTTGAGTCAGCTGGTGGCTGCAGTAGTGACTTCTGTCCTGGGACACCTGGGGCTGCTCTGGTAGTTGTAGGAAGGGAATGTGTTTGTACTCCTCAAAGGATGCTCTCCAGACTTCCAGCAAGGGTCATGTCTGCAAAAGCTCTGCCAGGTTTCCCATCCTGAATCCACAAGGGGAAGGAAACTCATGGGTTGTTTATTTCTCCTTTATCCTTTTCCATCTCTTTATGGTGAAGCAGAGGGCAAGATCTGCCTTCAGGTAAGGAGACACAGTGAGCACAGAGTGTTACATACAGCTTAGTGGCAGCAGGTGTTTAGGTAAGAGTGTGCACGTGTGACACCCTGTTCAATTTCTACTCCCTGCTCAAGAAAGTAATAATATATTTTAAAGAAAAATAATCATGAGGCTTTGTGGTTGAATCTCAACAGTTCCAGACAGGAGGTTAAAATACCAGATTATTGATCCCTCACCTTATTGTCGATTTCCAATGAGAAGTTGCTCTGCAGTTGTGCCAAGGTCATTTTATTGTACAGCAGAAGTGGATCGTTTCTGTCTTCTGATTTTGTTGTTGCCTGTTAGAGTTAATGGTGAGAAAATTACTATGTACAGAGTCAGTTTGCAGGAATTTTGTAAAGTGGAAATGAAACAAGTATTTCTGGCTTGATACATTGTTGTAATTTTGCATTACTTGTAAAGTACCTTGTGTCTAAATATGAACAGTATTTTATAGATGAGCAAATAGACAAAAGTAGAGAAGACATTAACTAAAGTTCTGACCCACACCACTCAAAGCAATGAGTAGACACCATTATCAACACAAGACATAACACAAGAACATGCTCATGATATTCATGGGATGATGAATACAAGAAAGATGGGGAGAGGCTGTTCAGTAGGGCCTGTTGTGACAGGACAAGGGGTGATGGTTTTAAAATAGAGGGAGGGAGATTTAGATTGGAGATTAGGAAAAAGTTCTTTGCTGTGAGAGTGGTGGAGCACTGGAACAGGTTGCCCAGGGAGGTGGTGGATGCCCCTGGATCCCTGGAGACGTTCAACGCCAGGGTGGATGAGGCCCTGAGCAAGCTGATCTAGTTGGGGGTGTCCCTGCCTCTTGCAGGGGGGTTGGACTGGATGACCTCTGGGGGTCCCTTCCAACTCTAATCATTCTGTGATTCTATGATGTGAGGTGCACAATCTTGGGAGAAGGGTGTAAAGGGGACGTATGTATCGAGTATAGGGTGACCAGTGTGCTGTGCTAGGGGTGCAGTGGGAGCATTCTGATCAGGACCCAGGTTCTAGCTGATAAAGTTCTTCCTGTAGCCACTGTCTAGAGAGTGAGCCCTAACTCCCAGTGCAAATGAGTGATCTTGTGATCCTTGTAATTAATGGGGATCCTACATCACTGCTGCCAATGGCTCGCTCAGGAGCCTGACCCATGGCTTTACCCATGCAAACTGTTTTGAAAGATCAGTCATGCCAAGCCTGATTTTATCTTTATCCTCTTTTAAAAACATTTCCACTTCCTTTCCTAATCTCTTGTGCATTGTGGTTTTTCTCTGTTTTCTTCAGCAAACTCCCAGGAGCACAGTGCCAGCTGTCTCCAGCAACACTCAGGCTGGTGCTGAGTGTTCAGCTGAGAACCGAGCAGCTTCCCCACCACCAACTGCATTCTCTACCAGCAGCAGCTGTTGTAGAGACATTCCAGTTGTGGTTTCCTTTCATACCCCCCTCCAAATCTTTCTCCAACAAATTCCTCTGCTTTTAATGATTTTCCCTCTCTGAGCTAAGCCCAGAGGTGTGTTTCTCAGGAAAATGTGAAGAAAATAAAAACTGGATGCTTTTAACTTACACAAATTGGGCAGGGGGTGAAGGCTTTCTCTGCCAAATGCATGCCCTTGCTGGCAGTGTGACTTGACAAATAGCAGAAGCTAGAAAGTTAGTCTGCAGCCAGCTTGTTTGACAGCCATCCTCAGCTCAGGTCCTTCTGAAAGCTTTGATCATCACAGGCCATGCTTTCACTCACGAATGCCTCAATTCCCATTTGTTTTTCTCCATGCAAGTTCAAATTCTAGCTATTTCTCCAAGCCATACTTTAATGGAGAGCAGCATTTGATTAAAAATGCCCTTGGAACAATCAGCACTGTGGAGCAGCTTGTGCAGGACAAACATGACTTTGTGCTGCACAGCAGGCCAGGGGTTGGGAATCTGCTGCTCAATAACCACAGGGAACGGGACAAGGGGGAAGAGCCCGAAAGCATCCCCCAAAACTGCCCTTCTGAGACAGACTGGACAGAAACCAGGGCTCCCTCTCCTCCTGACGGGCTGCTGTGAGCAGATTAGCATAGAAAATTCTGCTATTTGGGAAAGAAGCTAACTCAGGTATTTTCCCCTGCTCATTAGAAGGCTTGTCTGCCTTATTGTGGGTACCCTTAGGTGTTCCTGGCCCATGTTTTTGGTTGGGTTTTGGTCCCACAAAATGACATTAGTGTGCAACTTAAGAACTTGGTTTACAATTGGCTTTCTTAGGTAGTAAGGAAAAAAGACAGTTATTTAAAGCATACTTCAAAAATGTTTTTCTTACATTGGCAATCTCTTTCTCCAGGTCCATAACTCTTCTCATTTGTTCAGAAATCTCACTCTCTTGGAAAGTTATATTTCTTTCTTGTAGGATCAGTTTAGCGACAGAAATCATGAAATCAACGTAGGCAGAGCATGCCTGCAGGAAAACATGAGAACATTTTAAAGACAGAACTCTTCAAAGTGTAGCACACCTTGATTACCTTTGAGATTTCATCTTCATTTTTATGAACTAGTTTAATATTAACTTAACAGAAATACTGTTAGATCACAAATACAAATGAAGTTTGTAAATTCCCTCGTGGAAATAATTTGTAGCACCGCTGAATAACTTGTAGCACCGTTCAAAGGTAAACACTCAACTACTGCACCAGGTTGTCATCAAGACAGTTGTATGTCCACATTTAAACCATCCCCTGTGGTTTTTCTAGCTCAGTCTAATTACAGCTTCCAAAAAAAAACTGCTTCCAGAGAGCAGTGCTCCCAGGGACACACAGCAGAGAGAAATGCTGGTGGGGTGTGTTAGTGTTGAGATTCACCCCCCAGAAGCAGTGTAGCTCCTGGGTTACTTCTTGAAGCAGTTAGAAATCATGTTGCTATATGTAAATATAGCTAGATATACTGTAGACAATGTAGCCTATAGTAAATGTAACATAAAAGAATTCACCAAAAGGAGGAATGTAAATATGGAAGTATCTTCTCTTAAATGTTACACTGTCAAATATTTACAGATCTCAGTGTATTTTATGGGACTTGGTATTACTCTAATTCCTCTTGGATAAGCCACACTCTTTTCACTACCAACAGAAATAGTGTTTTCAACATGCTTTTAAAATACATAACATGATCTAACAATAAATTACACAAAATAGCATAATCTATTAACACAGTGCCAAAGCCCAGCATTAGCAAGGTGTGCATGTCATCGCCTTTATTAATGGAAATACTTAGGTACATTCGGCTCCTGAGGCAACAGGATGCACCCCTTCACCAAATGGTCTGTGTGCACAGCCACTCTGATGCCTACCCCTTGTCACCCACCCCTGGCAGTGTCCCTGACAGCGCTGTGTGTGCTGGGAAGCCCAGCATCGCAGGAGAAGCGCTGACAGCGGAGCTGGAACAGGCAGGGGGCTCCCAGCAGAGTGGAGGACCAGGCTCTCAGCAGTACTTTGAATCAGGGTTATTTTACCAGAAGGAGAAAAGCCCATGAAACCACTGACAGCTACAAGTCACAGGCCTGTCAATGCCATTTTCAAATATCCAAATATGATTTATAGGAATTCAATACAGATGTTGCCCCAAACCAGTAAGGCAGCAGAGATCTTCAGGCACCAGTCAGTGGGCTTTAATTTTGGTCAGGTAGCAAAGAACTAAGGTAGTTTCAGATAGACTCTAGAAGCACTCTCAGATATTTTAGTGAGAACTTAGACATCACCATATCTCTTTGGTTATATCTTAAAAGAGAAGACTTTAAAAATATCTCGCCCAGCAATTCCATGTGTGGGTTTGTGGTGGGAAGTCCTGACAAAGGCAGAGGTGAAAGTGCTCCTTGCCACATCCAGCTCGGAGAGTAGAAGGACACAGCAGGAGGCAGAGCCAAGAAAAGGCTGCAGTCAGGTGCAGGGGCTCAGGGAAAGGGGCCTGTTGCTTGAAGTAGTCACACTTCTATTATAAGTCACTTTTCAGTGATGAGTCCTTGGTGTTTTTAAAAACCACCTCCTTCTCTAGCCTCCAGCAGTGTCAGGTAGTATGATGCTTCCAGGAGGTCAGGGAGTAGAACTGGCTTTCAGTGCTGCAAGGAAGGGGGCAAGCGTGGTGCAGGAGCCAGCTCCTGGAGGCCCTACCACATGCTAACAGTGAATATGGTAATGATTGTCTTTACTAGCATGTGATCTGTAATTAGAGTTAATGAGTATCAGAGCGTTAATGGTTAGCATGTCAGCAAACTACCTATGGACCCCAAATGCTTTGTAGGCTTTTGCATCCATTCTGCATTTAATTACAGAGCAGAAAACTGGCTAATTAAAGGTTACTGTGGTAGCAGTTTCAGCTACATCAACAAAACTTCAGCTCTCAAGGACTTCAAGCACATCCAAGATTGGCAGCAAGGGATGCAGAGTGTCAGTGCCTACAGGTTAATGAAAACTTGTCCAAATAAGAACTAAATATGAACTAAAGCCCATGTTTGATCTTAGGGAAGCAGTTTCTGAAGCACTTTCATTCAGCAGTTGACTCGAGGAACTGTGATCTTTTCAGATCTTACATGCAGCAAAGTGTGTCTTTGGTTCTGACTGGCTCTCTGCTCTTTCCAAGCCTGTGGGCCATATGACCATGGGGACTCCACTGGCTCCTCCAGCACTTGCTGGTCGATGGCAGCTAATGACAGTTCAGAATCCTGTGTGCAGTGCAGAGCAGGGTGACCCCTAAGCACTCATTTCCTATCTCATTACCAGCCTGACAGTTAGGAGGTACCTCGACTCACCTGAGAAGCCCCCAGAAGCTGTGTCCCAAAGTTAACTTGATTCACATTTATTTCCTTCCAAGAGGTCCTAAAGTCCAGTAGCTGTTTCCCTTCTGACTTGCACAGCCCTACAGGAGCTGTGTGGAAAGTGCACTGCTTTTCTTCCACACACATGTCCAGAGCTTACAGGTGGAATGGAAGAGGAGGGAGTGGGACACAGGAAGGGGGACAGGTTGGGATGTCCAGGGTCATGATGCCAGGGGGAGGTGCAGTCTTTTCATGCAGTGCACAGACAACTGGTACATCCTGGCAGCTGGAGCAGACATGGCTCCTCATGCTGCCAGAAGATCACACCAGGTCACTGGCATTTATGGCACAGCATTACACCTCATTCCTTGCAGTCCCTCCTGCTCCTAGCTAACCTGTTTCTACCTGCCTTCAATTCCATTTCTCATTATACTCTAAATTTCCCTTTTGGCTCTCTGGCCCTCTTGCACACTCAGCACTTTGGAACTCCTTTCTCCAGCCTGTCACACATGCTCTTCTCACCAGCTGATCAGCCTTGTTTACATGCTCATGCTTATTACTTTGTATTCCAGTTTTCCAGAGATGCTTCCCAGGGGCAGCACTTTTCTTCCAGGCAAAGGAATCTCTTTGGGGAAGGACTCTCCCTGCTCTGTGCCTGTCCCCACTCTTGGGGAGTGCTTGCCTTGGAAATCCAGGCTAAAATTCTAAGACGTGGGCAGTGCTCTGTGAGCTTCATCTTACCTCTGTGTATGCACCAGTGCATTCGTAGTAGTCACGAGAAGGCAGGCCAAGTCCAGGCTGATCAATCTAGAAATTCAGGTAAGAATTTAAAACTGTGTTAGGACAAAGCAGCACAGCACTGTGCTAATCTTCTCTCCATTACAGGCTGATGGTGCTTCCCTCTCTTGCCAGATTATCTCCTGGCCAAAGGGGACTTTCTCTCTCATCCCGTTGCCCACCCTGAATTCTTTTCATTCTTCTTTTACTTTTTCTCTGTTTTTTCAGTCCCCTGTTGCTGGACAATGGGTGTGAAAGCAGTGGGTGTACAGAAGACAAAATGGTTCAGAGAGAAACAAGACAGTTATTGCATCTTTGATATTTATACATGTGAAGTAGTCGAGGATCTGTGCACCCACTGGCAAGGGGGATTGGACCTTTACTCTCGTGATTGTTGTATCTCAGCAGTAGCTGGGGAGGATTCACCATAGGTGATACTGTCTTCCTCTGGATGTTCCATTTTCAGAGCTCATCTTACAGGCAGGACACTCTCAACATACTCCTTATGCAAATCTCCCCAGGCACTTTCACATCTCTGACTGCAGGTCCCCTTAGCTCCTTGGCAGCTGAGTACCTTGTGAAAACATAACCCCTTTCTGCCACTGGGACTGTAGCCCAGGGTTCAGAGACAGGTTTCTGCCTGAAGCATGTGGGAAGGAAATCATGTTTACTTATTTGCTTGCACATATATATATAAGTAGATTGTATCTGTCTTCTCTCCTGTGTACACATAAACTGTGTCTGCATGTCTATATATGCCCCCATTACCTCATCTCAGGGAGAGTAAGGTGCATGAGAGCACAGAAAGATGTTAACTCTGGGAACAGACAGTGCACTGTGAAGCTGATAATTTACATTTGAGAGCTACACAGACTCACAAACTCCTCTACAACACACCCTGGTAAAACTCAAATCACTAATGGTTCTGGCATCTACCAATTTTGCCTCAGTTCTATGACCACCAGGGCAGCACCCCCTGGATATACTTACATGAATGATGTGTGCTGTGGAGTTTTTATCATCTGTGCCAACAAAAAAATTAATAAGGACCTTTTTCCCATATCTGGAGTTCAGCTGTGCAATAGCTGTCTCAGCTGCCCAAGCAGGACCTAGGCAAGGGAAAGGTATGCTCAGTCTCTGCATTTGGTGAGCAAAGTACAAAGCTTTAGACATTGTAACTGAAAAGGAAATAAACACGGATTATCTTACCATAGGAAGAATCCCAATTAGTTGTTGCTACAGGCCACTCAGCTACATCTGGCAGTAAACTGATCAAAGGCTTTCCACCCCTCCTGTCGATGGTAGCTTTTGGAAAGAGAAAACCAGTTACCAGACATTTCTGAAGTTCCAAATGTTACACTGGTATAGTGGGCTCAGAGTAATGAAGCTGAGCAGTGTTTTCAGCATCACCACGATAGGAGTATGCTCTGATGTGTGACTGTGCTTTAACATTCATTTTAAAAATGTTTTGGTAATGACTGCAAACAGCATGTTGAAATGCCTGTGACCATGACACCAGGAACAACTAACTGTCTTCACGCTGCAGGCAGCCTGAAATGAGAGTTCTGAGTATTGATAGTATTGAGTATCAACAGTATTGATACATGACAGAAACTATAAACCCATGTGAGGCAGCAAGTCCTGCTGGCTCATTCCAGTGGCACCATCGAGCTCCAATACCTGAAATAAATGATCTCCCTAGAAGCCTAGAGTGGCAGCTACTTCCCACCTAACCCCTGGTAATTTCTGAGAGGATTTGAGTTTAAATATCTGCAGCAAACTGGTAACTGAAGGGTAATGAATAGAATAACAAAGCTAATAAAACAGGAAACAATGCTAATTTTACTATTTCCAGTCTTATTTGACTCTACAGAACATACATTTTAGCTTTCATGGAGAATCTCTGTGAAAGTATGTACAGAAACTAGGAGGATATAGGTATAGCTGACAGTGAAGATGGAATTATTGGATGATATTTATATATTTATATATCCCACATATATATCCCACATGCAGTCCATTCAGGAGACACTTACTTTCATTTATGCATGACCTGTACAGGGTTTTTGCCTTCTGCACTGCTGTTATATCATTACTTCTTGGTGTGTCGAGGACATCTGAAACAGACAGTAAACATATCTTAATAGCTGTTATTTACTGGAAAGACACTGCAGGAGCCATAGTAAATACCACCCTGAGGACCAGAGTGTGGAGGGTAAGTACTCTGTGTCCATCTCAAGTTCCAAGGAAGGTTTGCCTTTATGAACCAGAGAGGGGGGAAGCTCAGGAGATTACATAACTTGCAATGACATCTGTCTGTGCTAATCTGTTGAGTATAAAGGAGTCAGGTGGAGACTCTGTGGCTCACCCTTGGTGAAACAGAAATGCTCTGACTTTTCAGGGACAGCTTTTAGGTGACCAAGCTACTGTGTGAAAGCCCTAAGTGAACCAGCAGGCTCCAACTGCACCCTGCAGCCTGTAGCCAACCTTTCCCATAGTAGCAACCTGTAGTATCTGCACTGCAGCCAGTTTAGCTGTTTATGTTCAGCAGTAAAATGGTGTGGTGTGGTGCAGCTGAGTCTGACCCTGTCTGAGAGCTGCTGAATGACTGTGGACTTTTCTGGTGATCACAGGGCTGTGGGCTGAATCTGGTGACTGTCACAGACCTGCTCTGCTCTCCTGGTTTGGGTCTGGTGGGACAGAGACCTCACAGACCACTACTTTACAACTACTTTACAACTACTCCAACTGCCACCTTACAACTGCTGTGCTCCACACAACTGAAGCCTTAGGAACACTGTGACATTCATCAGCTGCAAACCTGGATAGCCAGCAGCTATGCAAGGTGAAAAGAGGTTGCTCAGTCTGGTGAGAGCAGTTTGGAGAGTGTTTGATGGGTATAAAGTACCTGGTCTCTTGTTTTCATAGGGAAGGGGCAACGTGGACAATCAGACTATGACAGGAAATGCAAGTTGGTGACTAGTTAGGGGGACTAGTTAGCTCTGTGGGGTTTAGCTGGTGGGATGCAGATGTGCAGGGCACAGGGCTGCCAGCCAGCAATGTTGCAGACTTGGCCCCAGGCAGACCTCTTCCCTCTTCACCTTGCTTGGCTGCTGCTCTGAGGCACTGACAGGGATTTCAGCTGTGAGAAAATGCAGATGAGCAGAGTCCCCAGACCAGAAAGGTCAGGTCAGCTCAGGTCAACTCTGCTCCCGTGTGGGACCCAAGGAGTAACTTCCACAGCATTCCCCAAGCAAACAGTTTGTGGTAGATTTGTCCTGAGCTGCACAAAGAAACTGAAATACTTGAGGCTGTACTAGACAACTGCATCTTATTAGTGCAACATGTAAACCAAAGAAGAAACTTTATACAGTCCACAACCATAAACCCCACTGACCTTTTAAAACAACTTCTAGTTCGTCCCTTAAAATGTCAAAGTTGCTATAACGGGAGCTGGTTTCTGGAATGATGTTCCTCTTCAGCCACCCTCCACAGGCATACTGGTAAAAATCACTGCAGGGCTCTGCAGTCACGTCCATGTTCTCAAGGATTCGGGCTGCTGTGGTACGAGACAAGTCAGGGCATAAGGGGTCTGGAGGCAAGAAACCAGAGCACTTGTTCTCTCTGAAGATGGAGGTAATAAAACATATTTCCTTTCATGTAGAACGGGCTCAAGCCGACTGGAATGTTCTAGACTCAAGAAAGTACTCATCAGTGACCAAGGAATTACTTACTACTCCTTCACTGCCCACAGCTCCTTACTCTTCTGTTGCCTGTCTTTCCTGATGGGTAAAGTAACGTTCCTACTCCCTGTGAGTTGTTGAGTTCTATATAAAATGCAGCATTTCACTTACTGACTCACACTTCTGGTACTGGAGCGTGGTGTAACGAGAAATTCAAAGCACAACACACATCAGAGGTTAGGGCTCCATACAATGTCATTTAAATAGTTAATTATGGTGCAGGCTCAGCTGAAGCCAGTCTGTTTCAATATAATAATGACTTTGCTGCATCATTTAAGTTCTTCCAGTAAAGCTTTCCAGTGAATGCTGTCCTGAAGCTACACTGATTTTTTGTTAGAGTTACTTCACATTTTTTCTAGAGTTGATGCTGCCTCTTGCTGCCCCTGCTGACCCTTTTGAGTGTCTTGTCAAAGCCTGACCCATCACTGACAGCATGACATGGGCTTCTCCACTGAAATCTGAGTCCTTCATGACAGTTCCCCAGCTGCCATCCATAAACCTTCAGTGCTTTTTTTTTTACATTTCTCTTCCCCCTAAACTATTCCCACCCAGCCACCCCACCCCCAGTATGCCAGCAGAGTCCCACAGAGAGGAGAGATGCTGGGATTCAAGCAGGAGCTAGTGAGACCTCTGAATTTCCCAGGATACTAAATATCCTTCCCATCTTTCAGACATTATTTTTAGTAAACAGTGAGACTTGTGACTGCAAGTTCATTCCTCCCACATGGGCGAGTCAAATATTTATAGTTATTCCCCCAGTACTTCCAGTATTTTCCATGTGTCCCATGCTGGTGGCAGTGAGGAGCACAGGCAGCCCATAGTACTTCTGCTGATTTGTCTTGGGATCCTCAGCTGATTAAAGGTGTTATATTTTCAGCCAACATCTGATGGCTTTACAGCGTTCCAGTGCTTGGATGGTGGAAAAACCCATGATCACAGACATTTCCACTTCAGCCTGCTCAAAACCCACTGTGGAGATGGGTGCAGTGCTGGCACCTGACTGCTCTCCAAGTCAGTGGCAGGCTGGCCTCAGTTTGAAAGGACACAGGGCCATGCTGACAGCCAGGGATCATGACATTCAGTCATGTTTTAGTGAGTTTAACACTTGTTTTTCATCCATTCTTGAGAAAGCCAAGCATGCTGTCCTTCCATCCAGCCTGTCAGAGCGAGGAGATTCCCCTCTGCCTGCAAACTTGGACATGAGTCAATGGGAACATACAGAAGTAAGAAAAATACATCCTCTTGAACTTTAGAAAAACCTTCTCACTCTGAGGGTGCTCAAACACTGGGAGGTGTTGTCAGGGAAGTTGTGATCACTTGTTATTAGGTGTTAGTCCTTGCTAACATTTCCAGGTTACAGGGTGTCCTTAGGAATGTCTCTGCTGGGCTGGGGCAGCACCTGAAAGGCAACGCTGTCCCCTGGATTATCTTGGCATGGGTTAGTCCAGCAGCAGAGACTTTCAGAGCCACCAGGAGCAGACACCCCAGCCAGCTCTCTCAGAGCACTGTGCTAGCCCTGCCAAACAGTAGTGGTAGGACAGAGAGGTCTTCTGATGCCAGGAAAGGATGGCTCTTACCCCCTGTCCTATCACTTCTGCAAAAGAACCCTGAACAGCAAAACCCAGGAGAAATCTACATCTTGTGTAAATCTGAGAAACTAACAGTCTGTGTGGTGTCAGCCCTTGCTTTACCTGTGGAATCAGGCTGCTCTGTTTGCAGTCAGCATCTCTTTATAATCTTTGTTGCCTACTGTCACATAAAAATAAGCATCTATCTTACCCTTCCTGCTGGAAAGTCCAGGCTAGCCAATATGAGATAATCAGCTTTTATCAGAACCTGAATCTTGAATACTGAGAACAAACCCAAAGGAGCTCCATCATGGCAAGTGCAGTCTTTCACTTAGGTCTTCATGCAAAATACCTGTAGTAAGTATTCTCCTGGGGAGTACCCTCCTCCAGAGTGTAATTTACACACCTGAGCCCCAAGACAGCCATTCACTATCTGTCTGATGACATTGATAAATTAAAATCAGTGAAGTGTCAAGCTGTTACCTACAACACCAAGTGCATGGTGAGGCATGAGCTGCCCCTACAGAGTCAGTGGGACCAATTAGGCTGGGCAGAGTCCTAAACACACTCTAAGTTGTGCCCAAAGAAGCTTTATGGTAAGTTCATGGCTGTACTCTCTGAGGCATTTTTGCTCTGAAGTATTAAGTGAGAGGCTGATTAATATTTTGTTCTTTTAATTCTAATACAGATTAATTGATACACATACAGATACACACAGTATACTTTTCATTAGTCCTCAGAATTGCTGTGATGAGCCAGTGTTTGTGTTCCTTCCTCTTATCACTTCAATATTCAATTTCCTGGTGCTGAAGAATGCAGTTTTATCTCAATTACTTTTAATGATTAATTTATTGTAGTACTCCTGATTGCCTGTTGTTGCTTTAATAGCTTACAGATAAAGTACTGTAAGCTGACATCTCATCCAGTGACCTGGGGAGGATACAGGAGGATCACAACACACTTACCTAGGTGAAACTGATATGAGAGAGATCAAAATGGCCTATTCTCACCAGCCTGTGCTGCCTGGGCTCAGGAAGGTTAGAAGAGAGTATGAAGTTACTCACAGCTCCTCAAACCTACAGATGACACAGTAGCTTCATGTGCTCCATGCAGTGGATTTCACATTGTCATGCAGTTACTACTGTTTTACCCTGTGTAGTACCTATTCCATTTTCATCACATTTTTTCCCCCTGGTCATTTATTTGAAGTTCTCTTGGAAGTGGTTTTTAAGTCTGTGGGGCACTAAAGGCCCAAGCAGGTGCCAGCTGACCGTTCTGGGCCCCTGATAGACAGTGTTCTGCTTCTGGAGCAGAGAACTCACTCGGTCTGGTGACCACCTAATTGAAAATAAGTCTTCTGGGTGATTACATCTTTATCAACATCTGGCTCCCCTTTCCATAATCTGTGGCCATGCCTGGAAATATAGTCAGAAGGGCAGAAGGCCCAACACCTCTATGACCGTTTCTACCTCAAATGCATCATGCCAAGGTGGCACATGGCAATCCTGGCTCCCTTAACAACCAACTTTCAATTCAAGCTAATAACCCTCAACTTTGCTTAGAGCCATCCACTCTAAACAGTGTACAGGTGGATGTGCCATTGGGAACTGACAGTTCTGTATCAACCAGCACATCCCACCTTGGTGTCAGGGCTCCCTGGTGCTGACTGCGCTGCTACAGCAGCCTGACAGACCAGGCAGAAACGAGTCCTACTGCCACAGCTCATAATACAGAACCACAGACTGGTCTGGGTGGGAAGGGACCTCAAAGCCCATCTCACCCCAACCCCTGCCATGGGCAGGGGCACCCTCCCTGTCACTCATACAGTCAGAAGTGTTCCAGTTTGACAGCATTGCTTTTGCATCTCTTTAGGTCTTATCTGAGGTACAGCACCACAGCTAAAACTTAATATACAATTATAACTTAGATACACTGTTGGCCTCTTGCATGTAAATACCAAGTATTAACACCTGGTAAAATACAAAAACTACCTTTTGCCTGGTTTTATATTTTTTCATTTCATATGCCAGGATTATCTCTGCTGAATTTAGGCAATTTGTAGTTTTAAACAATGCTCCTTCTTCACCCTGTTAGGTAATTTTGTGAGCCTGCCACTTTTTGCCATCTATATCCTTACTGTAAACCTTTCACAGTTTTATTTCTGCACAGGGAATCTAACACTGAGTAAGTTTATTTATTCTCTTAAATATCTGCATGCTGCTAACTCTTAGCAGAAGCAGAAAAGAGTAAATTATTCTTAACTCTTTTAGCCACTTGTTGCCAGATCTTCAGTTGCCATGATGCCTCTTTTCTCCAAGCCTTCTACTGTTTTTCAAGCTCATTTATCATCACAGAGTCTATCCAAACTTCTTGTAACAGACTACTGGGACCATCTTCAGCCATTAAAGCAAATCTAATCAGTAACTAATTTGATCATTTGTTAAACCACAGCATGAAGTTTCAGGGTGGCAGAAAAGCACCTTGGCAGTGTGACTAGAAGACAGTGATAATACCTGAAATAAGTCCTGTAACATACAGTTAATGAGACCAGAGACTGCACTGGGGCTTCACCAGTGGATGACTCCAGCAGGACTGAGGTGTGGGACAACCACCCCAGCTGCTTTGGCTACCATGAGCCCTAAACCAAGTAGTCCCATGGACGTGAGGAAACCAGTATAAAGACCCTTCTGTGCCATTCCTGGCATGTCTGCAAGTCTGAATGGGGCCTGTGAATCAAAACTGTTTGGAAGGCTCCCCTGGGGTGCTGTGTACCTCAGATCCCTTAACACCTCTACTTACATTACATACACTTTCTTCAAGCACATACACTTTCCTTGCATGTTGGCTGCCAAATCCCTCAGGACTCCTCACCACCTTCCCCATGTCTCCTACTGACACCCTGGGATCTGGCTCCTCCTGGGGCTCTCTGTTCTCTCAGATTCCCAAGGGGTCAGTCATGAGGTACAGAATCTAGGCAGAAGGTAGGAGTTCCACCTGGCATGAAGATAACACGAAGCTATTGGGATGTTTATGATGCTTTGCAGTGGGAGGTCACCACACTGAACAACATGCAAGAGGTCTGCTGGCCAAGATGGGAGGTCCCAGTGCTGGGCATCACAGGCCTTGCCACCTCTGTACCTGGGCCACAGCCTTTGTCAACACGGGCTCTCCTGGCTTGGGGAACACTGCTGCAAGCACATGAAGCCCTCTCAACTGTTTGGCCACAGAAAATGGCATGAAAGGAGAAATCAGGGCATGACAGGCTTACTGCCCCTTGGAAATATGTGTTGGCAAAGCCAGCTAAATGCTGCTGCTTTCTTTTGAGGAATGGAAGAGGCTGCTCCTGAGCCCAGTCACTCTGTATTAGTGAGGTTACAAAGAGAGGGGGGATGTGGAGAAGTCCATTAGGCAAAAAAGGGAAACCAGCATGAATTGTTTTGGAGGAGAAAACAGAAAGGATGGGAGAGCTATAGGGGAGGGGAGAGAGAGAGCAACCAGCTACTACAGGAGGATACATAGTATGGAATTTCTCTGGCATTAGGGGAGGGTCTGATGCATTTCATTAGCTTTCTAGTAGAGTTCAGGCCAGGATGTAAACTGAGAAGGTTTTATGCAGTTGTGACTGGAAGATGACATTAGCTTGTCAGGCTGTACAATTGGGAAAGTGTTTTGGACATGAAGATTAATATTGCATCTCCTCAAACAGTGGTATGGCATCTCTAAGGGCTATCAATCAAGACTTTCTTTTAATATACCTTCTTCTGAGACACAGCCTCTGCTTGAATTCTGACTTGGACGTGGGTGTGGGGAAGAACCATCTTATGATTCACCTAAAGCACCTTCTGCAGCTGGAGGCACTCTTTGGAGACTGACACTAGCCAGACCCCAAAGACATTTAAAAAAAATATAATTAAAGCAGCATATATTTTCATTCTTACCTGATTTTATACAGTCTGATGTCTTGCAAACCCCATCTGAAAGAGAATACAATCACATGCTTCATTCTTTACTGAATATCAACATAATAAACCCTATAATGTTATTTTTATTGACAGTCACTTTAGAGTTGCATGTAAGTGCAGTGTACAGCAAGATAAACATCAGTGGACACCTTAAACTAACTATTTATAGGATCAGGCCCTAACAATAACATCACCTTCATCCCTTTAGAGTCACTCAGTTAGTCACTAACCACGTGGAATCTTTGCAGTCATCAGTGGAAAATGCCCTACCCACAAATTAGAGGTGGGCAAAACAGGACTTTTAAGACAAAGAAGAAATTTAGAGAAAATAAAGCAAATGTACTGAAGACTGTTGCAAAGTAGTTTGATGCCTTACAATGACAAGGAGATTTTTGAGGAATTATACAAAAATTGAGACATTCACTCTGAAGTCTTCTGAACAAAATACAGGGTTAAGGAATGTGAACAAGTTTCCTTTTGAGACTTGAGAAATAAAACTTTTTTATTATTATTTTTTATTTCAGAAAGGCATTTTTCCATTCCATAATTGAACCAGGCTATAAAAAGTTTAATCAAAATTGTTAAGTACTTGAAAATGAAACAGAGCATTTCATTTCCAATATAAGGAAACATTCTAGCTTGACCCCAAATGGAAATTTTAGCTTCTCTGTATTTTCTTTTCCAAAAATTATCAGGGTATTTAGCCCTGAATGGAATTATCTTCAAGTATTTTGGTATGGCTGCTGAATCACGAAACCTCTTAGTGTGACTACACTCACTGAGGGTCCTTGCTGCAACAGCCTCTAAAAGGAAAATCAGGACCTTCATGCATACACAGGAGTATGGGGGAAGCACTGTAACTTTTCTTCAGCAGTGTTGCATTTTATAGACTTTTTTCATTTAACAAAGCATTAATTGCAAACCAAAATAGTGCTAAGTCAGAGCAAGCAGATGTTTTGTGTTTACCACAACTCTGAGCAAACAAATTAACTTACTGAGTCCCTGCTGGAAAAACAGTTTCATGTCATTGTCCACCTGTGAGAACTGTGGATGCAGCTTTACATTTCAGGTGACTGCATGTCCTTATACATATGAAATGTGGCTATAATATAGCAGCTATTAGTAATCTATTTTTATACACTGAGTAAGGCACAATTTTCTATTATCAAGCAAATAATTCTGAGCTGACCTCATTATTTTCTTAACAGTTTATGTAGTGCAGTTACATATACCATGCAAGTCTTTTCTAATACAACAGTGCAACTTCTTGGTTTGGTTTTTTTACTATGTACTAACAACTGGATTCTTTTTATTAAAACATTTTTCTTAATTTCTTGCAATAGATGTAACAAGTATTTGCCCAGAGGTGTTTCAGGTGTACTCACCGTCATACGTCGCGTACAGAACTATCATGGTAACCGCTACAATGGTCAGCAGGATGACTACAACAGCCAGCCCTATTTCCAGGCCACTCCATCGCAGCTTCTTCTTTGGTTTGGGGTTATTCATTTCAGTTATATCCATCTGGCTTTCTGACTTGCCCATAACCCAGCGTCTGGAAAAGAAAAGGGGAAAAAAAAAATCACCGGAGGACTTAACAGGGTGTCATAGGTCTGGAAACCGGTTCCTCAGCTGCTCAGTAACAAAGATGTTTTCTAGGTAAATTATTTGCAACACTACTAGAATGTCAGTTGTGACATTTAAAATTCTCTCCTGTCACACCTATGCACACACACACAATCACGTACCATGTGTTCCTTGTCATTTACTGGGAACAGAAGAGTGATGTTCCTTCACACGAAGAGGCCACCAAATAAAACAGGCCAACAAATCAAACCCTATTTTTAAAATGTAGCAGTGCAGTTTAATCTTGTGTGATGGTGCAGGAGTTCACAAGCAGGCAGAGAGCAAGTCTCCCTGCTTGAATAAAAATTAACTTAATCTGCCAACTATTTATCTAATGCCAAAGGTTGAAATATGCCATTGTGCTTTGCTGTCATTTATTAAAATATTATGTAAGCAATTCTTGACTCCAGCTTTACAGCTGTCTCTAAAAATAGGGGGGGAAAAAGTGCTCTGCTGGAGGCCTGTCAAATTCACACTGAAGACAGTGAGTCTTGATAGGCATTTGTAAGGACGTGCGACTGAGCCTCTCCTTCGAGGGTAGAGCACTGTAAATCAGGAGTAGCTGCACACACATGGATGCAAAACATCCAGGGTGGGAGTGTGGACGGGCTCCTGCTCGCTGGGGAACGTGTGTGCAGCTGCAGATTTAAAAAAAACCTGTATTTCTGCCACCTTCTGCAGCGCTGCTTTGCTCTCTCTTCATCTGCTCCCAGTTTTTAGGGCCAGGCTGTCCTCTGCCCACGAGAGATTCAAACTGCTCTACACACAGCAGTGGGTTTCTCAGCATTTCACTTGAAAACTCACCAGTTTCTATTCACAGCATTTCCTGGGGATCCTGACATCCACAGAGTACACACCCTTTCCATTCAGTGAGGAGGAACACCAGAGTTCCTCTGGGATAAAGAATGGAAACACCTACATCCACCAGACCCCTCGCAAGGCCAACCAGCAGGGCAGGTCAGGGCATTTGAGCATTCCCCCCTCCTCTTTCTGTAAGTCAGCAAGAGAACCCTTCTCCTCTTCTGCATCCCTTCACCTCTGAGATGTGAACTGGCTTGTAGTCAACTTTGTCTCAAGCTGCTACAATCTTTCAGACAGCCCAACTCTGCTTTCCCTCTGGACCTTCTGTTTCTGACTCCTGTTCCTTAGTTTCCAATAATCTCTTCCACTTTCTGATGTCCACCTCACCTAGAACACTGGTTCTTCCACTGCAAAAACTTGTCAGTAAAGTGTGTATGTTTATTAATAACATAATGTCAACTTGGTATCAGGGACCCAAGTCAACAGAGACTGACTGTGTTCCTAGTGTTTACACAATACCTGTCTCAGTGGGTCCCAGGACACTATCACACTGTTTCTCTCAGTGAATGAAAGAACATGTTCTTTCAGTGTGTCCATCTCCCCTTCTGCCAGCCCTCTGTGAACATTCACATGCACACAGTGACTGGCACTGCCAGAATCACAGGTCTCTGTAGCTCAGGAGGCTGCAATCCTGCAAGGTCTCTTCGGCCTCTGTCTTTCTAAACCTATAGGGATCGTTACAGCTGCAGTCACGTTCCTCATGAGCTGCTGTTTTCCTCTGAGGAGTAAGTTTTTTGTCAAATCAGAAAGTGGTTTCTGAGACACAGGACTGAAATCCCACCCAACCATGTTAAAGAGTGAGCTATGAAGAGAAATTTGTCCTGCATTAACTAGAGATATAAGTCCATAAATCATAAGCAAATTAACCACTGCAGCATTCTCGCTTCTAGTCATATTAAGCAGCAAAAGATGTTCCTTATATTGACTGCTGACTAGCCCTCAGAATCCTCTAGAACTTGGACCCTAATTTAAGAAATGATGCTTATCTTCTGACTCTGACAGTCTGAGAACAGCTCATTAGAGCAGCAAGAAACACTGAACCTTTCATGTGCGAGCACGTTCCCTGCAGCCAGCTAAGTTTTTCCAAGTGAGCTGATCTTTCTGTTCCTCCTGTTTAAAGGCATCCCAACGACTAATTTACTTCTAGTTAATTAGAGAACTTATCCCATCCCCACTAACAAACACCAAGGTAAGAGCTTCTTTATGTGCTAATTGCAAGCACAGCAGGTGTGTAATTAGATTAATTTAAGCGGCTATGAGGCTAGGTGTTACAGTTTTCTACATTTCTCTGATTCTGTGACCCCCTCTGCCTATGGAAGCTTAGACTGGTTCAGAGTAACCCAGGTCGAGGTGGCTCAGGCAGTTAATGCGCCGCTGGTTCTTTTTGGATGCACATGTTACACATGGACTTGAGGCTTACTCGGCTCTCGGTGAAGTCTCTGGAGAGGGTGTAGCACACCAAGGGAATGTTGATATTATTTTAAGAACTGCCGTAGTACGCACGGTGCAGACGAGCCACCCCCAGGCACGGTGACCCCAGAGACGAGCCGACTGCCGCGGGTTCCCCTTCTCCGGCCGCCCGTGTGAGCACGGCCCGGGAGCCGCGGGGTGGCGCCGCGGGTCGGGGCC
>VXBZ01006906.1:17551-59661 GCA_013399135.1 Heliornis fulica | reverse complement strand
CCTCCTGTACGTCTGTATTGTGTGTGGACCACATTAGGTTGTGGATAGATGATAGGCCTTTATCAGGAGAGACAAACCCTTTGAAGAACAGATCCTAAAGTATGTGTTTTCTCAGTGTCTTGGAAAAATGTCAAGACTGGTAGAGCCACTGATCAGGTTATGCCATGCCGAAGGGTGTGATTCTTTTCATTGTCATATTCTGTTAAAACAAGGAGCCACTGATGTACTGCAAGCCTAATAAACATGCTAAACACTGAAGGCCATGGTTGCTGGGAGTGTTGGATACGGTTACAATCAAGAAGATTATTAAGGCTGGAAGGTATTTTAAATGAGAGGAAAGAAATGTCTAAATTTAGGATGACAGATTAGAAGTATTCATAAGTAATGTCTAGGTCACTGGAAAAGAGTCAGCCACAACTTAACAAAACAGTAAGTCACACCACCTTGCCTGGCAGAGCAGCAAATTGGCAAATGAACAGTCAACGTTTCTCTGTTCTTTCTTGCTCCTTGCACACTAGATCAGAGTTTCTTTTCACCATCCAAATGACATAAGCAAATAGTCTGCAAGAAAAATAAGTTCTGTTTCAATGTCACAGATTAGCTGGCTCCATGTCCCTGGACAATGAGATAATTTGAACAAAGTCCATGACTTAAATGTTTCTTTTTGGTCTTTTCATAATTGTGAATGACCAAGTACAAGCCTTGCATAATGTGAGCACTGTATGGAGGATGGGGAGAGGAAATAACCCTGGCTCTGGCCTGTCAGAACACAGAGATGTCGGGTTCCAAACCACCCTTCTTAGGTCACATCGAATAGGAGATCTGGGAGAGAAAAATAATGGTTTACATTACTTTTTCTACCTTAAAGTACAAAAGGGCAAAGCTTCTGTAGGTGTGAATTTGAAAATGGGAAAGTAAATCTGTATTGATTGCCTCAGCCAGGACTAGTTCTGCCTTCACTTGAGCCGGTGGCAAAGCTTCTAGTGGCTTTATCGATGTGTTCCAGACCTGGGACATCCCTGCCCTTGGAATCCATGCCATTTGGTTAGGTGCTTTGTGAGGTATTTAGCTGCACAGAGCACAGTTGCAGATGTCTGAGCACACATAAAATTAGGTGTTTATAATAAAAGCAAACACAGGCTCCTATATCCAGCTTTAAACACATCCTCAGGCCTCTGCCAGTGCAGTTCTGCAGTGATACTCTACTGTGGCCAGTGGAGACAGAGCTGGTCCCACACCTTTGTTACCTGGAGAAGTGGCAAGGCACCAGCATCTTAGTTGTCTCTTAGTTTATTTACACTTGGCTAAGCTGCAGAGCTGATGCAAAGCAAGCAGTGTTATTTTGCCCAATATAGCTGAGTGTCTTCTCCTTTATTCCATTGTCTTCTTTCTCTTACTGCTTAGGGTTTCTCCCAATTCCCAATTTACTTTTCTCCTGTTTTAGTTTGCCTGCTCTCTGACCACGTTCTCACTTTAGTTTGCTATTGGCTTTGTCCTTCTTCACTCAGTTTCACTGAAGCTATTAGTGTAAGGTGGATCAAATGATTTCAAGGATAAAGCAGACCCTTGAACTCAGAGTGTTTAATGGATTTGTAATTAGGCCGTGTATCCCTGTGGGAATGGGCAGTCTGTGAATTTGGCAGGATTTATAGGGGGATTTAGTAGCCTACTAAATGTTTCCAGACCTATTAAATGCCTTAAGAAGTTTTAAAGACCCCACCTACTTAGGCAGAAAAAGGCTGTGATTTGGGGCTTCTCTAAATTCATGTAAAACAAAGATGAGAAGTAGAAAAATGCTTTTTTTTTTTTTTTGCTGAGAACAAGGAGAAGTTTCAAATATTTTAGAATTTAAAGTGCAGAAATAGATTTTCAAAATTACCTTGGTAACACATGGCTGGCTTTAATCAGATAATGTGTGTTTTCTTTGAGAGTTTATATTTGCACATTTAATAATGCATGGATATTAAAATACAGGTTAACCATGCAGTATGTATACATCATACTGTAGGTATATGTGGCTCCTGCTACTTTCTGATCTTTGAATACATAATTCTGACTAAAAACATCATGAAGTATTTGCTTTCCTCCATCCTACCCGTTTGCCATTCATAAGGTTCTGTGACATTATATCTTGCTATTTCTTTCAGGGAGACCAGACAGTGTCTGTTAAATCCCTGGTTCACTTACTATGAAGTCTTACTCATAACTGAGGGCAAACATTAACTTATGTTGTTGTTTACCTTCCAGAGAGGAAGAGCAAAACACAAGTAACCAAAAATACTTTCCTCCCCCCTACTCCACACCTCGGTGCTTTGGATGAAGTTTGTATCCCAGACAGGGTGGAGGGTGATGGCAAGGACAGGCAGAACACAAATGCTCATTTTTTCTCATAGTAGCACATAGCTGCTATTTTTTTTTCTTCTGGGTTTAAGATACCCAAAACATCATCAGCCTTCTCTGTGTTCAGTGGCTGCCCAGTGAAAAGACCACACAGCTTAAAAATGTCATCTTACCAGTACAGCACAGTGAGTGTAGAACTTTCTTTAGGTCTGACCTGTTCAGATCTATTTTGGGATTAGCAGTGCATCTGACTTGTGAAATGTGGCTCTTGGCCTAAATTCAGAATTCAGCTGTAATGTGGATCAGCATCCCCTCGACTAGTTTGGGTCCATGCCCATATCTCCTGACTGCAGCAGATCCAATGCCCTGGTTGATACCGAATCGATTCATTCCTGTGGAATGTGCAGGTCTTGCAACTACAGTGAGTATAAGTAAGTCTTGTTCAAATATAAGAATACAAATTCAGCTGTTTCTGTAGTCACTAGGACTGCTGTCTCTATTACTTCCCTCCCCCTTGACTTGGCTGTTGGCATCCTCAGCCAAAAGAATGCATTTATAAAAATGCTGACTTGTGAGCTGTGGGATGAACAGAAGGATACTGGAGTCTGCTTGTGCCTGAGAGCTTGGGGGTTATCTACAGAGAGACACAGTGAACTGTAGAGTAGCTCTGGCACCTGCAGGTAAAGTAATTCTGTTGTGGTCTTTGGCATTACATTGGGCTTATACCACTGATCATCACACTTAACAGCCTAGTGATTGGCCTTCTCTAGATGACAGCAGCAGTGGAGGGTGAGAGTTCATTGTGTCATGCTGTGAATTCTTAAAATATAATCAAAGCTGTCAATCTGAAGAGTTTCTGGAAAACAAATTTGCAGTTTAAACATCAAGCACAAACTGTCCCTTCCTCTTTCTTCACTAAATTAGCTTTTGAAAGGCCAAGAGCTGCTGCAGAGATAACAAGGACTGAAGAATTTACAGCAGGTGGTACCAACTGTGCAAGTACAACTCCCAGCCAGAATAATCTGACACCCAGCTGTGGAGAAGCCTGGGGGATCGGAGAGTGACTCAGGCGGAAGAGAGGAGAGAGTCTGGCTGCAGCACCCAGCCGGTTCCAGAAGTGTCTTATCATTCTCTGCTCGCTGAGATAACCCCAGGCAGTGCCAGGTTAGAATCACACCAGACCTCTGCTCTGTTGGCCAGTTAATGTGTCCCTTCCCTTCCTAGGAGGACAGGGTGAGCAGCACAGAGGAAGTGCTGGGGCTGGCGGTGAGGGATGCCCACCCAGCCGAGCGTGAGCAAAGCCATGAGCTGCTCAGGGCGGTGTGGTGCTCAGTGCTGTGTTACTGGAGTAACTCCAGTGGGACCTGTCACTGCTGAAGGACTCCAGGGAAGTCCTGTGCCCAGTGGTGCCACAGCTCTTGCTTTGTGGTGTGAGGTCCAGGTGGGTCAGCATGTGCTCAGACGAAGCCATGTAGGTGCTTTCACAGTATTTTAGGGGCCAGCACAGGCTTAGAGAGAAATAACTGGTTTAGGTGTCTGTTCCTTCAGTGCTGGTGGTGGTGCCTGTAGGTGCTGCATCTGCATTGGCCAAGCAGAGGTCCTGTGGACAGAGAAACTAAACATTAATAAGAGCACATTCTGATGGTTATTTCTATGGGGTAATTGTGCTTCCCTGCTTCGGGGCTGGGGCTGCTCTTGTGTTCAGGTTTTGGTCCCCACCAAGCACAAATGTGGAAAGGTTCTCCTTGTAGAAACCCCCTTTTGCCCTTTGGGAAGCTCCTGTACAACCTCTCCCAGGTTAAAACATTGCTAGTGGTAGTAAAACCAGGGGAACACCATAGGGAGTAAGAGTCATATTTAACTTTCAAGACAGGCATCCACTTGTTTATGATTATTTGGGGTTTTTGGTACCTCATAGTGTAAAATGCATCTTTCACCTGAACAAGGTAGTTCAGGCTCCTTGTGTTACAGGTTAGTACCTCTGAGCTGTGACTCTCCTGTTTCAGTCTCATCTTGGCAGGCTGTTTATTGAACTAAGGTGTCTTTAGCTTAGGGAGAGAACAAAACTGAATCTGAAGCATCTCTGGTCTTGACAATCTCAAGCCCTGTGTTTGTCTGGTGTGTGTTTAGACTGAGTTAGCCTTGCCCTGTGCATTTTGAAAATTGTAAATGTAGCATAAGTAAACTTATTCTGCATTGTGACATTTCAACTATTTAGAGTTTATAATTTCTTCATAGGGAAGGGTGGGTTTTTTACCTTCTATTTTATTCAAAATTTTCTTGACAGCTTTAGATAAATGTTTTATTTGCTTATGCATCGTTTGCCTCTGCTACTTTATGTTTGGGAAGATCAGTTCAAGCTGTGTGATGTGCCATGTGACATTATCCATGGTGGTTCCCTGACTGGATGCTCTAATGTTTACAAGTTATTTCCATCTGAGACAAAAAATATTTGTCCTCAGCATACATTTTTGCCCAGGCTGTTGATTTTGGGTCCCAGGGAGGAATTTGCCTTTACCATGCAAATAATATTCTGTGCTGAAAAAAAAGATATCTGAGCCAAAATAGAATTCACAAGAATATTTGCAAATATTTATTCCCACCTTTTCCTATGCTTTAGCTACCATATGCTCTGTAACACTGCTGAAACACCCTGCTATATCTTGGATAGTTCAATGTTAGATACCTTGGATAATCATCTTAGCTGATAGGAGATGGCACTGTGCCATGCTAAAGACATAAATACATTTTCCCAGTTATCTTGCAGGTGGGTTTGGGGTTGATTTGTGGGGGTTTTTAAGACTTTGTCTGATGTGGATATGTAATTGATGTGATTTCTTAAGGCTTACCTGTGCTCTAGGGCACCTGCTTTGGCAGGGGGTTGGACTCCATCTCTGGAGGTCCCTTCCAACACTGACAGTTCTGTGATTCTGTGGCTTGAGGACAGTTGATTCTGCTGGGATGATAAACAAAAATGTCCTGTCTTTTGTAAGATCAACTAGGCAGAATGAGATTAAAATTTGATGTGTGTGTGAGACAAGACTTAAATATTTGCTAATGTGATCTGGTTTGGATTTTGCTGGGTTGTTTTGGTTTTTTTTTTCCTGATGAGCTTCTACTCACTGCAAAAGCCTTGACAGCATTCAGATAAACACTGAAACATTCAATAATAGTGGTGACATTGGCTCCAGCTCCCCTGTTGCCAACAGATTTAAAGCTGGGAAGACTCATGATTTCTGACAGGTGTAGCAAAATCATTGCTGATGTAGTCATCTTAATATTCCAGTTATGTGAAGATTAAAGGATAAGATTTCT
Organism: Heliornis fulica; assembly: GCA_013399135.1. NCBI lineage: Eukaryota > Metazoa > Chordata > Aves > Gruiformes > Heliornithidae > Heliornis > Heliornis fulica. The sequence continues at coordinate 54,006 of VXBZ01006906.1, read as the reverse complement.
CAGATGTTTTTCCTAATAACCATTAAAACTAAATAGGTTGTCATAAGGGGATTAGAGGGAATAATCCAAATTTGTTTGAGATTTAAAAAATTAACCATTTTTGTGCTTGCAGCATTTTAGATTAGAAATTCGAATCAGGTGTTATCCAGATAAAATTTTCATAGCCTTTTTAAGATCAATTCCAAATTCATGGCTTTAGTTATTCAGAGATACTGGCAAGTGGTTGTTTGTTTTAGTTTTCTTCCCATCTTGTGGTGGAGCAGCACAGTAAGGTTTGCCAGCACAGTAATAACTGGTGTTCTGTGCCAGGCTCTAACAAAATAAGAGTGTACCTGGAGTTCATTTGCTTGATCTGAGATACATAAGTATCTCAGGAAAAGATAAGAAAGCTTAAGTGAGAATGAGGGGGGGATATGTGGTGTCCCTTAAGGCTGGTAAGGCCCTGGGACAGGTGTGGTTCAGTGTTGTTATCCCCCTTTGTTGAGCTGTGTTGGTCCCACACGTGATTCCAGCTGAAACTCAAACGATTTAGAAGTCCTGGAATTTTGCAAGTTCTGAAGAGGTTCATTGTGGACTGCTGAAGTTTTAAAAGTTCACCTTGCTTTGCCATTTTGCAGATGTGAAGAGCTCAGTTGCTGGTGTTGGGACAGCAGCTCCATTAGAGACACCTGAGGGGGTGGATGACACCACTGGCTTCCCATGGGTAGGCTCTCCTAGGAGAAAGTTAATGAATATGTTATTGCAGCTGCAAAAGAAGCCACATACAAAGTGTCACTCCTAATAGTTGGCTTAGTTACAAATGTAACTGTACTAGTTAATTTGATAAACTGTGAGCTGCTTTGTTTGTGTGTAGCTGCTCTGGTGCAGAACTGCATCACACCCTGCAGTGCACTGGTGACTTCCCAGGGACTAATGAGATGATCTCTTAATACCCTGTTAAAAGGAGCTGCTGGCACATTGCCCTGTGAAATACTAATAGCCTTCCCAGTGATAGCCAAAGCATTCCCAAAGATGGAAGCAGCTAGAAGCCCCTGGTTTTGGTAATGCAGTAATGTTAGGTGTTGCTGTGAAATGCTGATATTTCGCTCCTGGCAGAAGAAGCCTTCCTCCATGCTGGCCTCTGGGAAGTTCTGCAAGGACACTCTGTAGTGACAAAGGACAGAGAGAAGCCAAATTGCCAGACACTAATAGGTGGGCAGAGGTATCCCTGAAGTCACTCAGAGCTCAGTTAGAATCCCAGAATCTCCTGAGTTGGAAGGGACCCATAAGGATCATCAAGTCCATCTCCTGGGTCCCTCCACACAGACCAGCCAAGTCAGAGCAGGGGACTGAGCGCATCATCCAGATGCTCCTTGACCTCAACCACCTCGGTGCTGACCACTGTGCAGTCTGTTCCACCACCTGACCACCCTCTCAGGGTAGAACCTCTTCCTAACATCCAACCCAGAGTACTGAAAACAAGATTTCTAGGTTTGGAAGTCATGTGTACAGTGGGCTTCAATATTCATCATCACACATGTCTGAAAACCTGTCTTTGATCCTCTCTGCACAGGAGCACAATTCTGCAATCACTGTGTTTCCCCAACTTATTGTCACTTGGGCTGTTTGCTTTTCACAGTAGAAAGAAGCAGTGACAGAATGTTTGAAACCTTACAGAAGCTGGTAACTTGGCACTTACTTCTACCATTTGTTTCCAGGTGCTGTTTAAGAGGATGTGATTTACCATGCTAGAGTTATTCTCTGCCCCAAAACACCCCATCATTTCTGGATTTTGTATTTTCTAAAGAATAACTTTCAGTGGCTACCTAGAGGGTTTGTCCAACAAACATTTCTGTTTTCTAGAGCCAGAGCCATTTACAGCACAAGTGCCCCCTGCTTTCTGTTAGAACCTGAATTCATAAATTATTTACATGCTTCTAGAAAAAAAAAATTCTAGTCTATATTAGAAGTTCTGTCCTCCCCATTAGTGCACTAGAAAATGAGTTTAATTAGGTCCATATCATAGAATCACAGAATCATAGAATGATCAGAGTTGGAAGGGACTCCCAGAGGTCATCTAGTCCAACCCCCTGCAAGAAGCAGGGACACCCCCAACTAGATCAGGTTGCTCAGGGCCTCATCCAACCTGGCCTTGAACGTCTCCAGGGATCCAGGGGCATCCACCACCTCCCTGGGCAACCTGTTCCAGTGCTCCACCACTCTTTGCTCCACAGCAAAGAACTTTTTCCTAATATCCAATCTAAATCTCCCTCCCTCTATTTTAAACCCATCACCCCTTGTCCTGTCACAACAGGCCCTACTGAACAGCCTCTCCCCATCTTTCTTGTAGGCCCCTTGAGGTCCTGGCAGAGCGCTAGAAGGTCTCCCCGGAGCCTCCTCTTCTCCAGGCTCAACAGCCCCAACTCTCTCAGCCTGGCCTCGTAGTGAAGGTGCTCCAGCCCCTTTAGCATCTTTGTGGCTTCCTCTGGCCCCTCTCCAACTGCTCCATGTCCTTCTTATGTTGGGGGTTCCAGCACTGGACCCAGTACTCCAGGTGAGATCATACTGGTTCTTTATCAATCAGCTGTCACTCCTATTAGGGATTTTTATTTAGTTTACTCCATTTCACACATGACCTGCTGCATTATTACACAATATAGGGGACCATTTATGAAAGAAAAGTGAAATGTATTTGTCTGAATGTAGATGGGAGATATTTGAAACTGTCTCAGAGTGATGCCTGTGATTAAATGGAGGCTCAGACACATGCAGTGCTGCCACATTAATATGACTGTTGAGGGACATCTTTGAGTGGTTGAATTTTGCTACTCAGTACTAGAAAGATGAGGACTAGTAAGCAGCCCCGGGCTCCTTGATGGTGTGTCTTCAAAGTATGTCTGGCAGAAAGCCCATTGAAGGCACATCTTGAAAGCATGTCTGGCACAGTCTGATTCAAAATGTGAGAAGTTGATCTTAGAATAAAATTTTAATTATTTTTTAAGCAGGAAAAGTGGTTTGGGACAGGAGTTGTGCCATGCAGCATGTAAAGAAGTCCAAGACTTCAAAGCTGAGTTTTAAGTCAACTAATATAAACTGAGGGATTAGCTCTTATTTATATGAAATCCATTGATGTTGTTTAAAAACAAAAAAAAAGCAAAATGGGGAAATAGGGTGAAAAAGAATGACTGGTTGGGCAGGTTACACCTCCCTCAGGAGATGGAATCCTGTGAATTGGAGTTCTGTTTCGTGTATTTTTAAATAAATATGTAAATTTTGATTTTGTTATTATAGTTTCCAACAGATGAAGAGAATACTTTTCCAACCCCTGCATTGTTGCTATTAAAGTTGCTCATCACAGAGGTGGGATGTTAGGACACTAAAGAAACCCAGCTAACAGCTGGTTTGGAGATGTAACTGGAGTGTTTCCAGTTTTTCTCCAAGGTTATGCTTAGATTTGTTGAGTGCCAGCCAGGGTTCCAGTGCTCTCTCACACAGGCACTAACACTTTTCCTTCACTTTTTGCTGTGTGCTTAATATGGAACCCTTAAACAGCATCAATAAATGGAGATTTTTATTAGATATCTCATTCTCTGCAGTACCCACTTAACCATTGGATGTACTTAGTGAAGAAAGTGTCATACTTTTGGAACTGCTTTTCTAGAATTGAAGGCTGCAGCTGGGCACTGCCATGCTGGTAGAGCAGCAAATATAGAATGATGATGACCTGATGTAGCTACACTAATGACTGTTCAAGGTCATTCACTACTTCATGTCTCCTGCAAGGAGGAAATGTGACAGGGGGATGAGCCAGTTCATTACAGTAAGGGGAGTTTGCTCAGCTCTGCTGTCCTAATGATGACTGCGGAGGAATCCCGCTGTGCAGCTCAGCAGCAGGAGGTTTGGGAGAGCTGGGGATGTCAGCTGGGCCTCCTGAGATGAAACAGGTACATCTGAATGCAGTTAAACCCCAGCCTTTGTGCAGGAGAGAAGGGTGGTGTGCTCACAAGGGGGACAGTTGGGTTGTTTGATGGGCTGGATCAGGGTATGCTGGGAGATGGCATCTGCCCAGTTAAGTGTGGTTAGCTTTGATCTGAGGTTTTGGGGGCAGTTTACAGAGGCTGTGTGGGGGATATGTCTGGGAAACTTTTCCTTTAGGTACTGTCAGCTGAGCAACACCTTTTATAAAGGAAAATCTAGGAAAGCTGCCTCTTGGCATGGGGGGGTTGGGAGCTTTCAGTTGTCCCTCAGCCATGTCAGGGCAAGGTAGGTGGGAAAGTAAACTGAACTCTGGGGAGAAGATAATTCAGGTAGTCATTACACTCAGGATTAAATGAGTAAGAGCTTCCTAATGAAAAGATATTTTACAAGTAGTTTCAGTTAACAGGCTGCTTTGTCTCATGCATCCCCTATCCGTGTGCTGATGTCCCCTGCAGGTGCATGGTCCTGTCCAGACTGCAGATAGAAAACTGGTCGTTTTCTGGTAGCTATAGGCCCACTTGCCAAGGAGGTTGTATCACTGGCTCTTCCTCCATTGACCCTTCAAGCACAGCTCCTGGTCTCTTCCCCAGGAGATGAGTGAGTGATTTCTGGAAGATTGGAGATGAGTGATAGACCCAGTAGCATGTGGGATAAGGTGCATCTATAGGGCAGATGCACATACAGGTCAGAAGCTGTTTAGGATTTTCTGTATAGAAATTTGTAGAGAAAACAAGGTACAATCTTATGTTGCTCATGATTGACTTTGAGGAATATAAAAAGCCATTAAACTTCATAATCTATCCAGATCTCTGACACTGCTAATGAGCCCATTCTTCTAAATTAAAGCTGCCATGTGCGTAATTGGAATATATCTTCTTATAATAGAATCTTCTCTTTTGCTCTGCATAGGTTTAGTAACTGTAATTTAGATTTCATAGTTCCATCTGAAGTTCATTGTTTTCACTCATGCTTCAGGAGAAGCTGCCAGTGGATGCCTGGTCAGGACAACTCAAGCTAAATCATGCTTTGTGTCAGCCTTAGAATTTGTGCCTGGGTTCAGAAAGGATCCATCCCATCTGTAAAAAAGAACAGCATTATATCTTTGAGGAAAGAAATAAGATTTTTGGAGTGAAAATTTCTTCTGCCCCAAAACCCACAGCATGTTACTTTTGGTCTTACTATTTTAAAACTGTGCACTTCTGGCAATCATTTAAATACATCTTCCCAACACAGTAATTTTCATATACATTTTTCCCTGAGAATGACAGGTAGAGATTGGGAATAAAAAGTGTTATTTTAGGACATGGTGGGGAAAAGAAATAAATATTGAATTATACAGAAATTGGGTAAAATACTAACACAGTGCAGTGCACACAGAGAGCAAATGCAAAGTCTGATAGCCAGTATTGGCGCCCATCAAAGAATTCCAAGCCCCCTTTACAAGGAGCAGGACTGTGTTTGCTTTGATAACAGCCTTCAAGCCACACAGAAAATAAAAAGCTGTCAGACATCCACAGCACTCAGGCAAAACCTCCCTAAGAATACAGAATGTTTCTGTCCTCCTGTGACACATTTCCAGTCACCTTTGTAACAGCATCTGTGTTGGCTCCGGTGTCACCGATGAGAAATCCTGAGTTCATGGTGGGGGAAGGAGCTGGGTAGTGTGTTTAAAGAGGTGAGAGTTCCAGGTTGTCTCCAAGGATCAAATGTAATCTGCACTGACAAGAAAGTAAATAACAAGTCCACAGTAATGAGATCTTCTGGCCATTATTAACCTGAACTGATTTTTACCAACTCCTAAGTGGATTTGAAACTTTTTCATGTCAATCTTAATGAAAGATCAGAGTCTGAGCCCTTTCATTGTCACAGGGGCTTAACATGGCAAGTGGGTGAAAATCTTAATGAGCAGTTGAGCATCAGAGTTCAGAAACCTGAGTCAGTCACGGAGTAGAACCTGCAGTTGTGCACATACTGTTGACTGCTGCTGTGGAATGCAAAAAATCCATGTCAGGCTTCAAAATCAATTTGAAGTCCTAAAGCAAATGAGGTATACTTGGTGCTGTTACAGAAAGTCAGAATTTCTTCTGACACCCTCCCATCACTTTTCAGATTGCTTCTCAGTGGAGCACAGCAGACAGGTTCCCCTTGAGATGACAGGTCTGGGACATTATGGCTTCAGACAGGGCAAACACAGAATGCTTCTCCTTCAGAGAATGCCACCAGGAGCTGGATTCACTTTGGTACATGGCTGTGTTATGGTTTTCTGTTTCCATCTGACAGATTACACTACATAAAGCTGATGACATTGGGTCTAGGATCACAGAATGCTGTTTTGCAGATACTTGAATTCTGTCAAACCAGGGAGAGGTGCCAAAGAGTTTGAAACTGTTCTTAGTGCAAGCAATAACTCTTAAAAACCCCAAAAGGTGATGCTGAGGCAGCACTTTGGCTCTGAACTGATTCTTGTGACTCTGTAACCTTCTAATGTCACAAGGCTGAGAGAGGAGCCAGCGCTAAAGTTCCTGTGGAGCATCTCTGCTGGGACAGCTTTTGTCCAAGTGTCCCTTCAGCCACACAAGAGCATTTCTCATTCATTCAGGCTACCTAAGGTTTTATCTAGCTGCTTTTCTGACTTCCCCCCACCCCCTCTGAGCTCATTGTCGTGCAAGGAGCATGACCTCCCTGTCCTTCCCATGCCTGCTGTTCCTTCGGGCGCTGCAGAGTAACCCTCCCGCTCCCAGCTGCCGCAGTCTGGTGGGGTTGTTACTCCATTTGCTTGGCATTAATTCCAAAGATGCCACAGCAGCTTGTTTGTAATTGTCCAGTGGATTGCACATGGTTCAAGGAGATGGTAAAACCCCTTTCCTCAGTATGTGATGGACAAACCTGATAGGACCACGATGACTTTGTCACGTGAAAAGACAGACAAAAAGACGTAGCAACTTCGTTTTTGACATGGATACTCCGGTGGCGTTTTGGGGTTCCTGGGAGAAGGACCCAGATGACAATTTTTGTCTGCCACATACCCTATGTTCTTCCTACTGCTGAGGACAGGATTTAGTTAAAATTATTAATCCTCTGCTTCTCCTGCTCTTGTACTGGTGGTACTGGGATCATTGTATTTGTGTAATGGGAAGTACTTAGCAGTCTTAACTGCCCCGCTCAGTCGAGGTGAGTTCATGTCCCAAGGATCACTCTGCAGACAGTGCTTTGGGTTGAGGCAGACTGTGTGAGTAAGGAAGCTGGGCAGTATGTAGAGACAATGAGAGCATTTCCATTGTGGTCAGTGTGGAGAACTGCAGCTGGTAAGGGCGGGAAGGAGCTGAGTGCTCTGGTGGTAGAAGTTGCCGGCTGCTTTGGGGAGGTTGGCCTGCTCACTGCTTTGAAGGACTGCTGATTTCAAGTCAGTAGCTACTGACAATATGGACAGCAAAATTTCCAGTTCTGAAATCCTCATGTGTAGTTGGAAACATCAGAGATTTTGTATCTGATGGCCTGTGACTCTTGTTGCACATCAGAGGTTGTACTAGAGGTGAGTCTTGATGTTCCAGTCACGGTCGTGGTTTTCTCACCTCTCAGAGTAAGGCAGGCTGTGTCATCATCCTTGCTTGCTCAGAGAATGAGGGGTTGGGAGTTTATTGGCAAAGTGAGTAGAAAACTTAATACTTACTTGGTTTTTTTTAATGGAAATTATTGCATTTCTCCCCTAAAGCCTGTACTTAGAGGGTATCATTCTCAGTTCCAACGCTCCCATATACAATCAGCAGAAGCCTGTAAGGTCGAACACTTGGAAATATGAAACAGAAACATCTGCAGACTTTAATGTTCACCTCTCAGTTTTGTTCAGAATGGTTCATTTGTCAGTGCTTGAGATCCAATGCAAGGGTGATGTGACAGCATGGACCAGAACTCCAGCTCTGTGAGTGTGGCTCGTACCAACCCGGAGTTTGTCTCAGGGAGATTGGGAAGTCTGAGCCAGACGAGTGCAGGCTTCCACAGCTTGGGGTGGGGGTTCCTTAGAGAACACTGAGTTACTGTGCAGCTGTCTGGTGGGGTTTAGTGACCAGTCTCAGTATGCATCAGTGCTCCACAGCAGCCTTATAAGCCGTAATGTGTCCAGACAGTCCTGTGTCACCTCGGTGAGAGGCAGTTCTTAGTTGTGTGCTCTGTGAGAGGATGGCCTTGGGATGTGAACTGGCACCTGGATTCCACAAGCCCCTGCAGCAGTTCAGCTGGAGGCACTGCTGTGAGAGCTAAAGCCCAGTTAGGTGGTGGAGTTACTCCAAGTGTGGTTTTAGAAGAGAGAACCCAGTGGCCTGCTCTGACTAACAGCACCAGTACACGGTTCTCACTGGCTGCCAGCTCAGGGTAGAGCTCAGAAAGGGCTGAGGGCTGGCTTTGGCCTGGTTTCATTTGTGTGCTTTGGCCTCCCAGCACCTTCAGAAATAATGTTCTTCCCTTCTTGCCTTTTCCTGACTGTTGGTTGCTACCTCACCTCAGCAGTCTTGCCTAGGAGCTGTTCTTCACACACCTTTGTGATTTCCCTTCAGGATTTCCCTTCAGATAAATCTTTCCAAGTGGCCCCACCTGCCCCATTTGCTGGCTGTAATACTGTGCTGTTAATGCACACCCCCCCTGTGAGTAAACCTCAGGTAAAGGTTACACATCATGATCAGTGTTTGTGGTTTCTGTGTGTGAGTAGTGGGCAGCAGTACTTCCGTGGCAGGATGTGTGAGGTGGTGAATTAACTGTCCCACTCTGGATCAGTGTGCATGCAAAATCCATGCAAAACCACTCAGGTGCTTGAGAATATTCTTTGAAGATGTTATGTTCCTTTTCTCTCAAAACATGTGGATTTTCCCTCTGCATTGTGTATATATTTGGAGCTTCACAGAGGTAATATTAAATGCTGGAGCATTTGTTTGTTTCTGTCACAAATTGCTGCTCTGAGTAAGGAAAATGGCATTTCTAATAGTTATTTTAAGGTCTTCACATTTATATTTCTCAGTGATCATAAGAACTCTAAAAATTGAAATATAAAATGCTTTTAACAGCTCACAGAACTCACTTTTACAAGGTAAACTCACAGCTCTCATGCAATTGTCATGATCAGTGTTAAGTATAATGAGTTTCAGCATAAATCACCCTTTAGTGCTCACACCAGCCAGGTAGTGAGGAGATGGATTATGATCAGTCCTCCAGTCTCCCATCTGCGAGCCTGCACTGCTGGGTTTACTGGTAATGGCAGCAGATTTACTCACTGGAAGACTTGGAATTATGTGTGGGTGAGGCAGGGGGTAGAGGGCACACTGGAAAGGTTTGCAACTGAGGAACTTCCCCACTTGCTGCCTCTGGTTGTGGACATGGTGTTTGGCAAGATAGATGTTCCCACAGCTGTCACCTCTGCTCCTTACAGCACCAAAGGTGAAATTAGTGTCTTAAATTCCATCTCATCAGTCACTGCTCCTTGTGAGGGACATCCTGGTTTGTATGTCCACAGGTTAATAAAGCAGCATATTTTGACCACCACTTCCATTTTCTGGTAGGGATTTGTGTTACTGTGGAAAATAAAACTGTTTTGAGAAGACAGTTCTCAGTGTGAACATCTGTTGTGACAGAATAGAAATAGATGTACCCCGAGGCAAAGCTCTGTGACAGAACTTGGGCAGCAGATGCCATGTGTCTGGGTTGTTGAGGGCAGGCTGGGGATGTTGCTGGGTGCCTCTGAAGCAAATGGCCATGTAAAAGTCAAGGTGGCCATCGGCCCCTGTGTTCCTTGGAGAGGATGTGTAAACTCAGCTTCTCTGAGGCAAACCTAGAAAACTTTCAAGAATTGAAAGAAATCAAGAGAATCTAACCAAGTCTTTCAGTTTCCCAAAGCACAGGTGAACCTGTACCATATGCTGACTCTCCTGACACACCTTCACCTTAGCTACTGGGAGTCAAGGGGACAGGTGGGCATTGAAGGCGACTGGTTTTACACTCATTCCCACACAACTGACTTTAATCCAGCCACTCAAACGGCTGTAGATGTTTTAGGGAGGTGGTAACAGTAAATCATGAGTGTAGACTAAGAGCCCTGCAGTTGCTTGTGCAAGTTGGGTTGAGGGCAGTGATGAAATGGCTCCGCCAATGTATCGTAAGAGAATTCTTTTAGGGTTAATCTAAACCAGTTCAATTCCTTGTGATTGGGTATTGCTTGTCAGAGCCTAACCCCATACCAGGGACTCTTGTTGTCATGCCCAGTGGAGAGTGGAAAAGTTAAATATAAAATTCCAGTTAGTTTTCTCCTGTGAAGTAGTTGCTTCTCCTGGGTTGAGTATTTGCTCTTTACACATGAAACTTCGATGTGGAGTGGGTATTCCTTGGATGTTAGAATCCTGTGTGAGGGTTACTCCTTTTAAATGGGGAGGTCTAATAAACTTTCCTTCTTTCTGAGCATCTTTTCTTGATGCAGTTGAAGATGCTCAGATCTGATAATTAAAGGCTTGTCTCTGTGTGGCTGCTCTGTGGGTGTTCCAAAGGGTAAGTACAAAGGAGAGACAATGTAAAGCAGGTATTAAATATTCTCCACGTGTTGTATGTCTGTAGTAGATCTCTCTGTGATTCTTAGAAGGAGTGGAGCATGGCCCTGAGGATGATGAAGGGAAAGCTTTCATATGCCACCTGAGAATTGCTTTGACAGCCTTTTCCACACCAGTGCTGTAGGAACTGCTTGTTGAGCTTCTGGAAAGCGCAGCATTGCCATGAAAATCCTGTTCAGATGACATGGGTGAAGCCAAAGGTCTTTTTTTTAATATAAATCAGTATGTTTAAGCATGGGCAGGCACCATAAGTACTGATAGTATGCTGAATCTTTTGCCAAAATAACATATTGCTTGTGTTTCTTTTAAGCCACCTAATTAAATATAGATATAAACTTCTGGTGTGATTAATAATTGAGCATGCCATATCAGACAGTGTACATTCCCTGTGGGCTGCTTCATCTGGTCAACACCAGATTCAGTTTCAAAGCACGTGCTCTGAAATGCCTCCAGAGTTGTAGGGGTTGGTTTTGCTGGGAGTTGTTACTGGTCTGATTTGTCTGGAACACTGGCAGTTCTGTGATACCCAAGGAGAACATTGATACCTCAGTGTGGTTACACAGTCACAGGTGGAGATGTCTAAAGTAAGTGTGAACATCAGTAGCATGTGACAATGCAGGAGAAGTGCTCTTGGTCTTTAGAACCTCAGCAGGTGTTAAAAAAATAACCTCTCAGCTGAAGTATAAGTGGTCATGGCTCTATTCCTAGGGAATACAGGATGGAGAGGAAATAATCTTAAACTTTTTTAAAGATTCTTTAAAGATTCTTTGGTAAATCAAGTACTGGACTGTTAAAAAATATTTGGAAAGCATTTTTATCTGCCAGGGTTATCCCCAACAATGAAGTAAATGCTGGAAGAGCAGTACTGGATGAAAACTGGTGTTGTTTTCTATCAGTGGAATTTGTATTTTCCCTCCTCTTTATTTTTGTGCCTATTTTCTGTCCTCAGATCTTACATTATTCTGACTTCAGAGACCACCTTTGAATTTTTGCATTATCTTCCTTTACACATAGGCTGGTGTAAATTTCTGATATTTCAGCAGGCCTCCAAAGGCAACACATTCAAAAATAACAAAGGTGAATGTTAACAACAATTCAAAAGCTTTCTGGTAATGGGGTTTTTATTTACACACACCCCCCAACATAGTGCATCCATTGTATTCATTGACAAGAGAAGTTACTAAAACATAATCATAAAGACTTTAAAATAAAGGATTTATTTTATTAAGAATAATGGGAAATTTTACAAGTACTTTAGAAAGACCAGCATACAAGATAGAAGTTTTTGGGATTTTTTTATAAACTGACCATGATTGTGAGGAGTCAACAAAATTTTGTCTTCTAGACTTCAACTACCCTTGTGGTTTTTGTGTTTTTCTCCAAAGTTTTCCCAGCATGGTGGGCATTTCTAATAAAGATGTAGAATTTAGTTCTACCTGTATAATACAGAAAGCTCTGATTCTTACACAGAACTGTAGAATATACTGAGTTGGAAGGAGCCCACTGGTCTTCTCCCTGAAACCCACTTGAATAAAACAAGTGACCAGACATGGCAGGAGCTGGTATTCAGAGCAAATTTCTCTCTACTCTCTTTTAAAGAAAGAAAATAAGAATTATATTGTGGTGGGTGTTTTTAAACTACAGAGTAATTACAATGGATAATAAAAAGGTCTCCAATGCATTCATTAAATTCAAAATACATGTGGAAGCAATTTATTGCACACAAGGAACAAAACAAGAGGATATGTGTAAATGTCAGAAATGATGCAATATGACTTCACTGTCCTTGAACATCAACTGAGTTTCATTAAGAGTGAACCTAGTCCAGACATTGCTGAGGTTCTTCAAACGTTTCTTGTTTCAGCCAGGTGGTTTGTTCAAGTCCTTTTCTAATCTCAGGTCCTGTAGAGATCTCAGAGGTACTGGTGTGGCTGGGACCATGAAGAAGGTCTCAGTCTCTCGGTGTTGATACCCCTGGCTGGCACTGCCCCCCCTGCACACCCCCATGCTACAGCTATGACCGTGCTCTGAGGCTGCACAGAGGCTTGTGGCAAGGCTTGCTCGACACCTCAGCCTTTGTACCCAGCTCTGTGCCTTTAAGGAAAGGTGTTTGGTGTCATTGGCATGGAAGAGCTCAGTGGAGTTCCAAAAGCTGAAGGACATGATGACCTGCAGCCCAACTGGTGTTCTGGGAGTTATACAGGAAACAAGACAGAGATTGACTCTGTGCCTGATCTCTACTGCTGCCTCTGAGGTGTTCAGTATGGAACACCTTGAGGAGGCTGTGCCACAGGGTTTGTAAACCCTGGTAACCACACCTGGCTACTCTGCTGCACATGGGGTAAAGCCAAGGTGCAACTCTCACTAGTCATATAGAAGGAAACAAGTCAGAACTGACATGAAAAATACGAAAGAAAATGCAAAGTGGAATGAAGGCCCTGAATCCCCCCAGTGCACCCAGCAGTCTATCTGCTAATTCAGTATTCCCTAGCATGGGTCAGGATAGGGGATTATTTCTTTACCCAGTCACTGACACATGCTGTACAGTGTGTGAGGAATGCTACAGTGCAAGGCAGAAGCAGAACTGCCAGGTGAATTCTCACCTAGCTGTGGTTTGTCTCTGACAGTGTAAATAAGAACCACAGACTATGATCCTTTGCACATGTGTCTGGATCAGTGCAGGTGTTTGGCAGCCCGAGTATCACAGACCCCAAACACACAGTCACAACAGAACATCTTTTGTTGAGCAGTACATGAAATCTCACTCCTTCCACTTGCACCAGTTAGAGCAGCTGCAGCTGCCTTCAGAGTGGTGCTAACTGGGGTGATCACTCAGAAGAAGGGGGCAAATGCTTTGCCTTTTCTCTGGGTGCTCCAGAGTGTAGAGCCCTGAGCAGGCAGAGCACTGCAGGTGCAAAAGGCTCCTGTCCCATTTCCCACTCCCCACATTTTCAGTGTTTGCATTGAAATTGGTGTTCACTGTTGTATTTTTGTGCCTGGAACCTGAGTCTTTGTCAGAAACCCAAGTCCCTCCTGTTCCTCTCACTGAAGGGCATGGCATGTCCTTGAAACTGCTCCAGCAGCGCCATGGCTAGGCTAGGCTGCAGAAGAGGGGTGTCAGCCTTGGTTCTGGGGGGCAAAGCTCCTTAGGAACCTGACCCTGAACACCTGGGGGTGTAACTGATGTCCATCTGTGGACCACACAACAGCACCTGTCCTCTGGGACATGGGAAGTGTTTCAACATGGAACAAGTGGCTGAGTGGCCTCCTCGGAGCTGCAGTGGCCAGAAAAGCCCCTTCCAGCTGTCCTAGTGAGCGTGAGGGACGTTTGTGGCCAGGGTTCATCTTTGATGAATGCACCCACAGGGGTAACAGACACAAATGTACTTGTCTTGGCCCTGAACTGTCACCAAGGAGAGGTTTTATCTCCTTCTAAAGCATTGACAACTTTGTATTGTGTCCAGCTGACAGAATTATGTTCCAGTGAAGCAATATTATATCACAAGGGATGTGTTTCACTGGGGTTATTAAATCATAGAATCATAGAATGATTAGAGTTGGAAGGGACTCCCAGAGGTCATCCAGTCCAACCCCCCTGCAAGAAGCAGGGACACCCCCAACTAGATCAGGTTGCTCAGGGCCTCATCCAACCTGGCCTTGAACGTCTCCAGGGATGGGGCATCCCTGGATAAATAACCCCAAGAAGCTGCTGATTCAATATTTCCATTTCACCCTGGTCTAACTGAAATGTTTATCTTTAACACTGGTGTTTGAGTTGAATCACACCAATACTGTTGTTTGTCCGGATCTAATTCTGGTGAGCTCGGATCTGATGGACTTTGATCATGCCTTGCTCTCAGTGGAGGCCATTGTGGAAGGGGTGAAGGATTGATCCCCACAGTGTACTTACACAATAATACACATCTGCATTACAAACATTTCCACAGAAAAGTGCTGCAGGCTGCATTCTGCAGGGCCAGCACCTGAACTCACAAAGCAGGTATTTTCTTAAACCTTTTTATACATGAAAATTGAAAATACTTCATAAATAAAATAGGTGGTCTGATGGGTTCTGTGAGTGAATGTTCTCAGGGTTTATAATTCTGAAAGTGTTCAGCCTTGGCATGATGTGGCTCCCACCAAAGTCAGGGATAAAACCTCTGTTGAATCAGAAATCTCTGCAGAATGAACCACGGCCTGAGTCCCTCAGAAATCCTGCAAGGATTTCTGAGGGACTCAGGCCGTGGTTCATTCTGCAAGGACTTCTGAGGGTTTTAGCCCTCCCAGCCCTCCAGTTTAAGAGGTTGTATCACTCCTTTTTAAAAGAACCATTGTTTTTATTTGATAGAACCAACATGCCCACAAAGGAAGGCCTCGAGGCACAACTGTGGGAAGTTACAGACCCCTAAGGAAAGACTTTCCTCGAGTCTCACTGTTAGTAATCTTGTTACATCAGACAGTTTATTTTGCTCATTTAAAGAGCCAAACTACTAATAGGTCTTTTGGAGTGAATTCAAGCCCTGAAGTGATATTTTTTTCACTGAATGTGGATCACTATTTTAGTCTGAAGAGTAGAACCATTGGAATTAATAACTTGTCCTTGGATAGTATTACTTTGTACCTCGACAGAAGAGATCCTTCCATTCTCCTTTTCCTTTTCTTCTGGTGAATAGACATATCAATACAATAGTATGAACACCACATTGCTGGGTGAAACCCATTTTCCTGCTAGCATGGGACAGTCATATTTGTTGAATTCATACAATTTGGTTGATGGTGGTTTTTTTTTTGTTTTTCAGAGAAAAAACAGATCTTAATGTCTTGGGGTGGATTTCCATAGTCAGAAGCCTGAGGCTGCACAGAAATAAGCTGAATTTTTCATGTGCTCACCACATTTCCATGCACAAATCAAATTAATTGTGTGCATGTTTTTGCTTGGGGGCCTTGTGCTTCTGTTTTCAAAGGATGGAGTCTTTTATTTAGTTTTATTCTCAAACAGCCTTTCTTAGGAATGCCTACAGATCAGCTGGACTCTGCAGCTCATGGTTGCTCTGGGGTAGTAATAGCAGACAGCAGAAAAGTCTGGAGTTAGGCTGTGTTTATCCTCTGGGACTGTAATGAAGCCCAAAGACGCTGTGGAGACTTGGTCCATGGTGCCCTTACAGCCAGCCTGAACCCGAGCTGCCAGCAGGGCCCAGCAGATCATCTCAGGCTCACTCTAAGGAACAATAGGGAGAGAAAACTGCTGCAAGGCCAGGTGAGATGCAGTGAAACAGTGATGGTGTCCTGTAACCGTTTGATCTGTGAGGGCAGCCAAACATTTGGTGTGTGCAGAGTGGTCCCAGGAGAGCAGTCAAGCTCTGAGCTAGCACAGGTGACTGTAGTTGCTTGACTTTTCTGGAAACACAGGCTTTGTCTGTTGTAACCCATATCTCAAAGTATGGCCAGAAAAGCTGATCAAATAGAGTGTTCAAGGTTGAGGTGGGTAATTTTACAAATGTATAAATGGGAGCATAAAAATTCATATCCAGTCTTGGACTGAGATCAGTGGGGAATAAAGCTATGAATGAGAGGTCAGATCCTGGTATTTTGCAGCTGATATTTCAGACTGCATAGGAATATATCAGACAGGCAGATAAGAGGAGTCAAAAGGAGCTATGTGAGAAAAAGAGAATGTGCAGACACATCTTGGTGAGACTTGACTGGGAGAAGGGAGAGCCAGAAACACAGATCTGGCTGGCCTGGGGATCTCATAGGCTCTGGGGGTGTCCTACACAGTAATTGTATGATTGAAGTTAGGCTGTTTCTCTTTGCTCTTAACTTTGTTTAGTATTGTTATTGCTGCTTTAGTAATTACTAGTAGCAATTACTACTCTGGTTACCGTCGTCCCATGCACTCTGCCAGGCTAAACTGCACTTTTCTTGGTATCAATTCAGCATGTTTTAACTTTGTGCTTGCCTGTCAGGTGAATCATAGCTCATACTTGAGGCATCCTCACTTTGGCCCTTTCCTGCTGTCCTTGACCAGCATGGAGATGGCTGGTGGGACATGGCTGCTGAGTAGCAGTTCTGAGTGGAAAGTGCTTGGTGCAAACCTACGTATGACATTTTTCCTGACAGCACGAGAGTAAGGATGTGGCCAAACTGACTGCAGAGTATTCAGTCACCCTTGTTGTTCACAGTGGAGCAGTGTTTTGGAGTGTTGGCAGACAAAGGTGGCTCGTGTGTGGGCTGTGGAGTTCATAATTTAGTGCAGAGGCTGCAGGGTTGTGCTGTGTCAGGAGGTGGGTGAGGAGCAGAGTCTGGGCACTGCCAGTGCCTGTGCTCCCTGGTTATACCCTGACAGCAGAACTTGGCAGGCACTTGTATGAAATAACTGGAGGAAGGTGGAGGCCCATCAAATGATGACAGCATGTGGATTGTGTTTCAGGAGACAGTCTTGGAGAGAGATACTCAGTTCCAGGGTTTTGAGACATTGTGGAGAAGGAAAAGGTGCACAACCAGCTTCCAAGCTTCCATCTGCAGGCACCACTTATGGCAGGACTTGAATATAACCACCAGCTCCAAAATCAGGGCCAGGAGCAATCCTGAGATTGTACCTGATACAACCAGTGATGATCTGGCAGCAATGAATCTCATGCAGATTGCTAAAATAAAACTGATTCTTCCAAGGCTCCAAGAAACTGTCCCTTCAAAGCATCCCAGAGCCTTCCAGTTTGAGTAGCTGTGAGTGGTCTCAAAGTTACTGTTTGTCAGGAGATTACAGAGAGAACTGTTGCTGTTATAAATAAGGTTCTACAGAGGATGGTGCTCTGCCCTTCCTGCTCCCTAGGGCTGGACTTTGGGGAGATGCTGCTGCTAAGCAGCCTGGAGGTGAGCACACCCGTGGCAGCACCCCACGCATGGACACGTGTGAGCTGTCAGCCAGGAAACAGCCCTTGTGTCTGACAGCACCACAGGGAGAGAAGGTCCACTTTGTGCTGATGATTGAATAGTATGGAACTCTTAATGTGGAATTTGGATCTGATCTTTCAAGGTGCATTGCTTAATTAGGAGCAGTTCTGTGTGATTGACACCCCTGGAAATTGGGCTTAAAACTTGGGTACAAAGCTAAAGGATTTCCCTCCCTGCATTGTCCTTGCCCCCCACATAGGTGGAGGGAATGGTACATAACACCTTCTGTGCTGGACTCCCAAGTCACTGCTAGGTGGGAGAGGTCATCAGTGAAGTTTCCTATGCAATGACTTGATTTTTGTGTCTATTCCTTGCCTGAATCTGCTTACCTTGATTAATGATTATTGTTGCTAATGCAAACCTAATACCCACGTTCCCTAGAGAAAGAAAAACTCTCACCCATTCCCTCTGACACTTCATCTCTTAGTTGCCAACTGGTTCCTGGGATCAGGAGTAAACACGTTTTTCATCAGGAATAACAATTTTTTTCCTGTAACAATCCATGATATCTTCATTAATTGCCTATGGTTAATTGAGTGAGAGAGAAGACCTGTAGGATTCTTGGGTTGTTTTTTGGTTTTGGGGGTTTTTGTTGTTGTTTTGCATTAGATATTTTTATTAGCAGTGGCCAGCTGCCAGGTTAGCTAGTTGTACAAGAGAAAGAAATAGTTTGCAAGCTGTGTGTGTAGATGTTACATTGGGTCTAGTGTTAACCTTAACTCTGCTGTTTGTTGAAAGCTCATCCATGTGCCTGGTAAAACCTGCAATGCACTGAAAAGCCACTCAAACCTAGTGCCCCCCCCTGGCTGGCACGATGGGCATATGCATCTTACAGGAACAGTATATGTGAAAAGATTCAGTTGGGATTCNTTGGGGGTTTTTGTTGTTGTTTTGCATTAGATATTTTTATTAGCAGTGGCCAGCTGCCAGGTTAGCTAGTTGTACAAGAGAAAGAAATAGTTTGCAAGCTGTGTGTGTAGATGTTACATTGGGTCTAGTGTTAACCTTAACTCTGCTGTTTGTTGAAAGCTCATCCATGTGCCTGGTAAAACCTGCAATGCACTGAAAAGCCACTCAAACCTAGTGCCCACCCCTGGCTGGCACGATGGGCATAAGTATCTAACAGGAACAGTATGTCTGAAAAGATTCTGTTGGGATTCAGAATGGCCCTTGGAGAACATTGTGTGTAAGTATCATAGTAATTGATTTGGGCAGACTGCAGGGCAACCACTGTCACTTTTTTCTTGGATTGTAAAATTTCAGTTCCAGGTTGTGCACCTCTCTTTGGTCGCCCTGGTTGTTTTCAGTGGCTCCACTGGGTCCTTCCCATCACTGGCACCAGTGATGGTGTTGTGGCAGGCTGAGGGGAATGTGTGCCCTCCTGCCTGCCCTCCTGCCCGGGCTCCAGACAGTTTGTTTGTCTGTTAATTCTCATTTTCAGCTCCCCTGTGTATTCCTGCAGCCTCCCTCTTTCAGCCTCCTTTACCACTACATTTCCTCTTGCTTTGCTGTCTCCTTCTATCCCCTTCCATACTCTGAAGGTTCCCCAGCCCTGCTGCTGTTAGTGTTTGTACAAGCTGGTTCATGTGAAGGAAATGGAGATGCTGTTTAGCCAGACTGTCTCACTGCACATGTTGATTTTCTAGATTTATGGTGGAGCAGCTGTGGCTGAGTGCCATTTGAAAAGCTTCTGGGATTTTTTTTCTCATAAGTGTGAAATGATATAAATCCTTGGAAGAGGAGAAAGATTTTATCCTTAGCAATCATAGTAAAATTTGTTTATGTTCAGTGAAATATGTAAAACCCCCCACACTAACCCGTGCTTCAGTTCAGTGATACAGGCAGTGGAAATGGGTACTCTGAAAAGAAAACATTCCAGCTTCACAGATGCAGATCTGTGTTGAAACAAGCAGAGAACATCCCAAGTAACAGGATAGTAAAACCTCAGCCTGGAATGAACAGAAACAATAAATCCCAATAGGACTGATGGTAAATAAAGTACAGCTATCCCAGCTCTTCATGTCCTTTAACCACTCTGCAGCCATCCCACTCCTCTGTTTGCTGTCAGTCATTGCAAGCATGCAGTATATTTATTATAATATAGACATATCCTTGCTGAATCAATTTGACAGTGTTCAGCACTGTCCCAGAGTTTGAGGCATCTCAGTCTTCAGCCTCGGGGGAAGGGTTCTGTGGTCTAGTCTGAGAGATCAGTCTCTAGCCCAGAAGTGATTTTAGCTTTCATGTTCCCATGAAGGGGAAAAGTCTTTCTCAAGGATCATAAGGGTCTGTTCTTCTGTTCTGAACTCTGGAAAAGGTGAAATCTCTTCTATTTGTATTTTCTATTTCTTGCTTAAATGGGAAAGAATCAGTGGCAAGTAATTTGGGTACCATGAGAGACCTGATCCCAAGAGGAGGCCATATAGCCTCCACAGTCAGCAGAATGAATGTCCAGATTCAGAAATCCAAAAGTTTTCTTCAGTCCTCACTGTAACAATTATCATTTGAGTTGTGATGAATGTATGGACNAGCCTGGAGAAGAGGAGGCTCCGGGGAGACCTTCTAGCGCTCTGCCAGGACCTCAAGGGGGCCTCCAAGAAAGATGGGGAGAGGCTGTTCAGTAGGGCCTGTTGTGACAGGACAAGGGGTGATAAAGGGTTTAAAATAGAGGGAGGGAGATTTAGATTGGAGATTAGGAAAAAGTTCTTTGCTGTGAGAGTGGTGGAGCACTGGAACAGGTTGCCCAGGGAGGTGGTGGATGCCCCTGGATCCCTGGAGACGTTCAAGGCCAGGTTGGATGAGGCCCTGAGCAACCTGATCTAGTTGGGGGTGTCCCTGCTTCTTGCAGGGGGTTGGACTGGATGACCTCTGGGAGTCCCTTCCAACTCCAGCCAGTCTAGGATTCTCTGATTCTCTGATTCTAGTACTCTTAGAGCTGCAGTTGGTGTTGGCATTGTGGTTCAGAATAAGAACTGTCAGATCTGAACACTCAACCCGTGGTGGTGGTATGAAAATAAAGCTTCCCACTTTTTTCTGTTTATCTCTCTTTTGTAGCTGAGTGGGGTGCTGGGCAGGTGGGTTAGTTTGGGTGGGAATCCAGAGAGGTGAGTAATGGAAACAAAGCCAAGCCAGCTGAAACAGGGAGGGTAAGAGTGGTTGATGACAGGAACTTCATTTTAGGGTGTTTCTGTGGGAAGGTTTGGGGTTGTGGAGGGAAAGCATGGACACCAACACTGCTACTTTCTTTTTTACTGTCTAGGCTCGTAACAAGAGATGGGTGATAGTTTATTTCAGTCCTCATTTATCTGTGATTTTATGTTAGTCATTGCACCAACTCAGAAACCCCTGTGTTATGCAGTGGAGGAATCTGAAGCTGAAAGGAGATTGTTTGGGCAGAGCCTCGTGGTGGTGTGGGAATTCCAACACTTCTGAACTTGTGATCACAGCCTAATGCCTTAAGCCCAGGCCATTCTTCACGGTGCTCTTTGAGGGGAGGTAGAGCTGCAGTAATGTCGTGTCTGCCCAGGCTAAAGAGTTGTTAGACCGTATTAGGGTCAGTCTTAGCATGAGAAATGCTTTAGAGCAGCTTGCCAGGAGACAAACTGAGTGTTGCCTTTGGACAAGTCAGCTGAGGTCACTTTGTTAGAGTAAAGAGCTGGAGACATGCTGGGCTTGAGCAGAGACTAACAGAGGGACTAGAGCAGACCAACAAGATGAGTGTGGATGAGTTGGGAAGCCAAAGGAAGCTGTCCCAAGGAACCAGCCAGGTCCTGCTTCTGCTGCAGAGGAAGGAGACTCAAGTTACATGTGGCAGACTGGGCAAAGGGATTGTTATCATTGGTACTGGCACTGATAAAAGTCCTGCTCTCTGTGGTGTATGAAGGGGGTGTCTGGACTATTTGGGTTCTTTTACTCTACCTCTTTCCAGTCCTCAAGAAATCAGCATTATGGAAAGATGCTGGATGTCAGATTGGGCTGCATCATGTTTTGGCAGTGCTTCCAGAACACGGGAGTTTTTTCCTATATTACTTTTTCCATACTCATTAGGCCTCGTCTGTGTTCCTGACAGGGCTCTGGGGCAGTGTTAGGTGTCACAGTGTAAAACTGCTGAGGTCACTGAAATGGAATTCCTCCTCATGGCCAGGTTCTGTGGTCAAGCTCAGAATCCCTGTACACCACAAACAAGATGCTGCTGGCAGACTAAGTGCCTTCCCCTGCCCCCTCCCCGACCCCCTTCCCCCAGTTCATTTGAAGTAAAGTTTGTAGTGAAGGAAAAGGGGCAGACAGAACTGTAGAGAAAGAAGGACATAGGCAAAGTCCTACATGATGGGGACATGAATTGTCATTTTGAGAAGATTTTGAGAAGGGATGGAGATCTTTAACCATCATTTGACCTTAAGAAAAGACTTGAGCTCCTCAGCGAGACTGGTAACGCGTCGCTCTGTTACCTTCCTGTGCCAGATACAAACTCCATGTGACCTTGTACTTCACCTTGTAGGTGAAGAGCCTCAGTTTACCACCAAGGAGGATCACAGTTTGAGATTTCCCAGGCTGTACTTCCCTGCTTGTCACTCTGGGGACTGGGAACATGGGGACTGAAAACGATTCCGCGGGTTTTTATCAGTGACATAAATGAATACTCTGTCCAAGCTGCTTTTGAAGAGGGTGTTGATTTCGTTATCAAGACCTGCCTACTTCACTGCCATCTGCACCTCCACCACCTCAGTCACTAGAAAGTGACTCTACTCCCACCTCTGTCGGGATCTGCTTGGGTGCACAGACAGTTGCACGCTGAAATGGAAGGCCCCAGGCACGGATATTCGGGCCCCCTGGATGGGATTCCCGTTTTACTGTCCCAGTGATCTGTAGTTAAAAATAAACTCAGAACTGTCTGACTGCTTTAAATTAAAGGTTACTGCAACAGAGCTAAATTAGTCCAATGTAGTTGAGGATAAACAAAAAATTTAACATAGACTCAGATGCCGACAGCCCGGCCTGCCATGACGCGTCGCGTCGCCACAGGCAGAGTGGCCCAGGAACATCATGGCCGCCAGGCTGTGGAGCTGCACGGCCCTCGGGACCCAGAGGGCACAGCCTGGCTCCTGTGTGTCCAACACCACAAGCTCAGGTATAAGCCAGACACAAAGCTGGAAGCAGTGTCCCTTGTCTTGGCAGGAGGCACCGGGACCGGCCTCGCTTCCCCGTAGCGGGGAAGCACGAGGAGGGAGCCAGTTTTCAGTGGCTCCCGTCAATCACTGCAAGCTCGTCCTTTGCCTTTAGTGGATCTGGGGAGGGGAGTCTTGGCTCAGGGAGGGGTGAGGGAGGGCATATATGTGACAGGAAACCTGTGGGCATCGAGACATGGGGGCATGAGGAAACACCGCAGCAGAGTGCCGGATTCCTGGTGCTCCTCCGCTGGCAGCCCACGGTTACCTGGGGGTGGCTGATAGTTCAGGCTTGGAGCTGGGTGGGCAGAGGCGAAAGGGGACAGTGACCTGGATGGCTTGGGCTGGATCCTTGGCCAGGGCCCTCCTCTAGTGTGTTCAGTTACCAGGAGGATGAAAGTTACTTTTCCTTTCCTCTTGCCTTGAGCCCTGCAATAGAAGTAGAGGAACAAAAGGAAAAAGACCATGTACAAATTAAGTGTAGAGGAAGCGTGAAAAGTACACACAGCATTTTCTAAGGCAAAATCCAATGTGATTTTGCAGAAAATGCAGAAATATTTTCCCAATGAATTAGCATTTTATGTACTTTCATCTTTCTACATAATAAAATGTTAAAAAAAATAAAATAGAAGCTTTAAATAATGAAAGAGGAAGTGGTTTCTACTGGGAATGAGCAGAACAGCCCCCAGTTTAGCTAATGTGACTGTACATTCATTCTGGACCTTTGTCAACACACATTAAAAATACTTCATCAGTTCAACCCATTTACATTTCTGAGAGAATCCTGGGAGATGGTTGCTGCTAAATGAATTAAGAGACAGAACCAGCCTAGAAAAGGAACCTTTGAATGTTTCATTTTCCCCCTGCACCATGCACAGATGCTGCCTCAGAAGACACGGTAGGAAGCAGCAGTCCCCTGGCTGGTGGAGTGTTTGTATGTCACCCTTGGGGCATGCAGGGCCCAGCTGAGTCTTGCTCATGCTACTACCTGTGCAGAGCAGCTACTCTGTGGAAAGTATTAGTAACTTCTGGGCATGCTTTGTTCTTCTGTTGTTGGTTGTTTGTGGGGAGGTTTTCACACCTGACCCAAACTCTGTTTAAAACTAGAAGTGGAGTTTGAGGCAGCCGTGAATCAGCCCTTTGATGCCAGCAGTGGATGAAGTGTCAGAGCTGGTTCCCAATCCTGGAGTTACTCCTGGGAGTTACACATACTCCACACTGCTCAGCTTATGAAGGAGTTTTGTGTTTTCAGCTCTTTTGTGTTGCAGAAGGAGAGGCCTTATGAACTCCTGAAATTAAAGTGAGGCAAAACCATAATTTTGTTCCCACCAGAGTCTATTTTAAAATGCTTAAATAAACGTTTCATATACTGGTAAAACGAAATTATTTTTAAACCCAAGGATTTAAAGGGAATATATGCACTTGGGTGAACTGGACATTTAAGAATTTTCTTCATACAAATTCAGCATTGACAGGTGGAAATGTTTCACTGGGGGTTTTAGGGATACTTCTGAAAAATCTTACACCTAAAAAGGAAAAAGAAAATTCCTCAGGCAGTTTTCACAGGTTACAGTCCTGGGCTGTAGACAGGGCAGAAGGGATTAGCTGCATCATACTACACCTAGAAACATTGTAGACATGACCACAGTTATCTCAGAATATTACTGTTTTTAGTTTCTTCATTTGGATGGGGTTTTGGGGGGTACTTTTTGTGCAAGAAAAAGGTATGAGGTGTTGGGCTTAAGAGGGAATGTGAGATTTTCTGGGTAACAAACTGCTGGCTGTTTATGTCAGCTCCTAGGTAAGACCTACAAAAGCTTTCCCTTTCTGGGCTGTTCTGTTCTGACCAAGGGTTGGTTGCACTTCTTCTCTGGTTCAGGTACAGAGAAACACTCTCTGAGTCTGTTTTGGCTCTGAAGGAGAAAAATGAAGCTGCAGACTGCCTGACGGTCTCCCCAGCCGCGCTGGGTCACTGGTGATGTCACTGGCAGGCCGTTTGGGAGGCATCACATTCTGCTTGCTTCTACTTTATTTGAACTATAAATAGAGAACTTGAGCCCTTATGAGTGAAATACTCCCCTTCACTGCCATTAAATAACAGGTTTGTGGCCTCCCTCTGCCACACATGTCTGTCATAAGCGATGTGTTTGTCCTCATGGGTGTCTGTACACACTGTAGACCTTCCTCCAAAAGCTGAAGGAGGTTGCTCATCAGGTATTATTAGGTTGTTGTTTTTCTTAAAGAAGACCCTGTCTTCTTTCCTATTCCTCTGTTTTTGAAAATTCTAACTTTGGGTTATCAGTAGCCCTCTTCTACTGAAATCAGAAGTAGTTTTGTACCTGGAAAAGGTAAAACATCATATCCTGAATTTTCTTGAGAGCAGAAATCCCAAAATAAACCTGCATAGAAATCAGAATGTATGACAGTCCCACCTCTGTCATCCTGCAAAATATTTCAGAGTCTCAGAGTTGGTACCCAGACACAGTGACCAGAGAAGACACTTTCAGTCCTTCTGCTTAAGTCGACTGCTTAAGATGAATGGGGAGAGAGAATAGTTTTCAATTTGATGCATCAGCACAATGCAATTAACTTCATCACTGCATTTGAGGTTAGGACCAAGAGATATGGGAGGAGAAGTCCCTGTCCTGTCCCATGCTGCCATCATAGTGTTTTCTTACACCTTCTGTCTATATGCATAAAACTAGATTTTGATTCTTCCAAACAAAACTTGTGCCATAAATACTTTTGCATTAAGATGATTGTTATAAGGTTTAGTTTTTAGGTCTCAAAAGGAACAGGCAATAATAGTTCCCTATAGGATGTCAAGGTGAGTTGCAGGTGTGGAAAGGAAATTATAAAGAGACAAATAGAAAAGTCAGTAGTTACTCTGTAAGTTGTGTGGCCAACCAGACTTCAGTTGTCTTGGTAGTTTAGGGCCTAAAGTTGGTCCCTGCTTAGTGTTAGATTTTCTCTACAAATCCAGTAAGAATTGGATATGGAAGGATTTTTATGACACTGCTACTAAAAATGAGAATAATAATGGCTTTCACTTTCACTACTGTTTTTCTTTTAACTGGATGTTCTTGGCTCCTGTAGAATTGAAAGACTAATAGAAGTGGCTAATTGTAATACAGAGAGCTCTGTAAAAGCCTTGGAAATTCTGTTGATTCATTTCAATCCTGGAGATCTGAATAGCATCCAACTTTCTAAATCCTGTGGAATAATAGCTCAGACTTCCACAGAGCACAGAGTAGGACCTGAAGTCATATTCCACTGTCTTCATTTCAGACTTTATGAAAACCTCAGGGTTTAGCTCCCACTTGATAAAACTTTCATGGAGCTTCATAAATGTTTTCTGTCCTTGATCTGAACCTTTTGCTCTCTACAACAACCTGAAAGGAGGTTGTGGAGAGCTGGAGGTCAGCCTCTTGGAGATAACTAGTGATAGGACAAGAGGGAATGGTGTCAAGTTGTTCCAGGGTAGGTTCAGGTTTGCAACAGGTTGCCCAGGGAGGTGGTGGAGTCACCATACCTCAAGGTGTTTAAGAAAATGTTGGATGAGGTACTTAGGGACATTGTTTAGTGAGTGATATAGGTGGTAGGGGGATGGTTGGACTAGATGATCTTGGAGGTCTTTTCCAAGAAGCAAAGCTTAGAATCATAGAATGATTAGGGTTAAAAGCTTGCTTCTCTTTTTTTTTTTCCTCACAAAAGCTTCATTCCTGATAGTCACTCACTGAAATTTCAGCATGTAAAGTCAGATGTGAACAAGAGAAGGCAGAAATCCTTGGAGGGGTGAGGGTGAAACAACAAGCAGAGGGACGATGCTTGTGGAAGCCCCAAAGGAAGGACTTGACCAGAAGGGTTGTGATTAGTTTGAGACACCGCGGTCAGATCATGACTGACAGCCTGAACCTGAAGGAGGTACACAGGAGCAGCCTGTGCTTCCCCCACAGATTCGAGCTCAGGTAACTTCATGGTCCATCAAGACACTCAGCACATGTCAGCACTGCGTGTGTCCCGTGTGCCCGGCGGGGTGACTGGCTGTCCGCTGGGACGTGCCCTGGGACACCTGCCAGAGGTGCCAGGGATGGGGCACTCTGCAAGGACAACCCCTGGCCACACGCCAGCAGCCTGTGCTGAGAAGTGAGATTGAGATCTGCTCCTTGTAAACAGAGGAAATTACTTTGGATGCCTTGAATAGTTGAGTGTGGGGAGGTTCAAGTCCTTCCCACAAGGAACCAGCTGAGCCAGTGGATCTTCACGGTCTTCTCCCAGGGTACATAAGCTGCCCCAGACAACATCCATGGAGCTCTGAGGCAGAGGATCTTGACAGGGAGTTCTGAGGGAGTTTTCTCCCTCAGGCAGCACAGTGGGCTCAGGGGCCTGGCTGGGACATACCTGCCTGCCAGATAGCCCAGAGCTGGGTTTCACCACTCTCTACATTCTTCTGCAGCACAGATGTTGCTTCAGTGTTTTATTTGAGGTCTCACCCTGTTTAGTGTTGGATTCCTGTGAGGCCTTACAGGTGTGTTACCATGTTTTTAAGAGCTACTTCATGTAGAGGCCGTTGTGCATTTCTAAACAAACAGCAAAATACACACAAACACTGGGATTCCTTTACCCTGGTGGATTCTCTTTGCCAGCTTCCTATTCTTGTAGGACATGTTGTTGGCAGTCTTGAAGTACAGAAGGTTTGGCAAAGAGGAGCAAATTGCCTGTTGCTGAAGTGCAGGGATCACTCTGAGTACTTACACAATTATTTGTTAACTCTTTTACAGATGCACCCTGAGGAGAGGACTCCTTGCAGAGGGACATCAAACATACAGGTGTGTCTGAGAGAAGTGGTTCATGAGGAGAGCAAAAAAGGGAGTTTCAGGGCCTTGTGAAAGGTGTGAGTAAAGCTCAGATGGGATGAGTGCAGTTTCCCCAGTACACATGTTGGCTTAGTGAGGTGTCCTTGTCACTGAAAATAATAAAGATAGTGGAAAGTTTTAATTTCATGCTGTTTCTTTTAAAAATAATTTGAGACAGTGTGATTTCCACATGATTTTGGGGAAGTTGTGATACAGTTATGGCGCTGCCTGTTGAATTTGGTATATTGTCACACAAGGTGCAAATCAAGCTGGAAGAAATTTAAGCTGTAGCTGCCATGTGGACTGTGACAGCTATAGCTACAATAAGGGATGATCCAAATGGTTTGCCTTCAAAACTTTTCATTTTTCTGCTCACTTGGATCTGTTTAGACAATCCCAGGTCATCTTCTCTTCCTAGCTTCCTTCCAGAATGAGCTGCTAGAGAAATTTTGGAGTGAATTTTACAGAGGGAGCAACATTTCCACTGCCAGAATATTCTAATGTTTTCCCAAAGTATTGCAAAAGGGATGTGGAGGAATCCCTGGAGGAAAGATCTGTTGTCCCCATGGCATTTCTTTATGAAAAGTTTGGACCTCTCCATTTACAAGATTTGAATGAAGTTGTGTATTTTTTCATCATTCATATCATATATAAGGCAAACATTTATATGCAACATGTCATGATACTCTTGTTGGTAGCCTTGAGCAGATGTTGCTCATTGGGTTTTGCAAGGATATTTTTCTGTCTGCATAGCATTCTGCAAGATCTTTCAGAAAAAGAGGAAAATTAGAAATTAATGCTTGATATGGGTTTTAACATAATAAAAATTCTCTCAAGCCTTCAGAAAAATCTTTAAGTAAATAGATGCAAATATTGAAAAGGTACTGTATAGCACAACAAGGGGGTGCAGCTCTCTGTGATGCTGTGACTGTTTATTATTTAGAAAATCCTTGCTTCTATTCTCACACAGTGTATGAAACAGGGAAGAAATCTTACTGTTAAATTTGGAAAATGTACTGGTCTGAGATGTCCACTGGATTCAGAACATTGTATGGGAAAAATGGGAAATATATATCACCAAATGTCCTATGTGTACAATTACAGAAAAATATCCACCAGGCTATAATGAAAATACCCATGGCTGGCAGACACTCAGCAAAGTAACTATATTATAGGTGAAGTAAATTTTCCCTCAGTAGAAATTAGATGATTCCAGAGATCAAAATTCCAGGGCAGTGTTTGGAAGTGATACTGAAGTGAAAGGCATCAGTCTGGTTTCTGTGATCCAGTAACCCAATTAAGATTGACATATACAAATGACCTCTCTGTGACAAAGATTATTATTCAGTTGTCTTTCTTTTGATTACCCTATTGCAGGATCCATAATATTTGGTGTTTCTGGGCCAATATACAGCAAGATTAATTATAGAAGAAAACACATGGGATGTATATTGGCATCCTTGTGAAATAATGATAGGACAGATAGCAGATTCTGTCATCAAGCATGTAATTGAAATGGACAGTTCAGTGAACTTGAGTCTTGAGATGGCTTGGAACAGTCTTGGGAGATTTTGCTTTCTTCCAGAATCGTTATGTTCTTTTGAAAGGGTCAGCTGGAGAGGACAGGAGCACTGTGAACAGGAACCATGTTCATATCTCTAACAGCAAAAGAGGTCATAACAGGATGTTCAAAGGCACACATCTGCCTGATTTTCACATTATTAGTGAAATTAAAAGAGTTATTTTAGTTATATTCTAATAATCCTTACAAAGAATGGTCCGGATTCCTGTTACTGGGCTATTTTTATACCTCTCCAAATGGAGCTCTAAGTGGGTGCAAATTACCCTTGTAACTTAAGAGATGTGAGTGTGTGCATGCCATTGTGAGAAACGTTCAGGAGAGGGCTTGGTGGAGAAGGACTTGGACTAGCAGAGCTCACTGCAAATATTCTATACCCAAATTTTACTTTTTTCCCCCCTTCTAGCAAACAGTGGAGAGAATTTGAGTCTAATGAAAGGTGATTTCACAGCACTGAGGACTGGAATTCCTTTTCCCAGTGAACACCTCTGGTGAGTGTTTTTCTTGCAGTCAGTCAACATGCCTCTGTTTGACTTGTGGGTCGGTGAGGAGTCTGTCCACAGCCCCGAAGTTCCGATTTAGCTTTTACTCAAAACTTCCTCAAACAGACTAAGACCAAAATCAGCGGAAATTCTTTTGTTTAATATTTGAGTGAAAAGTTCAGTAGCCTCCACATCCACGTGCAGGGGTTTTGGACATCCTCTGCAGCTGCCAGCGAGGGTCATGCCCACAGGACTGGCACTTAGCACAGTCAGCACTGGCTGGCTGGAAACTCCCGGGACCTTTGTCTCTGGGCCCTGCAGCAGCTGCTGAGGGACAGTGATTTCTGGCAAGTCATGACGAGCTGGAATTAAAAGTAAAGTCAAGTCATCCTGTTTTCAAATCCGTGTACATTCTCCTACACTCCAACTCCCACATATGTACACATTCTTCTAGAAATCCATGTTTGCACTAGGAA
Organism: Heliornis fulica; assembly: GCA_013399135.1. Taxonomy (NCBI): domain Eukaryota; kingdom Metazoa; phylum Chordata; class Aves; order Gruiformes; family Heliornithidae; genus Heliornis; species Heliornis fulica. The sequence goes on along the minus strand of VXBZ01006906.1, from coordinate 23,953 downwards.
TAGTTTGCAGCACCATGGGATGTTTAATCAAAGGCAGCACTGGCTCAGGCCACACATAAATGGGTCAAACTGCAGCTTGAGGTGCTGTCTCGTCTCATGACACTGACCCTCGCGCAGGGACATGACAGGTGGCAGTTGACAGCCACCTAAACATGAGCCAGCAGTGTGCCCAGGTGGCCAGGAGGGCCAATGGCATCCTGGCTTGGATCAGGAGCAGTGTGGCCAGCAGGAGCAGGGAGGTGATAATCCCCCTGTATTCTGCACTGGTGAGGCCTCACCTCGAGTACTGGGTCCAGTTTTGGGCCCCTCACTTCAAGAAGGACATTGAGGTGCTGGAGCGTGTCCAGAGAAGGGCAAAGAGGATGGTGAAGGGTCTGGAGAACAGGCCCTACGAGGAGGCTGAGGGAGCTGGGGGTGTTTAGTTTGGAGAAGAGGAGACTGAGGGGAGACCTTATTGCTCTCTACAACTCCCTGAAAGGAGGTTGCAGTGAGGTGGGGGTTGGTCTCTTCTCCCCAGTAACAGGTGACAGAACTCGAGGAAATGGCCTCAAGCTGCGCCAGGGAAAATTGAGGTTGGATCTTAGGAAGAACTTGTGTCCTGAGAGAGTCCTCAAGCATTGGGACAGGCTGCCCAGGGAGGGGGTTGAGTCCCCATCCCTGGAGGGGGTTAACAGACGGGGAGATGCGGTGCTTGAGGACATGGTCTAAGGGTAGACTTGGTGGCGGTGGGTTAATGGTTGGACTGGATGATCTTAGGGGTCTCTTCCAGCCTTAAAAATTCCGTGATTCCATGATTCTGTGATTCTGTGATTCTGTGGCCGCTGTGGAGAGCTGTGGCTGCAGCTCTCGGTACGAGTTCTTGGCGCTCATTCCTGCAGAGCTGCCAGGTGCAGAGACAAGTACATGGTGTAACTCTGACCTTGTCTGTGTAGCAGTGAGCCAGAAGGTTTCCTTTTAAGTCACTGTCTGCACAGAAAGGGAGTCAGAAGGGCATGTTAGAGTGTAAGTTTGCATGTATTTGTAGGTGGGGTAGACCTCTGTTTACTTAGCTGGAATCCCACCAAAAACCAGCATGATCTCTCTGCTGTGTATCCAGGGGGCACCTAATGTTATCTGGACTCACCTCTGTCCCTGTGTGAAGCTGATCAGAATAGGAGAGAATAGAAAACACAATTGTCATCAGCATTTTTCCTGTCTTTGTAAATCAATGACTCAAAATGCAGCAGTGCTAACTGGTGCTGGTCTTAGTCCCTACTGGAATATACCCTTATGTAGCCAAAACATTCATGGGTGGGTGATGGTGAAAGAGGCTTCTGACAATTCTCTCCTGCCTTCCCTATCACATGTACAGGAATGCACATCCATCCATCCATCCATCCATCCATCCATCCATCCCAAATGGGACTACTGCCCCTTAGAAATTTTGGATGGTGTTGCCAGTGGGACATTACTAAAGAATAGCTGCAGTATTTCAGGTGTCTTGCACCCAGTCCTTGCTGTGTACAGGCTGCTGCACTGACCTCATCATCGTTCTGAGGAGCAGCTTCCCTGTCTGTTGGTGAGATTATGAAGCTTCCCTTTCCTTACAGGCAGGAATGAATTTATGTCTGGAGGTTTTGATATCCAGTGATGGGACAGATACAGGCCCATAGCTGTTCATGAATGTTGCTGTGAATGGCAGTTCCATATCTGAAGGTGCAGCACAGGAATTGGTATGCCTGTTCTCCTCTGTGAAAGATGACTGGAACCTGAGGACATGCTCCCATGTGTACAGTCTTGAAATACAGAGTTCTAGAAATCCAGGTGTCTTTATAGCATGCTACCAGGGCTGTTGTTTTCAAATGGATTTTTCAGAGCTATCATGTATAAGAATTAAAGTCTTGTAATTTGGAATATTCCTGTGATTGCCAGTGATCTGAACATACTGGGATGCGGTGTAGGCCTTGGTGTGGCTGGCAGAGACAATTGGAGGCTGGGCACACTGTCTGGGGACTCAGGTTAGTTGGAGTTCACACTGAATTTGAAGATGCTGTACCTGTCAGGCTAATTGCACTCATGTTAGTGCCAGGGGAATGGTTTATACATAAGCTGCAGTCACCATTGGTCTGATACTGGAAGATGAGATGACCTACATGAGCGATTCAGTTGCGTGAAGTGCCACAGAAAACATTAATGCTTAATTTTAGATCTTTTTGAACTCCAGAAGTGAACTCAGGATGCTACTTCTGCTTTTTAAGTCTCCAGTGAACCAAGGCTTGAGGTTTTGATTCAGTCCTTATTCATATGTGATTCAGCCAGACTCCCACAGACTTTGGGGAGAAAAAACAAGTGATAATCTGTCATAAACTTGCTCAAGATACAGTGTGTGCATGCACCATGGTTAAAGAAGTGTGCTGGTCAAACCAAACTACACAAGCTCATGTACTCTTGAGACACTGTGTAACAGTATGTCAGTATTTCAGGGCTTACATTTCTTTTACTCCTCACACACTAGGGCTTGACACTCCTATGAAAGGTGGGTAGAATCTGGCTTTGCAGAGGTCAAAAAGACTTTGTGGCTGGTGCAGCAAAAGTCTTTGGAAGAGCAGGATTATAATTATGTCACCTCGTTGTTAGGACCTTCTGCAGGTATGAGAAAGGGCTGTGGGAAGTAATGCAAGGAAGTGCTAGAGCATCCAAGAGCCCCCAGCACCAAGGGTGGATGTGTTGGCATCCACTGGCAGAGATACATAGAGCAGTTGCCATCTGCTCCCTCCCTGGTCCCTCAGCAGCAGGATTTCATCCTCGAGGACCCCCTAGGGACCTAACAGCAGTTTGGAAGTAGGGGCTGAGACTTGCTGCTGTCCCTTCACTAGTTACTTGTTGCAGCCACCTCTCACCTCCTCTCTTGCCAGGGGTCCATGAGCTGTTTCTCCTCTCCGCTTCGTGTGTGCCCAGCAGAATCACTCCTCTGCGTTCACCTCTCTCCCACCTCCCAACTCCCACATGCTGGTTCCTTCTTGCTCCATTCTCCTTCCCATTGCCATTACACACCATTATGGATCTCAGGATAAATACAGAGCTAAATACCCATTCAGCACCTGTAACACTGTTGGTCTTTCTCTCTCCACTTGTTTTATCTCCTTTCAGCTTTGGAAGGTTGGTGACAATTTCAAGGATGTGTTTGTGCAGTTCAGGAGTAATTTGGGCTGTTGGAGAAATGAGAGGTTGGTCCTTATTCCTGTGACAGGCTGTGGGATTTTTTCTGCTTTCTAGGCAGTTGGCAGCAGTGATGTTTGAGTGGATGAAGTGCTGGAAAACATGTAACTGCTGTTATAGTCTAAGGTCACTCCTGCTGGACTTGCTTTGTGTTTAAATTTCACGATGAAGTAGTTCAGTTTAGCAGAATTTCTGAGAAGTGCTTACTGTAGCTTTCTGCTGCATTCAGTGAGTACTGACATATACCTGAGGAGCCCCCAAGTGCATGCTGAGGAAAGAGCAGGGGTGTGTTCATTGTACATTAGGAGGTGATGGAGGAAGTGAGGAGCAGCTACTCTGCTGGATGTGTTCACCTTACACATGGCAATTCACCTGAGATTTCTTTTTTTGAGACTGCCCATCCAGGGAAGTTCTCTACAGTGCTGTGAACATGCTGGTCAGAGGTATCTGTAACCTTTATATTACTGTCCCTCCTGTTCTGGGACTGTGAAGGGTTTAGGACACATTATTTCTTGCCTTAACTGATACTTTCCTGCTTTTTATCTTTTCCCCTTTCTGGTGGAAATACAGAATTAAGCTGCAATGGAACATGACCTTAAAGAGAAGGAGTAAAACAAGGTGGCTCTTCCCTGCGATTACAGGCCAGCATCCTCCTCCTCCACACGATCTGCCTGTGCAATTTATTTCTTTCAGGACTGATGCTTATTAGCACCGAGCCCTGTTGCTGTTTTCAGCTCCAGCTGCTCCCACCTGCACGCAGTGATGCTCTTCTGTGCACTGCTGCTTCTGCTGCAGAGTGTTTTATTGTAACTAAATTCCCAGGTGAGAACTACACAAGGGAGAAAGACTTGGCACAGACAAGCAGGGAGAGCTTAAGTGCTCCAAAAATCTCCTGAAAGCTCTTAGACACTGACTGTTTTACAGCACACCCTGGCAGAGGACTGACAGATGCTTGACAAGAAGAACTCACCAGACCACCTGGAAGTACCTATGGACCACTGATGGTCTGCAGAGAATTTAGATAACTTTTCTGAGTCTTTATTGATTACTGCAGATGAGAAAGAACTATTAAGTTATTAATTAATTATTATTATTAATAAGTCTGGTTGAATTTTATTTATTTATTATAGAACAGTTTAAAAAAAGGTTGTGGGAGATGTTCTTCATGTGTATGAACCTTCATGCAGTCAAAGCAGTTCATATACTGGGCATTTGAGTTAGACTTAATTGAATAACATGGCTTAAAATGTAATTTGAGATCAAAGGTGCAAAGCCCCTGGGTCTTTTATCATCCCTTTCAATCTCTTTGAATCCTTGTCAGTGCTTTAGCAGTCTCTCATGGCTAGGTTACAGCATGAGGAGAAGTTTCCAAGGTTTCATTAGAAACCATAACTTGTTTCCATAAGGAAGTGTAAAAAAGTAGCATAGTGGCCTTGAAAGTAGATGAGAGCCCATAAGAGTCATGTTAAGAATAATAAACACCCCAAATAATTAAGAAAGCCTGTGTAAGCTCATAAAGTTGAGATTAGACAAAAATGCTGACACAGTCACTGTGACAAGTACTTCATCCCCTCAGAGGTCAGGGGTATTTTAAAAAGAAGAGTGTTGTCTCCTCCTTATTAACACCATTGTGTTGCTGCTTATGCCGAGTCCTTCCTGACACTCAGTTCTTCCACACCAAGGAACTGCTGGGTGTTCTCAGCCTCAGATAAAGAACATGCAGGTTTCTTCCTGTATGTAAAAGTACTTAAATCATATTTTCCTCTGTCCAAAAATCCTCTCTGTGTTGGTGATGTGGAAATCTCCTCGGGCACAGACACCAGCCCGTGCGGCAGACAGGTGTGTGACGGGTGGCATGAACTGCAGCTGATGTGCAGTAATGAGCGTGAAGGCTGAGGCAGGATTCTCAGTAATTACCTGTGTAATCACAGGAGAGGCTGGAAAAGCTCTGCTCGGTTCAAGGTCGTGGTGAGAGGCAGAATATTTGATCTGCCTTTGACTTTCACGCTGCTGTTGTGTGCTTTAACTTCTGCGATGCACAACTGATGTCTCAGTTAGGAGCAGTGTTAGTGCAGGGGCCTCTTTTGGTGAGGAGAAGGTGCTGTGAGACAAACAGCTGCTAAAATCATTTTGATAGAGATCATGTCAGTTGACTTAACCTGTTAGACAAGACTTAATCTCTGAATGAATGCTTCAGGGCATCCAAGCCAAAAACCATTTAGACACCACTCCCTTGCTGCTACATTTCATCATTAACACTTAACTACCTGCTGCCACTGATAACTTGTGACCCCAGATCCAACCTGGATCCAGATAGTTTACATATCCTATATGTTAATCAACCACACAGAGAGGTTTCTTCATAGCACCGTGACAGGAGGTGGGAGCAATGTCCAGGTTTAAAGTCACAGAATCAGAATGTGACAAGCTATTGTTCTCATTCTCCTCCCTTTCTCACAAGAGGATCAGCCCAGGCTTCAGTTTTATAACTGCAGCATGTGAAGCTTCTCTAAAAAGATAAGGAAAAAATGTGCTAGGGAATAGTGGATATTGTGCCAAAAGGTAGAAGAGACTCCATCAGGCCAAGATCAGAGCATTGCTGAAGAGAGGCCCAGAAAATTACCTTTCTCCTCTGCTTATCCAAAGTGTGGAGTAAATTCCATATGGTGATGACAAACTGACCTCAGGGGAAACCCACATCAGAACATCTGGAGCCAGATCTTAGGCCATAGCTTGGGAAATAACTATAGAGGTTCCTTCTTTTGCCACTCATCGTCATCATGTGTTTGGAGGCCACAGAAGCGTTTCTCTGGGCAAAGGAACCCTGCTAAGAGTGCTTGAACGGGACAGAGTTCCTTTGCCCTTAGCAGCAGCAGCTGACAGTCCTGCTGTGTTTTGTGTGTGTGTGTTTTGTTCTCTCCTGTGGGCAGGGATGGAAACCACCAATGCTTTGCTGTTTGCTGGGACAGAGATCGAGTGGGAGCTGAGTTTAAGCATGGGGGTTGTGTGCTGGAGGGAGGGGAGAAATCTGACCCGAAAGTGAGCTACAGAAGAGGAGAATAAAGTGTATTCTGCACTGGTGAGGCCTCACCTCGAGTACTGGGTCCAGTTTTGGGCCCCTCACTTCAAGAAAGACATTGAGGTGCTGGAGCGTGTCCAGAGAAGGGCAACGAGGATGGTGAAGGGTCTGGAGAACAGGCCCTA
>VXBZ01006906.1:0-17196 GCA_013399135.1 Heliornis fulica | reverse complement strand
GGTGGGTTAATGGTTGGACTGGATGATCTTAGGGGTCATTTCCAGCCTTAAAATTCTATGATTGTATGAAAGCAGATGCAGTTGTGTATGTTTATCGACAAACAAGCAGCCAGTGTCTTTACATGCTGTTAGCACGGGCTGTGGCATCTGGGCACAGCTGAGCTCAGAGCAGCCTGACCCCCAAGGACAGCCAGCACCGCACATCGCTCGCCGCTAAACTGAACTGAACAGGAAAGACACGAGCGGTAAAACCAACCCAGACACAGCTTCTTCCTCCCGAAATGCTCCTTTCACGGTCAGTGGGCATAACCCTCATCATGGACCTGGGAGTTACCCCAGCTCGGCTGGACTGGGTGAGCCCAGCGGAGTTGGCTGCGTTGGAGCACGGATCACCCCGTTTGCCTCTGGCTCCTGGTGAGTTACCGTGGGACAGAAGCTCCCTCTAGTGACAGGAACCGTCCGCGATGTCCCCGTGGCCAGTGCACGAAGGGTTGGGTGAGCCAAGGCGTGGAAGAGGAGTCCGGCAGCGCTCACACGGCTCCTCCGGACACACACGGACTCGCGTGGGTGGCTTTCAGGAGCCTGCTGACATGGCTCGGGCACCTGGAACCCAAGAGTTCACACCCCGTTGTCACCACGGTGCTACAGGCCACAGGGGATTTATAAAATAAATCAGAATTTTAATTAAATAACACCAGGCCAAAACCCTGCATGTTTTTTGCACCTGTTTTCTGGTGTTTTCACGAACTCCCTCCCCTAGTTTTACTCCCTCATGCTGCAGAAGTAACTGCTAAAGGGTTGCTCATCTGCTCCCCCTGTGCTGCTGAGGTTAAAGTTGCCCGTGGGTGCTGTTCCCCCTCTCCCACAGAGCCTGACCCCTGCCCTCAGGGGCGCTCTCAGCCCTGGCACACCCGATGCTCAGAGGCACTGGGCATTCGGTGTGGCTCTGGCAAAGCCACCAGATGCTGCTTGGGTTTGTCATCTGCTTAACTCTGAGTGCACAAGGATCTGGGTCTGATTAATAGTCATGATCACAAAGAGAGTGACAATACTTTTCTGTCCAGGGTTGTTTCCCCCTTACACAGGAATTCCCAGCTATTATTAAAATGCCCCTTAGTGTTGACATTTAGTGACATTTATTGAAGCCTCTTCCAGGCTTGAAAAACAATTTGAGCATCAAGTTTCAGCCTGGAACATTTTTAGCTCAAGTCAATACCACTTGTAAGGAATTGGTAAGTTTATGCATGAAGCCTTTTGGTGTTATTGCAGCTTTCTTTTCTATCTGCCTGTGGTTTTCTGCTCTGAGTCACAGCATGAACTTGTGTTTTTACAGAAATGATATTCACTCTACATTACATTTTTAATTTCTTCTCTTTCACGCACACAGATTGAAATGATGGCATGATTTGGTGAGAAATACTTGCCCCCTCTCTCTCTCTGTTATGAAGATGACACCTGTCCTGTTTTCCTCACTGATGTAACAAGACCTGTGGCTGTGGCAGTACGGTGTGTCAGGCCCTTTCCCTGTGTCCTGTGGGAATACTGGAGGAGCTGCACTGGAAAGACACAACTGGCTGGAACCCACAGGAACTGATCAGTACTTGGCCTAGTTTCTTCCAGTTCAAAGCTGGTTTTTCATACTGTGTGTGTTTATTAGCAGACCTTAAAGCATCACTGGTCTCCTCTGTGATTGCTGCTCCACTTCTGTGACATGCCAGTTGATTACTTCTGTTAGTGATCAAACACCCACTCTGGAAAATACACATAGGAAGTACTTAAATTGAGGGGACATGGAGAAGGAAGGTATTTTACCCATAGTGTGTCAAGATGTCAGTACTATTTCATTGCACAAAGCAAAGGGAAGGCAAGAAGCGTGTGGTAAAATCACTGGAAACCACTTGACATTAGGCATACTGACAACTAGTACTCCTAGAGGAGGCACTTAAGTAATTACACTGAATTTAATAGGATGGAAATTAACAGTGATTGTAGTTTAGTGTGAAAATGACTACACCTGATTCATTAATGTGATTTGTTGAGCAGTAAGGGTGAAATCTAGTTGCTATGTCAGTCTGGTGGATATATTAGTTAATTAATTACTGAACTAAGCTGTAGAGGTATGCATCTTGCTCTGCTGACATCTCTTTCACCACTTCCTCAGACAAGCTTTACTAATCCATCTCACTTGCTAATTTTGACACTGCTGCTGAGTGAAAGGTTTCTGTATTTCACACAGTGCAGTGTGAGAGTTGCTTTTATCCATATCCTGTAGTCTGTTTGTATGGATGGAGCTGTGTGTGTTTAGGCAAACCAGTTGATCTGAGCAGCTTTGATAGCTCAATTGCTACTTGTCATCTTTCAAAGTGGCTCCTTCCCTCAAACCTTTGAAGTAAAGCTGCTTTATTGAGTGCTTTGGGACATTCACATGACTTCACAGGCAGTTGTTCCATTTCTCTGGGCTGTATTATGTGAAAGATCTTTTAACTGGAGAGATTAAACTGCATTCAGGATGTCAGATGACCATGGTCGATTGGAAGTCTGCCCTTGGAAAATCAACTTTTTGATTAGGAGTGTTTTGTTAGTGTGACTATTAACAGTGTTTGATTTCCAAGGTGTTTACCAGCTTCAAACCCCAGTTGAGACTGGGGGATTTCCTTAAAGAAAAAGCTGTCTGTAGTGAGGAAATGCACCTTACTCTCACTCTTCCCTTACTTAACTCTGTAGGTCTGTTCAGGTCGATTTTACCCTTTAATCTTGAAAAAGAATGTGAACTCCATTGTCTCCAGTGGTGGTGTGACACCTCAGCTGGGGTTTCTGTAACTCCTCTGAAGGGGTGACTTGAGAGCACAGGACACATGAGCAAGATCTGCTTTGCTTGGTCTGTCCTATGTATTTTTTTCAGGCAGTTACTTAACATACTGCTGGTGCCAGACCTTTTGCTCAAAGCTGCTAAGTCCAAACTCTGAGACATTTAGAATGGGAAAGTTGCACCAGCAGTATAAATTTACAGGTAAGTAAGAGATGAAAAATAAACCAGAAAAGCAAGTGGGAAAACGAGCCTGTATTCTGTGCCAGTAATCCTGGCAGTGCATAAAGAGAAGGACAACCTGATGCTCACCAGCTACCACACTAGGAGAGGAATCCAAACAAACTGAAAAATGGCCCATTGTTCATCTTCTCAGAGCTCAGCTGCTATCTGGAATGCACATTGTCCACCTGTATCCCTCCCCCCTGTACTGGAAAAGAAATAGCCCTGTAGTGCCTGAACATAGAGTAACAGCATAGTGGTAAATCCAGACTAGTTCAGTGTTACACATTGTAAAGGAAAATCCTTCAATACTCCTAGTGACAACTCACCAAATGCTTCCCTCCACCTTCAATTTCTGCTGCTTTGTTTAATATTTATTTCCCAAGTAAATAAATTCAGTTAATGTAAGGAGTAAGGATTTCCCTGTTTTGAAAAGCCTCCTTGGCTCCTCCAAATTCTGTTATAATTAGTTCAAGACTATCTCAAAGTCTTTCCTGAGAGGAAACCTCTCTTTGGCTTCAGGCATCTTGGCTCCACTTCCCTGAAATCTTCTAGCAGCTCATGTCTCTTGACAGGATGCAGGTCTCTAACTGATTGCCTGGTGCATTGGGATTGCAAGATAGCAAGTCTGAAAGCCAGTTTCTGGCACTGGTGCCTGTGCCGAGGAGCTTTTCACAGAGATTGGGTTCCTTGATCCCAGTGGCTGAACTTTGGCTACAGAAGTTGTTTTGATGTTCTCACTCTGCTTTTAGGGACATTATCCTATGTTGGAGAAGATAAAAGTAGAACAAAATGGCTCAGTATTGTCAAGAAAAGCTAAACTCGATATATCATGACTGAACAAAGCAGAAGTGAAATGTGCTTCTATCTCTCTAACCCTCCCATGATCTCCAGCTTTTTGGCAGGGAGGTGACTCTCTGCAATGAAGATTAATGTTTCTTTGATTGCTCTATTTTAACCTTTGCTTAGAAATATACTGGGCTTTCTTTTCAGCATATGGAGTCAGCCTTTCTGGCTGAAGAGAGTGAAGTTTTACACTACTGAAAATGAGAAGATGGCTTTGCCCTGTGCATCCCTGAAGTGATTGTAGGAAGCAACAAATAAGTTGCATATGGGAAGAATGAAAGGCAAAATTCTTCAATGGCATCATAAAAGACCTTGTGGAGCTTTGATTTTCCTCCTTTTATCCTACTTCTCACACAGAGTAAATTCTTCTCTAATTCTGTCTGAACAATCACATTTGAAATCCCAACAAAATGTTCAGACAGGTTTGAGAATGAGTAATGAAAATTATTCATGTTGGGTTGCTGTAGAGCAATCAGCTGGTTCTGAGCACTAGTCTGGAGCTGCTGTCAGTTCTGAGGGTTTCCAAACGAGTTCTAGAAGGCCACAAATACTTTGCTGTGTCCTTGTCACTAACAGGGGAGACGTTTCGTGCTTGTTAAGGGGTTGTGAGGCTCCAGAATTCCACAGAAATGCTCCTGAGTGCTCTTCACTCAGGGACCTGAGCCCTCAATATTTGCTTTTGCCCACAACTGCCTTTCACAAGGGACTCTTCACAGAAATGGTGGCTTTAGTCACCTATATCCATATTGTCCTTGGTATCAGCACCTGCGTGTGTGTGACAGCTCTGCCATTTGTCGCCCTCGTTCTGAGTGGCGCTAGAAGGTGCTGCTCGCTGTCCTTCCCTCCCAAGCCTCGTCCTCCCCCTGGAGCCAGCTCAGTCTGCTACAGGGCAGCAAGAACGGTGAACCCTGTTTGAGACACTGCTTGAGCTGCTGTGACCGTGCTGCACCTTTGCACTCCTGAACGCTGGGGGACACTGCTTGCTTGCCTCTTCCAGCTGCACTACAGCACAGAGATCATCGTTTCTCTTCAACCCTAGGGCCTGAATCCATCATTAGCCCTCCTGGTCCTCAGCTTCTCACACTGGATTCAAAGGAGCCTGAATTCTGCAGTCTGATCTCACTTCCTTCTTATTAATGAAACGAAAATCACAGAATCACAGAATGATTAGGGTTGGAAGGGACTCCCAGAGGTCATCCAGTCCAACCCCCCGCAAGAAGCAGGGACACCCCCAACTAGATCAGGTTGCTCAGGGCCTCATCCAACCTGGCCTTGAACGTCTCCAGGGATCCAGGGGCATCCACCACCTCCCTGGGCAACCTGTTCCAGTGCTCCACCACTCTCACAGCAAAGAACTTTTTCCTAATCTCCAATCTAAATCTCCCTCCCTCTATTTTANGTGGCCTCCTCTGGACCCTCTCCAACTGGTCCATGTCCTTCTTGTGTTGAGGGTTCCAGCACTGGACACAGTGCTCCAGGTGAGGTCTCCCGAGGGCAGAGCAGAGGGGACAATCCCCTCCCTCGCCCTGCTGGGGAGGTCAAAGGAGCTGTAAAGGTCAAAGATAAGACAAAACAGTGCAATGATGCTAATGAGAAGCTCGTGATTAGTTTCCTGTGGGAAACACCACTGAAATTACAGGACAGAGCAGCTGTATACCTGGACTGCCCCAGGGATGTGAGAGGGAGCTGCCTGTCACCGTCCCTGTGCAGTCAGCCAGCTGTACATGACGGGCACATGTAGGGCACGGGCACGTTCTGCAGAGACTGGTGCTGTCAGTCACTGCTCTCAAAGCAGACCTGCAGCTGGACACAGAGCAGGCTGCTTCTTTCAGAGGACTTAAGGGTCTACCTTGAAGTCCAGAGCAACTGTGGAATGCAAAGGAGAGGAAAGGGCAAGGTCTTGGGATAGTCTTGATTGTGTTTCGGTATGTTAATGGGATTTAAATTATTAACCACATGTGCTGGACACAGTTGTGTCCAAAACCTCAGATCTTTTACATGTTGGTATGACTCTTTTTCCCCCTTAAACTGTTCATGTCACCAACTTGTGTTTTTTCTGTGCTTGAACTGTGTACCCCCAATACACAGTCACAACTACAGTTGCAGGGAGGTTACACCTCTACTTACCCTTACAACGCCTGCATGAACAGCGTGGGTTTCACCCTGCACAGAGCAGGTAGGGAATACTCAGTCTCCCTTGTAAGACCTACCTGAAAGACAAAAGCTCCTCAAGAAACTGTGAGCTAAGCTGTGAAGTACAGCTTGGACTGCAGCTAGTACTGTCATGTAACAAGGCTCCAGACCCATGAGTATGGGTACTGAAGGTTCAGGATTTGTGGCTTTGGGAGGCTTCCTTTGTTTCAGGACTGACAGAGTTTTTAATTAGATTGTTTTTATTCAAACACAAACTGAAGAATACGGGGCTGCATGTAAATAGGCAGCTGGATTCTACCTTTTATTCAAGATAAAGCTATTTTTAGATCACCAGTGAGTCATTGCCCATGACATTTGAGGGAAGCGAGGGAGTGGGTAATAGCATGGCTTTTATTGATACATGTTCTGCTTGGTGCTAACAAGTGGAATGATTTCTCATTTAATGTCAACAATTAATGCATGGAAACTTGTCTCTGTTGTATATATGGGTCCACATTGACTTCTATTGGACAAACATCATGGTGGGTAAAAACTCAAATGGGACAAAGGCATAAATAGAAACTATGGGGGGTACTGCAGATTATGCAGCATGAGAAGTCAGACACCTCACTTTCTTCTCAGGTGCTGTCCTTCCTTCAGTTTGCATGGCAAGCAAGCAGCAGATGTGTGGGTTCTGTCACCACTTTTTATGGAAGCTTCTCAAATCGTTATGTTTAATCCCAGAATGAGGAAATCGAGATATAAAATTGACTAATAACAATTGTGTAGAGGAGCAGGTGTTAACACCCATCTGATGTGGGAAATCAAACTCCTTGGCACAAAACTAATTCAACTCTGCAGCCAGGTTTTGCCCACGCTGCAGAGGAGGAGCAGTGTGCTGCTAACACAGACTGGCATCGCCTGTGTGTGCTGGTAGGAGCTCATCACCTGCAGCCTGGAGTGTAAACCCAGGCACTGTTTGCAGCTATGTTTTCCCAAGTGAGGATAGGAACTGTCTGCTCTCAGAACATGGTTTTGGGAATGAGCAGCTCATTTTTCCCTTAATGCTTTTAAAGCTGATGTCAGAACCAGCTGATGACGTTCACATGATTTCCTCCATCTCTACCAGCTGAAACCCAAGTGGTTGTTGCTGGATGGAGGCTGCTGAGCGCGGCTGCAGCTGTGGACATCTGCAGGGCATCTGCAGGGCCTGCTTCTCACTCAGAGTTCTGTGGCTCTCTGCAGACTGAGACCTGGAGGAAGCACCAGCTGCAGAACACTGCAGTGAGACCCCTCAGGGGAGGGCTGATGATGTGATTCCCCAAGTGCCCCCACGCTGGTGGCAGGGCACATGTCTTGCAGCACGGAGCGTGTCTGAGGAACCGCTGGACGTGAGGGGTCTGGAGGCACTTCAGCCTCTCCCAGTCAGGTTGCCTGGAACACACATCACATGCAGCAGTTGCCAGTGTGGTAGCTCAGCAGTTCCCTCTCCCCTCACACATCAGGCTGTGGTGGAGAACGTCTTGGATGACTCCTCTGGCAGGAGGGTGACAGTGTGTGTAGCTGTAGAAGCACAAAGACCTGTAGTGAATGTTTTCCCAGCAATGCAAACTCAAAACAGTGCTATTCTTTGGGGGGTTTTACCCAAAGAAAGCATATCAAAACCTGCAAATTAAGGGATTTAATTAAAAAAAAAAGTTCATTAGTGTAAACAGTGGTTAGTGTCAAGAGCAACAAGCAAAGCCAGGTACTGCAAAGCCCTGGAGTCTCCTCTCTAGCTGGAATGGAATTGCTGTGTTAGTAGGTGGAGTATTTATGCTCAGGAGCACCCCAAAGCAAATGGTGGAGTTTAGGAGGCCTTACATGTGCTTTTCTCTCAGAAACAGAAAGTGTTTGTGCTGGGCTCCTTTTAGGATCCTTACTCTACTAAGCACTGTGCCAACTTAACTTCTGCAAATATTTGTCTTCCAAGCTCTGGGATTCAGGAATGTCTTAGTGGCCTTACTTACAAAAGAGGTAAGAAGAGATGAGACAATGTGTGTAAATCAGTGGGGACAAAATGAAGTAAAGATGTGCCCCCATATTACCCTTACACTGGTATAAACCCTGCCTAGTGTGTTTGTGGTGATTAAGGAGAGACGATGCAAATTGCTCCCATGCAGCTTGTGAACAGAGGAACAAAGGAAAAAATAGCCATTGTAATTACTTCAGTGTTTCCTCTCCACCATGTAAGACAGTAAGTTTATTCTTGGGTTGGCAGAGTGCAGTTTTCTAAAGGCTGATGTGTTTGTTTTTTCTAGGAAGACAGTAAATAAACGAACCGTCTTTCTTTCCATTTTTCTTGGTATGTTGGGGAAAATCTAATTTTTCAGATTTATGTTTTTCTGGGTAGTGAGATGGAAGGGCACAGGCTGTGTGGATGGGAAGCATGACTGTGCAGCAGTTCTCCTCACAATGTGCAGATCTGGAGACAGCTGCTCTCGAGGGAACGGTGTGGATGTCTCACTGATGTCAGTCCGTCCCGCGTGCCCGTCGTGCTGACGCATACGCCTTTCACTAAACAGACAGAACGGATCATTGCTCTTCCTGCAGGCAAAGAGCTTTCTTGAAGCCCTGAGGTTGAAGATGAGTGTTTGTTCATTGTCACTATGGATGCTCCTTCTGTTGTTTTAACTGTAGCTCGTTTTGCAACTTCCAGTTGCTTTGGGGAAACATCTGCCATTTTCTCCAGCGGAAAAGATGCTGCTTTTCTTCTTTTAGATCACTGGGACCAGAATCTGTCTTGATTATTTTATTCCTTTATCCTACTTGAATGTCTTGTTTCCCTTAAATGTCTTTATAACATTTATATGGACTAATATTCATCCTCTGCTTGTGGCTGCATTGCTGTGCATTCACTAAACAGCTGCAGGAAGTCGCAGCTCTGGTCATGCAGCGCAGCCAAGTCCCCCCCAGCAGTGCAGGAAAACCTGCCCTTCCCTCCTATGGACAGACTTGCTGCAGGGCAGTACAGGTTTATCCCTGATGAAATAAATGTGCTTGTTTTGACCCATAAGGCTTCTGAAATGACAAAAGGTAAACCTGGTTTAGCCACTCTGAGAATTGTGTCTCTTCCCACTGTAGGCTGGGAATGAGGGAGGGTGTGGGATAATCCTCCCCCAGGATCCTAGCTGGGAAAGACTTCCAGGAACCAGACAATACAAAAAATCACATCTCAACCCATTTTTTTCAGACCTTTGTACTCTCTCCTGTTCTCTTTGCAAAGCATGACCAATAATTACTCTCAGGGAAAGTTTCTGGGTTTGGAGTCCATTTACTGCCATTGAAATAACAATGATTCAGATGAATTAACCATTTTTAAAACATCTTCACAGAACCAAAAGTTCAAATCTTCTCCAGAATTTCTTGATGATGCATTTTCATTGCATGCAAAGGGGGGGAGTAATTTCCTTGTGTGTTTGAACAGAATCTCTGTACATGTAGTGTATGAAAACATCACTCTGAAGCTGCCTCGTGTCTCTTGGCACCCCGTCCACAACATCTGTCTGTTAAATCTTACTCTTATTTCAGGCTGTCTTTGTCTGCACATTTATCCCATACAAATGAAAATAATAACCTTCCCTGTTGTTATGAATCTCTTCCAGAAGGTTAGTTACTGACTAAAATCTTTTCAAGGAAGATTTTAAAAGAAAAGCCACTTTGACCCGCTTAAACCATCCTTTCCAAGGGTGCAAGGCCAGTAAGATGATATAAACACACAGTTGCCACCAGATGTGCAGTGTTGTCACCACCCTGTGAGACACATCTGTAATCTCCTGCCTCTTCCTCCCAGAACAGGGCAGCAGAGGCAGTAAGGATGGTCTTCACAGACCAGAAGGACAGGTTTCCAGGGGCTGTGGGTGCATATGGACACTTGCTGCTGTGAGCTTTGGGGGGTTCTGTGTGTTCAAAGCTGCTGATCAAAAAAGGAAGAGAACAGCTCTGGAAGTTACACAAAAAGAGTTTCAAATGTGCCTCTGATTTTTTAGGATTTATTTTGTGTATGTGAAAACAACAAAGGAATTGGATCAGTGTCTGATGTCTTTTTCCCAGTAGATACTCTGCAGCACAGTGTGCTCCTAGCAGAAACCCCGAAGAACCACCTTGTGGGGTGGCACAGGATGAGTCCTAATTACCTCTGTCTCCTCCTGTAGGAAGAGACACACCATCTCACCCAGATCTGCTGGAATATTTGTTCCACACCCTTAAGCACTGCATCACTTGTACCAATTCATTATGGGGATGGCCTCTGGTTTTGAGGGCTTTATTGCAGTGCCTGCATCCCTCCCCTCTCACCAGGCATCACGGTGCATCTTCATTATTTCTCCAACAGCTTCACTGAAAGGAATATAAAAATCCTTGAGCAGCTCTCAGATACACAAAGCTGTTAGGGCTTTGTATTGCCAGGGAACACTCAGCATTAAACCTGAAGATACCAAGGACTGTCTGCAGAGTGCTGAGTTTTAGTGTGGGGTGGGGGATGGAATATCTGGAGAGGATTCTCTGAAGGAGCTCTTCACACTTGCCTTCTGCTGGCCAGTCACACCACCAGGACAGTGTTGGATGCTGTTCTGGGGGTTGGTACCCACAGGGTTATTGCTGCAGTTAGTAATAGCAGGTGATAAAGCATCTTCTGCCAATGAATGCTGAAGCCCAAACTGCAGCCCAGCACTTTGATTGACTGGCAGCAGTAGTGCAGCACAGAGCACAACTTCATTTTGACCTGCCTGACCTGGAATTGCTACCTAGATGTGAGTGTTAAATAAGAAAAGCAAAGTGCCTGTTAAAGCACAATTTGGTACCAGGAATTTGTTTGATGACTCAGACTCATTTCAGTGAAATCTGAGTGAGAAAATAACGTGTGCATGGCACGTTGCTCAGGCTTGAGTAGTGCAGAGCTTCTCAGACCTAAGGCCAAAAGAAAGTAACAGACAAAAGAATAGCAATTAATTTAGATTGGGAAAGGCCCTTATCACCCTGCCACACACTATCAGCATCTACTTCAGGACTGCTTCACTCCTTTATGAATACATTTGCTGTCAGTTTTTACATTGGAAAACAAACTGATTCTTAGAGATGTAATTATGTTGAGTGATCTGTGGGCAGCAGAAACTCGAGTTGCAGGACTGGAGCTACTGTCATCCATTAATTTTGTACTTCATTAGATTGTCCTGGCAAAGAAGGAGCCAGACACTTCACAGGGGTGGCTGAATGCTGAATATCTCCCCTGCACTGTGGAGAGGCAGGAACGGGGCAGGATCCTGCTGGCCTGCAGGAACTCCAGGGGGTTCTCTGTGCCTGTGCTGGGTTTGTGCTTAAGGTAGAATCTAACCCCCTGTTTCTGCTTGGTTCTGAGAAGGCTTCTCAGAGGCTTCTCAGGAGACTCTGGAAGTTATTGAGCCATTGATGAAGATTTAATTTAATCCTGAGCTCTTTTGAGGTCTTCAGTCCTACGGTCTGCATGAAATGTCTTGGGACCCCCGAACATCCCCACTTGCAGAGCAACAGCATTGTGCATGGACCAAGCTCTCTGTTCTCTTAGAAAAGAATTGGTTTTGTGAAGAAAAGAGGTAGCAGATGAAACGAAGCAGATACCTGTGTGCATTGTGCAATATTACATCTCGTGTGTCCTGCAGCGTTCTTAGCTAGGAGATCTGAAAATAATACCCTAAAACCAATTTTAGGCACTCTCTGTTTCCATCTCTTTGTCCTTCACATGGATAACTTCCCTGTAAAACACACCTTGGTCTGCAGTGAGGAGCACAAAATCTTCCTGGCAGCCACGTAAGCAGACAGCCAGGTGCCTGCACCCAGCCCACGGGTGCACGGGGACACGTGTTCTGCTGATCTGCATCGCTGCAGCTCTGCTGACCCTGTGGATCCTCACAGGTGGGACAGGCAGTTCCTTCCTCCAGTGGCATAAACCCAGCACACTTTCTCTGAAGTCACTGGTGGGCCTTTCCTGTGCAGGTTGTGAGCTAGGAGCATTATTCTGGTGTCTGTCCTCAGTTCAGCACTTCTGTAACGTGACTTTACTGACATCATTTTACACTAAGTGAAACCTGTTTTTTTCCTGTCTCTGATATTTGTGTGTTTCTGCATTCGAGCTCCTCCTAAGGCTGGGTTAAAAGGCTACTCAGCAGTTTTCAAGATGACTGAGAAAATGTTATGGAAGATACTTATAATGATGGAGAACAGTTGTTGGAAAGCTGGTTTCTGAAGCCCTTTGGAAGTGATTTGTGTTAGCTTCAAGAAGAATTAAATTATAAAGTATCAATTAGCTTTTACTGTAAGAGGAAGTGCTGATGAGACAAGGGGTGAATGGCTTTAAACTGGACAAGGTATGTTTAGGTGAGCTGGGAGGCACAAATCCTTCCTGGGCAGGGTGGGGTGGCCCTGGCACAGGGTGCCCAGAGAGGCTGTGGCTGCCCCTGGATCCCTGTCAGGGTTCAAGGCCGGGTTGGATGGGGCTTTGGAGTCACTGATATTTTCCATCTCTGAATAAATTCATCCCAAAATCAGTGATGAGGTGTGATTTACTGGAATGTTCTTTGCATCTGTAGCTTCAGTAGGACTCAGATCTAGGGGACTTGTGGCCTGGTGTGAGGATGAGTGTGGACAACCTTCTGGTGTTGCTCTTAGCTGAGCTGTTTTCCCTGAAAATGTCACCACAATTGACAGGGATTTTCCTCCTGGACACACTTAGTCCTGTTGCAGGTGTCAGTGAACAAACCTCCCAGGGAGCAATTCAAAGCACTGCCCTGTCTTCCCTCATCTCACTCTACACCATGGGAAGGATTAGGGGTTAACTGCTCTTCAAACTAATTTTTTGACCCCACCACCATCACTTCCACGTGACTCATTTTTCCAGACAAGTCTTTTTTTTTTTTGCTTTTTGCCTCAGCTGTTTTAATCTTTAAATTAAAGGTTCATGACATCATTTTTCACAGTTAAGTTCCATCCAGCGAAGCTGTGTGGGAAAGTTCAGAAACAAACTTATTTTAGTAGATGGGTAAATAATTTCAAAAATCCTTTCTGCTTGAAAGCTGATTTGTAAGTTGTCTTTTCATGCTGGCACTGAACATGGGACCATGTAATAATCTTCCATTTGACTAAAAAATAATTTCCATATTGCACACTTTTTTCATTAAAGAGTGACTTTCAGAAAAAGCTTTCTCCAGGGAAAAAGAGGGCCAAGCCTATCTTTGCAACCAGATTATTGTTACAGGTTGCTTGTAAAATGAACATAAACCAGTTCAAGCTACCAGTATTTCTCTTGCTTTCCCTCAAAAAAAATACCCCACACAGAAAATTTACTGCCCCTTGTGCATCAGAATTGAAAGTCTAATATTAGCTCTTCCAGCCTTCCATTAATTATTTCTTTCTGGCTATGTGATGATCTCCCTTGGGAGGCATCTTGAGCCCAAAGAAGTTCTCCATGTCTCTGCTAGATGACTTTTTGAGTCACTTCAGGTGCTGTGGACTTCCATGGTGTTAATCCATCTCCTCAAGGTCACGTGTTAATGCAGCGTCTCCAGGAGGGACAGATGTTTCTGTGACAGACATCTGCCAAGAAGGACTTTGTCTTTCTCCATGACTGCACTAGCTGTAGTAAGTGTTCTGCTTCCATCTTCTTCACACAGTGGCAAGTTTCTGATGGGCTTTTGCTTATTCAGACAACCAAGGCTGTAATTTGGGAATCAGAACAGAAATAGGGTGATACCTGTTGAGTTCATAGTTGAAAGAGCATCTGTCACAGCTGGTTTTCCTGCAAGTGACAGTGCTGTGTGTGCAAATACACCCAACTCCAGAACACACCAAATGTGGGCTTTGTATGAGTGTCATTAACCAGAACTGACCAGCTGAATAGGAAATTTTATTTAAATAAACTTATAAAATGACTTCTGACATAGTGCTACTGGGCCTGCTGCTGATAGCACCGAGGCTGCTTTACCTGCTGCAGGCAGATAGGAATTCTCTCAAAGCTGTTATAAGGCAGAAGAGTTGATAAGATTTTCTTGTATTCATTTTTGTTGTCATTAAAATAGGTTTTTAAAAAGAAATCATTTCATTTAATAGTGAAATGGGAATAAAACCAACCACCTTGTCCTCCTGCCACTGAACACTATTGTGGTAGGGAAGTATTAGGCTTTCAAAATAACCTGATTTATGGCCAGACAAAAGTCACTTTTCCTGACTTAGATCAGGATTTTTCCATCACAGACCTTTTCTAGGACCTTGGAAAACTAGGTGAGGACTTGGTATTCTGCCAGGTAAGAGAAGCAGAGTGCCATGAAGCCCCTTAGATGAGTAGAAGTGCAGGATCTTGCCAGCTGATGGCTTTAGCACACAGAGCACAGGTCTGCTTCGCCTGCTCACGTGCACAGAGGAGCTTGGGATGCCTCACAGGAGCTCTTGGGAGCACCTTGGCATCTCTTCCACAAACATACCCAGCCTCACCTCAAAATCTGCAAAGCCTTTTTGAGTCCTGGACCTCAAAGGCTGCTGTGGACCTCCCAAGGGCTGTCTGGTCTCCAGGATAGTCACAGACCTCCTGACACAGACCTGTCACCGTCCAATTCACTCACCCGTGTGCCGGCGCCGTGTCCCTCCAGTGGGCATTTGGGCACATTCCTCCTTTCAGCATTAATCTGGTCTAATTAGCCAACTTCTAAATTACTTTGATTTAATCCTAGTGTGATAATCACTTGTCATTTCTTGACAGCACATGATGAGTAACCCCGTGGCCTCTCAGTGTGTTCTGAACGACTCACATCCCTCTGGCCTTTGTTTCTATCACTGATTCTATTTCCCTTTCCACTCATCCTTCTACCCCTGCACTTCTCCTTTCAGAACTCACCAGAGATCCTCTTGTGCAGCTCCCCTGTCGCTGCTGAGGCTCTCTGCATACCCAGTCTCTGGCTGGACACGTTGTTGCACCCTCTGGCAGAGGGACCTTCTCAGACCTGCTGTTTGCTCCAGTTCTCATCAGTCTCAAGGTGACATTCCCTGGGGACGGACTCATCGGAGCGAGGTGCCCATAGATTTCTCCTGGGGTGTCCCCTGCAGTGGCTGAAGTGCACACTGAGCTGCAGCACCCGAGGTTCTGCTCCCCCAGACACCCCAGGAAGGGTCAGCACCTTCCCAGGGTCCGAAATCCCGCAGCCCAAACGTGTTTTGTTCTGGAAACTTGATCAATGACAGCTTGGACAGGCTGCTTTTTCTGGGGAGTTTTTGTCTCAGGATGATCTCTGCTCCTCTGATAAAGAATGTTTTATTTATGAAGCAGTAATTAGGCTCTCTTCCTAATGAGATTCCACTGTGCTGACAAATAGGGTATGGAAATGTGAGGATGCAGCATCACAGGGCAAGAGTTAGGAAATGGGTGGCTGTCCATAAAGTAGCAACACTGCTCTTACTCATCTGCCAGCCTGATTGCAAGGATATCTTCCTGCTCATTCTGGTAATAGGCTATTATTTGTATATTTTAATATCAAATTAATAAAACACTTGAATAAAGTTAAACCAATTTATTAATGGTTTCTCCACAGCATGTGGAAAGGGTGATGATATTTTCCTGATCAGTTCAGGACAGTTACGAGATTCAGGACAACAGAAATTACTGAAGACCCTGTGTAAACCACAGTTAAAGTACTATTGCTTTTTAAGAACCAGTGTTGTGACAATGCCTTGACTAAAAAGAGCAGAATACAAACTGAATTGATTCCAAGAAATGCTGCAGAGGTAATTTCCTAATTTCCATTTACATTTAGGCTTTCCTAATTTCCATGTGCAAAGGAGAGCTTGTTCTCAGCTGTCAAGTAATCAGGTGATGGTTTCACGTGTGTGCACAGCACCAGAGTACTTCTGGCTGAGCAGTCACCTCATTGGTAAGGGATGATGCCTTTGCACCAGTCTGTTTCCTTCTGGATTTTAAATCATGTGCAATGGGTGTAAGGTTACTGACACTGTACTGGAAATGCTCTGGGGAGTGATGTTTACACTGGTTAAAGGATTTGTGGTTTCTTTGTACCAAGCTGAGGAGCAGGATGGGGCAGAATCACAGTGACAGAAACCTGTAAAAAATTTTAATTGTCTTATTAGATGTAGAATTCAAGAGTGTCTTGAAAATACCCCATGAAATCCCCCTTTTATTCCAGTGCATGACTAGCAGAGTGTCCCTTAGGCAGCTTAATTTTAAGCTTTTTTTAAAGTTATTTTTCAAGAAGTTTTAAATTATAAATACCAAAATGTATGTCTTAGATTTTTCATACTCATCTTTTTTTTTTCTAACTTTCTGCAAGTATAGAAAAGTCTGGTGTAGCCTAAACACATGTGTGTTCTGGTTCAACACTTAATGGTATGGAAGAGGAAACCCTCTTTGCCAGTTGCCAATAAGAGCATTTGGAGATTTGCCTGCTCCAAGTTTATTGTTTCTTTGAATTTTCTCATGAGAAGTTGATAACTGTACAGTGAAATGGTGGTTTGCACTGGGAAGCTGTTTGCACCAGTAGCCTTGGGTACACAGCAGCATGGCTGGCTGGGGCAGGTGACAAATGCTTTTCACAAAACCCTGGTAGTTCCTATAGAGGAAGACTCAAATTTGTATGTATTAAAATAATTTAATTGCTTAGCTTAATTTCTTACTTTGTTTCTTAGGTGGAGAGGTGATGAGCACACAGAAACTCATTGGGCAGGTTTATTTGTGTGGTTAATGTCTTAATAAGACATTTCTTTAGGCTCCTTTATTCCCTTTTCTCCCTCACCTGTAAACCTGCCTGTGCACCCATTTTCCTGCTTCATAAGAGTGATTTAAAACTCACCTTTTTTGCAGAGAGTAGTGTGGAAAACTACTCCATAACCTTGTTTTCCTCCTTCTGTAATATTGATGTAAACCTCATTTTTCTGTAGGGAGTAGCTCAGAAAGCTGCAGTGTAACCTTCAGAACATATTATTATTTCCAAGTGACTCACTTCTTTCCCCCTTGTTCTCTAATTCTTCTTTTCTGTGCCCTTCCTTTGTTTGTTACCTTGTCCTAATGCTGCACTCCATCCATACCTGTCCTAAAATCCTCTGCTGCCATTCCAGTAGGATGGAGATGCAGTAAATAATTGTTCTGGATGACTGTCAGCTTTCTGTGGGGATGATTT
>VXBZ01006905.1:17484-143785 GCA_013399135.1 Heliornis fulica | reverse complement strand
GTCGCCAGCTGGATTTGGCTCCATTCACCACCGCTCTCTGGGCTCGGCCATCCAGCCAGTTTTTAACCCAGCACAGAGTGCACTTGTCCAAGCCGTGAGCAGCCAGCTTCTGCAGGAGAATGCTGTGGGAGACGGTGTCAAAGGCCTTGCTGAAGTCCAAGTAGACAACATCCACAGCCTTCCCCTCATCCACTAAACGGGTCACCTTGTCGTAAAAGGAGACCAGGTTAGAGAAGCAGGACCTGCCCTTCATGAACCCGTGCTGGCTGAGCCTGATCCCCTGGTTGTCCTGCACCTGCCGCATGATGGCACTCAGGATGATCTGTTCCATGATCTTCCCCGGCACCGAGGTCAGGCTGACAGGCCTGTAGTTTCCCAGATCCTCCTTCCAACCCTTCTTATAAATGGGTGTCACATTTGCTAGTTTCCAGTCGTCTGGGACCTCCCCAGTTGACCAGGACTGCTGGTAGATGATGGAGAGTGGCTTGGCAATTTCTTCACAAGCAAATCAGAGTAAGATAATGAGAAAATGAAAACATTGAAAAATACCTTCCCACCACACCTCCCTTCTTCCCAGGCACAAATTCTCTCCTTCCTCCACCAAGTGGCACAGGGAGATGGGGAATGGGGGTTGCTGCAGTTCACACATTGTCTCTGCTACTTGTTCCTCCTCAGGGGAAGGACTCCTCACACTCTTCCTCTGCTCCAGTGTAGTGTCCCCCTTGTGGGACAACTCTCCACCAACTTCTCCAGTGTGAGGCTTTCCCACAGAATGCAGTTCTTCAATCTGCTCCAGTGTTGATCCTTTCCACAGTGCAGTCCTTCAGGAATAGACTCCAGCATGCATCCTCCATGAGGCCACAAGTCTCACCAGAAAACACACTCTGGTATGGGCTTCTTTGTCTATGGGTCCACAGGTCCTGCCAGGAGCCTGCTCCAGCATGGGCTTCCCATGGGGTCACAGCCACTGGCTCCAGCATGGGGTTCTTCATGGGCAGCATTTGGATATCTGTTCCATGGTGGACTTCTGTGGGGTACAGGGGGACAGTTTACCTCACCATAGTCTTCTCCAATGGATGCAGGGGAATCTCTGCTCTGGTGCCTGGAGCACCTCCTCCCCTTCCTTCTTCATCAACCTTGGTGTCTGCAGAGTTGTTCTTCTCACATATTCTCATTCCTCTCTCCCCCAGCAGCTGTTTCCACAACATATTTCATCCCCCTCTCAAACAGAGGTGCTACCACCGTTGCTGATGGCCTTGGCTTTTGACATAAGTTCATTCAGCAGTGTTTCTCGGAGCTGTTCACAGAATCACAGAATGTTAGGAGTGGGAAGGAACCTCAAAAATCATTTGGTCCAATCCCCCTGCCTGAGCAGGTTCACCTAGATTAAGTCACACAGGAACGTTCCCAGATTGGTCTTGAATGTCTCCAGAGAAAGAGACTCCACAACCTCTCTGGGCAGCCTGTTCCAGTGATCTGTCACCCTCACAGTGAAAAAGTTTTTCCTTACATTCACATGAAACTTTCTGTGTTCTAGCTTGGACCCATTGCCCCTTGTTCTATCACTGGCCAACACTGAGAAGAGCCTGAATCCATCGTCCTCACACTCACCCTTAACATAATTATAGACATTAATGAGGTCACCCCTCGGTCTCCTCCAAGCTAAAGAGCACAAGCTCCCTCAGCCTGTCCTCGTAAGGAAGATGTTCCACTCCCTTCATCTTGGTGGCCCTGCTCTCGACTCTTTCAAGGAGTTGTATGTCCTTCTGGAACTGAGGGGCCCAGAACTGGACACAATACTCCAGGTGTGGTCTCGCCAGGGCAGAGTAGAGGTGGAGAAGATAGATATCATTTCTATTGGCAAACCTTTTCCTACCTGTAAGCCACAGAGAAATCAGCCTGCCCATTACTTTGGTCTCAGGATCTATTCTTTTCAGGAAAGATTTTTCAGGAAAGGTGAATGTAGGCTATTGTTCCATATAACACTTAGGGGTGCAGCTACTCAGAAAGCATGGAAGCATAGACAGTTAAGCATGAAAATACAGCCTGTTTTTTTTATGCTTCTTTAAAAACATCTTTAGAAGAATTTAAGAGAACAAAACTAACGCATAGCAAGGCTGCCTAGAATTTTCCAGGCGTACACACTACTATGTCGCTGCTTTTTCTCTGTTTCTGTGTTGTCAAGTCCAAATAAAATACAAACCCATGAGTCAGATTCTGAAATATCAAGATATTTTATTTTTAAATAATGACCTTTAGTGGTTTTTGTATTTTCTTTCTAATTTTAGCTATGTGGGTTTTTTTTTTTTTCATGTTTCAAGCATAAGTAGGGAAACCTTGATTTTGTTAATGAAAAAAATGCATATAATTTGAACAATGTTTAACAGCTAGAGTTTTAAAGGCAATGTATATCACGGGATCTGTAATCATGTAATGACATTAAGCAAGTCTAGTGATGTCACTAAACACAGTTCATCATGAAGATCATAGATAATAGAGGACATTCTTCTGTAGTGACCTGTACTTCCCGCCCTGGTTCCCTGCTATTCTAAACTTCCAGAGATATCAAAAAAATTATGCTCCAATTAGTCTTTTGAAAGGAAAATAGCAGTCACTTCTTCATAGACATAAGTGAGGAGATAGCCCTGCTGTGGAGAACATTTTGCTTTTTGTACCTCACAGCAGGGAGGCAGAGTTTGTGGAGTGCTCCCTTTGTGCTTGGGTAATGTGCAAGTTTTCTGTCCTGTTCTCTAGTGATTCGAGAAAATTGTACTGTGAACCCAGGAGCTGTGAGAGTGATCCAATATCTACGTTTTAAGAATTGTAGCATGTGTGGGAATGCGATTCACCACTTACCTTGAGATTGCTCTGTCTACAGATTACACAGGAGGAAACAGTAAAATGAGAATTTATTTAAACAATCCAATCTAGCTAGGACTCTTTACTGGGTTCAGACAGGTAAACAGAAATAACAGGAACTTCACACATAAGGCTCCCTGTTATGGTTTAGCCTCAGCTGCCAAGCACCACACTGCTGCTCACTCACCCCCCACAAAGTGCGATTAGGTAGAGGATCTGAAGAGTGAAAGTGACAAAACTTGTGGGTTGAGATAAAACTGTGTGATAGGGAAAGCAAAAGCTGCACACACAAGCAAGGCAGGACAAGGAATCCATTCCCCAGTGCCCACGGGCAGGCAGGTGTTCAGCCATCCCCAGGACAGCAGGGCTATGTCATGCCTAATGGTGACTTTTAAAAATAGATGCCATCCTTCCAAACACTCCTCCCTTTCTCCTTTTTCCCCAGGTTTATATGCTGAGCTTGATGTCATATGTTATGGGATATCCCTTGGGTCATCTGTCCCAGCCATGTCCCCCCGCAACCCCTCATGCACCACCAGCTTGTGGGGGGTGGATGTGAGAATCAGAGAACGCCTTGGCTCTGTGTGAGCACTGCTCAGCAGTGACAAAAACATCCCTGTTGTTACCAACACTGCTTTCAGCACAAACCCATACCATAACCCTCAGAGTAGCTGCTGTGAAGAAAATTAGCTCAATGCCAGCCCAAACCAGCATACCACCTACGGTATAGATGAGTTTTCTGTCTGACCATACTGTCCAGCCATCAAAATGCTGTGATGCACACACAGAACTAAGATCTGGGTCATGAGCTAAATCACGTCCATGACACAACCGTTCACTGAAAAATATTTTAATTTCAGAATATCTCCGACGTTTTGTCCTTATACTTTTCTAGAATTTTATTTAGCTTTTACTATTACCACTCAACAGGATTTTCTGTGAGCCGTATCCCAGTCAGGGTGCTAGTCATGGCACTTTCCTTCAGGATAACACATAATCTCCATTAAACTTTTAAAATTCTAACAGCTGTTGTATATGGATAGTCACCTATTTTACAGAAAATGCACACAGTCTATTGACAATTGCACTAGTCATGGCTCAACCATGTTAGCCACTGATACGCTATTGGGTGAACACTTCCTTCTGCTATCTGTGAATGCCTTAAGTGTCAGAAAATAACAATGCTGAAACAGGAAAGATCTTTGAGGAGTCAGTAAGACAGACAGCATGTATGACAAGGCCTGGGCTTGACATTGAGATTTAAACATCTGTGTGGTGTTTGAAGGTCTAAGAAGCTGGGACGTAACTATTGAAGTACTTTGTTGTAATAGCTTGTTCTTTTTTTATTATTATTTACTTGAAAAAGTGAGATATGGAAAAATAGGCTCATAGTAGGGTGGTTTTGAGCCATGAATTGCTCTTTGATTCAGTTAATGGCAGTGTTCAACACTTTTCTTCCTCTTCTTTCAGAGATTTCTACTATATAAACCAATCTTAAATTAGTTTTAAATGCCTGCCCCAGCCTGTGCTTAAGCATGTCTGAAACCCATCTGTTTACTAGAAATATTTTTTTTCCAAATGATATATTCATTTCAAAGTTCAACATAGTTGCATGATTGTGTAAGACATTAATAATAGTACTTGTGATATCTCTACATACAGGGTTGTGTCAATCTTCTATTAAGTAATGGTAGAAATGTCACAGAATAAACACATTACCCTCCTGCCATGGCATTGGGAGCACTGGGCAGTGATGGATACTGCAGAAACAAAGGAAATGATTACAATGTAGTCTTGAATGTGAAGTTCTTCCTAACTGAATTGTAGAATTGAGTAACATACTTCAACTAATACTTTCTTCCTTATAAAGTAATTAAGTACCATTTAAAATAAAATGTCATATATCTTCTCTGGGCTCATACCTCAGACATTTAGGCATACCTGAATTTATTTTTAATTCCTGGGGTTTTTTTTATAATATCTTCACATAGCTCTATTTCACACTATCTAGACCAAATTCCACATAAAGATTCTTACAAGGTGCTTTTTTTTTCTCCTACAGCTTTTATGCAACTTTGTTTGTAAAATAAACATATTTTATAAGCTTTTTCTAATACATATTAGTGTATTGTGTACTAGTACTATGTACCAATACTAGTATTATGTATTAGTACTATGAGAAAGGTACTGATTTTAGGTAGAAAATCTAAACCTAGGAAATTAAAAATAAGATAAATGCATTTAATGAAAAGATTCTAGCCAGACAGAATGATAATATGTGGAAACTGAATATTGTGGGGGGTATATTTTTTCTAAGAAGAAACTGATTTCTTAGCAAACAAACCTTTAATTTTTCAGGTGGAAAATCAATGAACTGGGAAGGAGGTATTCGTGTGCCAGGGCTTCTTCGTTGGCCTGGAGTGCTACAGTCTGGTGCCTATATTGATGAGCCAACGAGTAACATGGATATATTTCCTACCATAGTGAAACTTGCTGAGGCAGAGTTACCCTCTGACAGGTAGAGTCTTTAGTTATCTCTGTTTTAGAGAAAGTCTCATAAATGTTACATACATTCTGGTCATGTCTATTAAAATAAAAGTTAAGAATGAAAAGAAGAAACTAGATTTTAAACCCACTTTCTTGTCATAACTTAAGTAGCATGTTGTCTTTTTTCATAATGATGTGCTGATGTATTTTACAGGAATGTTTTATGTAAATACACATTAATTTGCAGAACAATCACCAAGAAACAAGAAGAGAATTCCAAGAGCACCATACCTAGAGAAGGCCTAGAATAATTTACTAAAAGCAAAAATGAATGTATCGTAGGTCTCTCTTCTGCATGAGCAAATGCGGTAGAAAAAGGAATTGCAAGTTTAAATTATTTGAAACTTTACAACTCAACTTTGGCCTTCTTAGTGTAACAAAACACACCAAAAGGACAGCTAGGCTTTTTTTTTTTGTTTGTTTTGGTTTTGGGTTTTTTTGTTTTGTTTTTTGTTTGGGGTTTTTGTTTGTTTCTTTGGGTTTTGGGTTTTTTTTTGTGGGTTTGTTTGTTTGTTTGTTTTTTGGATGGGGGGGTTGTTCTCTAGCAAGTTAATGAAAGTAATTCCTTACAGAGTTTTGCAGCCTGATAAGACTTCTAAAATTCATAAGATGCTTTGTTGACATTCTTTGTGCTTTGTCTTGTTTGGAACATACACTGTCACAGTAGCAAGGTGCCTCAACCTAAACTCTGTTGCTATCCAAGTACAGCAAGTGGAGAAACCTGCTGATATGCATACACCTTGAACATACCTACCATACACAAACAGCCTTTGAGCACAAAACATCCAGAATCCACACGAGTAAAACCAGTGCTGAGCAGAGACACTTGGCTAATGATGATTCACTGAGTACTTGAAGGAAATGACTGGATAGGACATGTGTAAGACATGAAAAATTAGTCAGGCTGGTCCTGAGAGATCCCATATAAGCAGTTACTGTCAAACCTGAGCAGTCCGGATTGTTCTTAATGTGGGCAGATCTTATGCACTTTGTTTTCATATTTCTGGAGTGAAGACAAAGCACCAGTAGTTTATTGTTATGTCTTTGATAGAAATCCCAATATACTTGTGTAATTTTGACTTGCAAGTTGCATCACTCTGATTCTTCCATGTAGATGAGATACCATAATTACTGCTTCGTGGCAAGTCATGGACTAGCTTCAGCAACTGAATTCCTATCACTCCACTGAATTCTTCTTTAGAACCAAGAGAAATGACTAAAATTAGGATTCAGTCACTGAGAGGGAGCAGGTTAAAAAGGGAAGGAGGAGGTGCTCCTAGTTAAAGAAGAAAAATAACTCATCAGAAAGAAAAGTCTCATATATCCCCTTGAAACCAACAGTTGTGGGAATGCAAGAGTACTGGAGACATACTATTGGAGACAGCCTTTTCCCCATCATCAGGCTGTAGTAGAGAAAGTGTCCAGATCTCAACTTCATAGTGAGCAAGCCAGCAGAGGCAAGGCAATAGTTCATTACTCAGGAAACAAAACATGGCAAATTAGAAGTGGGAAAGACTCAAATTCAACAGACCCCCACAGATAGAAGTGCACCCAGAAAGCAGAGTTATTGGTCCGCAGAGCTTTAGCAATACGAGGATGTTTTGTTTCCCATCCTTTGAGGAGAGTCCAACACAGACTGGTGCTGTTGCATAGAACTGCTGCCAAGAATTTCATAGTCATACATATCTTATGGCATAAAAAAGTGACATGAATAACCATCTTTTAGTAGTTAATCTGAAAATTATTTTGTGGGTTTATAAAATTAACATTAATATAAACATTTTTAAAGTTTATGAGTTGTTGCTCAAAATCCTTAAAAAAGAATTACCTGCTGATGTAGATCAGCCGAAAGTAATTTCCTATAAAACTTTTTGTAAATTTGTAATTCACACCAGGTCAAAAATGCACACTGTGATTTCTTCCCTGCCTGCTGGTTGCAGCAATTTGAAGGCTTAATTTATGGAAAAATTTAAATGCCTTTCTTATTTTATAACTCCATTTTGATGTAAATTGCCTGATTCCTCCAAAGCATGACCAAAATTGTCAAGCAGCATTTAGAGAATTTACATTTATTTATGTATATATTGCTCTGTGTATGCATGTGTAGTTGATAAACACATATTTAAAAATAGTTAATTTTCAACTTTTAAATTACTAGTTCTGCCTTAAATCCTTGCATAATTTACTGGACTGAGTTCTGACATTATTTCTGGGCATGTTAACACAGCACAGCACAAATTTCTTTTGTTTCAGGGTTACTTTGGCCAGAGAACTCCCAAACAGCTTGACCATGTATAGCTGGAGGACTGTGTTGTAGAAATTTATTCACATATGTCTGTTCACTCTCTCAGAAGAAGAAAAAGAAGATAAAACTGTTTTGAGGAAACAGGCATTCCTCATGGCAAAATGCAAAATTAATGTTTCCTGAAATAATATAAAAAGCAAAGGGGAAGAGCACCTGAGATTGTTTCTCTGAATTGACCAAATGCAGGTGGCCATTCAGGTTTATTTTTTTAAATAGTGGACACACAGAGTTATAATATCTTCTCAGTAAAGTGAGGTTTGGGCTATTGTTCTGATTTTGAAATGCTTTCTTTCTCAGAGTTATTGATGGACATGATCTGATGCCCTTACTTCAAGGAAAAGTTACACGATCTAAGCATGAATTTCTCTTCCATTACTGTAATGCATATTTAAATGCAGTGCGCTGGCATCCAGGAAACAGTAAGTAAACTTGCCTGTTCGAATTTTAAATATTTCATATAGTTTTTTATTGAAGCTTGAAAAGAAACAGAAACAAGCCTTGGGCCATAGTATCAAACAAGTAGTTTAAAATATCTATATGTTTTCTTTCTTTTTCACTTTTCTTTTTGCTACAATGCCCCTATTCACCAATATACTGTTTGACATTAGTTTGTTGCTATGAGTTAACATTTCACATTGATACAATACTGAGATTTATGGTATCTGAAAATATTTTTTTAAAAACTTGCCTGCAAGAGAGTCTGTGTTACAGAAGGAAGTAGTCAAGGTTATCTATTTGATCATCCTAAAAATGCATAGATAATAGGATGGCTTGCAATACAACAGCACAAGTATGTTGTCAGCTTGGCTATTTTTATTACTGGGTTAGCAGAGTACAGGGGAAAGACTGAGTCAAAGTCATCATTATCCAATAAATAAATACAGCATTTTTGGATCCCTTCGCATGCTTTTTCAATGAACAATGTAATTCCAATTTGTAGGCCAAGGAAAGAAGCATTTCCTAGTGGTTTGCCTTTTTTTAACTAACAGCTCAGTGTTTCTGCTAGCAACTTCCATGTTAACCAAAGCCTGTTTCCCTTTCTATGAAAATCTCTGCACTGAAAGAAGTCAAACACACTTTTCTCTCATCTCAGTTGACATTCAAAGTGACAACTTGTGTTAACAGCTTCAAAATTATGAACCAAGACAAGTTTTGGTGTATCACTTTTGGGTTTAATTACCTTGGGAAAGTTGTCTTGCTTAATAGTTAATGTGGAAACATAAAATGATTCTGAAACTTTGTTTTCTCAGTCATTTGTAGGCTGACTCTCTACCTGTCTTGGACTAAAGAAAGGGAAAATACTGCATATAACATATTTGCCATTACTTTGCCTATATATTTTGTAGCAGATGAATAATCATAAGGAAGAACCAAGCAATGGGGTTATCTAGTACCATTTTGTATCTGAAGTCAGATGAAATTGTACTGTATCATCATGAGACTTTCAAACATTCACCTTTGCAAGATGCAGTACCCCTTCTCTGAGGAAAGGTCAGCTTTATTTTTCACTGAAAGGAGAATTTAATGGAAAATGAACAGGAGCAATAGTGAGGGACTAGCCTATTGTATTTACTTGAGAAGCAACAGTGTAGATTGGGATTCTCTATTTATCCTATCTCCAAGGCAATCAAAAGAGAGAAACCATTCAGAACCTGGCAATAATATATTCATAACACAGATGATTTCTCTATGGAAGGTTTTTGACTAACTTGTTAGCCTCTATTGCAGTATAAGAGTAGGGAATAACCAGATATTTCTCTCTATTCTCTTCTGTGCCAGTCCTCTGGGAATGCTCAACATTGTCTTCCTTACTTGACCAATATCAGATCTTAAAAAAATATTTTTTTCATTTAGACAATACAGTCATATTTGTAAAGAAAATTTTTGCAGTCAGCTAAAGGTCTGCCCCTGTTTATCTCTCTCCCACGTGTAATTGTTGTATAGAGATATATACCTGCATTACAGCTGCACACCCCTGGTGCTGTCCGCACTGCTGTGAGTACTCCTGCAGAAAGACTAGTATGTTTGGGTTTTTGTCTGATAACTTGGTACCTCTATATGAAGTGACTGATAAGTTCAAAGTGCATTATATTACCAGTGAGAATATTATTGTCTTCCAGCCTCCCACCACAGTTCACTCTTTACAGTTAGTCTTGAGTTCACTTAAAGTCACTATTTCTTCTGCTACTAAGTGATATTTTAGCATTAGAAGTAAATATAAGTAAAACATAAATATAATGCAGGGTTTTTTGTTTTTTTCTTTTTTTTTGGTTGGTTTGTTTTTTTTTCATGGACAAGCAAATTTTTTTAAACATTTAATAAAATCATTGCAGAGCTTTTTCCTAGCAGCAAAGAACCAAATTAGCAATATCCTATAGCAGCAGCAGTTCCTTCCCTATATTTAGGAATACATCCAAGAGAGTCAATGAGGCCGTGTTCATTAAGGACAGACCAAAAAGCTGGAAAACTGCAAATTTCACTTGACTTCATCACACTACTATCATCTGTAAGTCTTCGAGGTTTGAGTATAGATTTATAACCATTCCTAACTCTACATGTATTTTCCATTATCCAGAAAAATCTGTAGATTCTCTCATCTTTTAGTTGCATCTTGCTAATAACTGTAATCAGGTGAATAGCACTTAATTCAGAGAGGACTGCCAGATAATTAATATTCTTAAGGGTAGTCTTGAAGGTGTGATACTCCTTACTTAAGAAAAATCAGGAAATTACTTTAAGAAAAGTCATCAAGGAACAGTTGTGTCTTTCTGTGTACTGTAAATTGTTTTTTAGACCAGGAAAGACTTGTGTTTTAGCAATCTGTATTTCCCAGACAGTTAAATAGGCTGACTAGGTCCATTGGAATGGTGTCCAATGCAGGTCCTTTGGAATTGTGTGAGAACATACTACCTGCAAATTATTCCTGCATGGCATCATGGATCAATGGTGGACTAACTCTGCCTCCAACTAGACACAAGGAAAAGAAGCTGTGGAAGTGTGAAATGGTCAACCCCATCAATGGTCAGCATCTTCTGTACTGCTCTGGTGATTGGCCACAGCTTATTAGAAGGACCCAATAGTCCTACTAGTCTGAGACTACATTATAGATTGTTGATCCCTTCATTAAATGTGTAATTTCTATTATTTTTAAAGATGTACTTTTTGAAGAACAAAGCAGCTGTCGGAGAAACGGCTGGAGACAGACACCATCCTTTGATGATCGGAAAGCCTCCTTTATTGCTCACAACAGGGTGCCTTTTATCTACAGCTATAATTAGCTCATACATATTGCAAAAGCAGAGCTCAGCATTGGTCCGTGACCAAATGCCAACTCCTCCCAGTTTGTATCAGTTTGTATCTTTCGGCTAGTCTTGCAGTTAGCCGTCTTCCTTATATGGGCATTCATGTTTCTTTTGCACCTTGTTGTTGTGCAGCACCTGGGCTCAAGGACACTGTGTCCTTGGGCCTGCTGTGCTAAACTTTGGCTGTACTAAACTTTGCCTAACTTGACTGAGTCGTGCCCCTTCTCCATTAGCCATTCACTGGCTAATCTCCCCACAGCAGCAACAGCTAGAAATTAATAGAATAGAAATCGTACAACTGCTAAGGAAAATTCTATTTATTTATTTGTTTATTAACTAGCATAGAGTCCATTCTCATTAAAGACTAAAGATGTATATATTGCATTTATGGACTTATTAATGCATATATTGTGAAGTTTCTTGCTCTGTTTATTTTCCGTCTTGGTTTGTATGTCAACTTTAGCTCGCATGTTCTGCTTATTTCCTAGACACTAAAAAATGTAGTATTAGCTTTGATCCTAAGGAAAAATGCATATACTAGGAAGTGAGAAGGTATCAAAAGATCTGCTTAGTCATTTAGTAGTTTGTCGTCTTCAACGTCTAAACATTCTGTATGATTCTGTGTGTGTGTGTGTGATTCCCTTCTTAAATATCTTTGCTATTGTTAGATTCCGCTGTGCTTCAGTCTGAAAAAAATTACTTTAATTTTTCAGTCTGTATGTATGAAATGTGTAAATTTCATTTATGTTAAATTTGTAGTGATTACACACCTTTCCCTTGCTTGCAAGTTTCTAACATCTGACTTAATGAGGTGTGTTTCTGACATCATCTAGGGAAGATCAGAAACACCAAAATAAGCTATTATCATTTTACATTTATATACTTAGAGATGTGCTGGTTTTGACAGACTTGATTATCTTCTAATAAGTAATATGGGTGCTTGTAATACAAAATTTTTTTAGTTATTGCTGAACAGTGCTTACACAGTAAAGGACTGTCATGGTTTAACTCCAGCCAGCAACAAAGCAACACACAGCTTCTGCCTCACTTACCTCACAGTGGGATGAGGGAGAGAATAAGAAGGGTAAAGGTGAGAAAACTCATGGGTTGAAATAAAGACAGTTTAATAGGTAAAGCAAAAGCCACATGCACAGGCAGGGTCATTGCCATTGCTGTTACTGGAGCGCTCCCAGCTAAGCACGGTAAGATGATAAGCAGTACAGCACTGCAGCACGCAGCAAAAGCCAAAAGCAGCCACTAATGAGCACTCGGCTTTACTATACACTAAGGCAAGGAAGCCCCATGGCAAGCACAGGAGCCTGCCAATTAATAGATAAACAGCAAGAAATTCAGTCTCACACTTTCCAGCCAAATCTGTCATTATCTCAAACCCTTCAAGTCCCACATTGTGTTCCAAAAAAAACTGTCATGGTTTAATCTAAGTCAGAAGCTAAGCACCACACAGACCGTTGCTCACTACCTTCACAGTGGGATGGGGCAGAGAACTGGAAGGGCAAAAGTGAGGAATCCTATAGGTTGAGATAAAGACAGTTTAATGGAAAAGTCAAAAGCCACAATCAAAGCAGGACAAGGAATTGATTCACCACTGCCCATGGACACCATCTCCAGGAAAGCAGGGATTCGTCACATGTAAAGGTGACAGGGGAAGACTAATGCCATCACTCCAAATATCCCTGTCTTCTTATTTCTCCAGCTTTATATTCTGAGCATCATGTCATAATGTATGGGATATACCATATATCAGTTAGGGTCAGTTTTCTCGGCCATGTCTCTTCCCAACTCCTTGTGCACCCCCAGTCTCCTCACTGGTGGGGTGGGGTGAGAAGCAGAGAAGT
Organism: Heliornis fulica; assembly: GCA_013399135.1. Taxonomy (NCBI): domain Eukaryota; kingdom Metazoa; phylum Chordata; class Aves; order Gruiformes; family Heliornithidae; genus Heliornis; species Heliornis fulica. The sequence goes on along the minus strand of VXBZ01006905.1, from coordinate 130,916 downwards.
GCAAGCACTTCTTAACAGTAACAAAAACATCCATGTGTTATGAACACTACTTTCAGCACAAACCCAAATCAGGGCCTATAGTAGCTACTATAGAAAAGTAACTCTTTCCCAGCCAAAGTTTATGTTCCCAGACTTGGCACAAGAGGCTAAGGATTCCTTGTAGCCAAATCAATTCACATCTTCATTGAGACCTGTTAATTAGGTCAGATACTGCATTCACAACATACTTCCCCCTTCATCAGCCCTTTAAAGGAACATTTGGAGGATATGTGCTATGTAATGCTCTTCTCAGCCAACATTTAAACTTTAAGCTTTATCGTTTTTAGGGAGATGTGGAAAGAATCTGTCTTTCTTCTACCCTGCTTCTCATTCTCAGGCACAGAAATTAACATAATTTTCTTCTCCTTCTCTTTTTATTTCACTTATTTTTTTTTTTCCTGATACTAATAAATAGTCTACATTAACCTTCACATTCTGAATTAAAGGGATGAAATATCAGGCAATTTTCTTTGCTCATCATTCCTGTCTCACTCATAGAGTCATGCAGGCTGACACTTGTTACTAGCACCTTAGAAAAAGCCATAACATAGAGTCTTAGTGCTTGGAGGATGGTTTCCTGTTATAAGTCCTTATAAATATGTTTAATTTAACTGATCTGTTAAAAATATAGAAAGACCTGCTGAAACAGAGTCAGCATAGTACTGTGATTTCATTGTCGATGCTTACTATCCACAACTGCCTGGTATACCATGTAAGTACCAAGATATGAAAGCAGTGCCTTTGTAAATAAAAGAAAAATCCCCAAACTTTTCTCTCTGCCCAGTATTGTGCAATCATTTAAGTTGTTTTGATTATTAAAAAAAAAAAAAAAAAGGATTTAAACCAAAGCAGGTATAGGATTTACCTTTAATTTCCTGAGCTGAGCCACCCAAAGTTTTATGTGGCTTTCTGTTAGTCATGAATGTCAGATTATATTTTGGCCTAATTTAACTCTGATCACATGTTCTTGTGTTAGTCCAAGTAGAGCAGTACTTGTGTATTTGCTAAAGTTATAATTTAGCATAACTGAAAACTAAAAACCTATCAGGAGCTCTGTCTCCAGGACATTACTGGCATATGAATCAGTACTATTAAAAATGTATTGCTATGACAACTTCATTATAAGGGGAAAATTCATCAGATACAGAGCAAATCTACTGTTGAAGGGAAATGCTGCATCTTTCAGGCTACTTGGATTGTGTGCAAAATTTTCATTTGATAAGGAGGAAATGTATTGTAATCCTCTATTAAACATTGAAAAATGTAATGCAATTCAGTCCCTTCTGTAAAGAAATAATCTTTTGGTGTAGCATTATGATGCTACTAATAAAAATACACTGTTTCTGAAAAATGCTAGAATGACTTTACTAGCAACACTTCAAAATGGATTTCATTATTCAGTGGAAAATGTCATTCAGTAAACAAAAGGCAAAGAGACTTGCTATGGGAAGCTGATTTGAGGCATGGTAGACAACAGAATCAAACTACCTTAACATGCAAATGACTTTTAAAGAAAGTAGAAGTTCACTGAAAAATTACATAGACATTTTCTACTTTGCCTCACTTAATACACAGGTTATATTTCAATTTGTCTTCATTCTGTGTTTCTTGTATGTTTTGATATACTGGAATTACTGCAAATCATTTGATAAAATTGACCAGTCAGAGATTAATTTTTATATGGTTGTAGGATTCATAGCTTTTGTGATTCCTGACTGTTGCAATGCTCTCCATTATCCAACTGTCTTCAGTATTTCATGAGAGCTGTTTTGTTCTTTGATCAGGGATGAGGGGATCTTCCTAGCCATACATTTAACCTTTTCTGCAGTATGAGCTGTTACACATTGAAAACAAACAAAAAGAGAGGAATATGTTCTGGTTTGCATCTTTCAGACTGTGTATGTAGGATAAACTTAGAGGGTTTTTCTTTAAGAGGTTCCTTCAGGTTCTGTTTCAGTAAATATCTTGTAATCATAAGAGAGGAGGAAGCAAGAGAAATCTGCTCAGAAGGGCCAATTTGTAACAGCTTGTGGTTTGGACAGGTATCACCTTTCTTGTGAAATGTACTTGAAATACAGTGTATTTCTGAAGAAATGAAAGCAAGCACAGTACCCTAAAGGGTAATAACACTTACCTAGAGGTTCCTTGGTTGTCCATGCAAGCATCCTGGTGTTCTTGCCTGACTTTGCTGGGATACATCTCTCCTGGAAGTGATTATACTTGAATACTAACCAGATTTCTTGGGCTCCTCTTCCCTCCAGGGTTTTGTCCCATGGTACTTTATCAAGTAGGTCCCTGAAGAGGCCAAAGTTTGTTCTCCTAAAGTCCAAGAACTTGCTGTGTGCATTCCTCACTTTTCTAAGAACCTTAAACTCCATCATTTTATGGTCTCTGCAGACAAGATTGCTCTTGAGCTTCACATTCCCCACCAGCCCCTCCTTGTTGATAAGGACAAGGCCCAGCATGGCTTCTGTCCTTGCGGGCCCCTATATCACTTGTATCATATTACAGGAAGCTCCTGCATTGCTTTTGCCCCACCGTGTTGTCCCTCCAACAGATATTTAGGTGATTGAAATTCTCTGTGGGGATAAGAGCTTGTGAAAGTAAGGCTACTCCTATATGTATAGAGAGAGAGTCATCCGTTGACTCTTCCTCATTGAGTGTCCTGTAGCAGACCCCCACTGCAGTGTTACCTGTTCCTGTCCTCCCTTTACTTCTGACCCATAAGTTCTCTGTCTGTCCTTTATCCATCCCAGAGTGGAGCTCCATATACTCCAGCTGGTCATTCACATAGAGGATGACACCCCCTCCTTGTCTCCTCTCTGTCACCCCAATAGAGCCTGTATCCTTGCATTCCAAACCCCCAGCCATAGGACCCATCCCACCACATCTCCATGATGCAAATAAATCATAGCCCTGAAAGTGTGACTGTGTCTCCAGCTCCTCTTGTTTGCTTCCGATGCTACAGGTGTTTGTGCAGAGGCCTTCACTTGGCCCCTGATGAAGCTGACTTACTGGCTGAAGTGGCTGGAACTCCTTTGTGCTGCACTTCAAATGCTCTCCTCCTGACCTGTGATCACTGTCCAGACTCTGGGTGTTTATTGCATTGGCATCAAGCTGATGGTAGTGGGATGGATTGAAGTTCCACCACACACCCCCAGCCCTCTTCACCACCTTGGCAAGCCTAGAAGTGAAGATGCTATTTGCTTACTCTGACAGATGGACCACATCAGCCCCACTAGACCAGGTAGATTCTCAAAGTGAGTCCTATGGTCTAACTAGACAGGCCCCTGACTGTGGCACTTTAGTCCTCTTTCGAAAACAGGACCCTCTTTTTGTGCCCTCCCACAGAGTAATTTTTTTTTTCTGTATTTCTAATAGAAACAAGAAATTTCAATTCTCACAGTCTCTGATACTTCTTGAGGGACTTTCCCACCCTCCTTGTCACTAGTTTCTTAGCAATAGGAGAGCAATTTCTTGGTTGTCTTTGCCATTTGGTGAACAAATGCTTTGGTAGCTTGAAGGTACTTGTCACATCCAGTAGATCTGATGGCAGAACCCATACCTTTGCCTAGCTTTTTCCTATTCTTTTGCTTCACTCTCCTGTGGAGATTTTTTTCTGTTTATGGTTTACTTGCTTATACTGTGGTGAACAAAGGACTTGGAGGATGCAGTTACAGATCAGTAAGGATTCACATTGACCCTGAGAATGCCAGCAGGTATGTTACTTGCTTTCATTGCTTAGCAATACAAAGAAAGATAAAGTTAATAGAAGTTTGATCCAGAACCTTCTTCTTTTGCACAGCATCTTCAAAAGGCAAGATAATGCTACCATGTGACTGTAACTGCTGTCAAGGAAACATTTTTGGTTTTTACAAAGAAAAAGTTTTTTTTTTAAATCAAATCTTATCAGATCAACCTCATATTTCTTCTCAGAAAAGAAGAACAGATGGGAAAGGGTAAGAAAGAAAGGACAAGCATTTGAAAGAGTATAATTTTCTTATTATGACAGACCTTTTTTTGCTTTCTAGACAGAAAGAATAGACTTCTTTAGTTGTAGTAAAATTGATGTAGCAACACGTTTTGTCTCAGAGAGTGAAAGACCGTGGTAAAAGTCCTTTGGCACTGACATACACACAGACTTTCAGTGATCGTATAGTGCTTTTTCTTCATATAAAAATAGCAACCATAACATACAGGTCTATTGAATCCAAGATATTCTGACCTAAATTAGTAATGTTCTTAGTGAACAGAGAAAGGTTGACAGGTTTCACTGATCATATAAAGGCAAAGGCATTCAAACTAGCTAATTCAATATTATTTAAACTTCAGCTTGAAAGGCTTGCTGTCAGAAATTGTGTCATGCACTTGTGACAGTACAAAAGAAAAATCTCACGGATTTTTTTTCTGCCTACTCCACATCTAACATCAGGTAGAAAAAAAAACAAAACTGAGGGAGAACAACTGTCTGGTGATTTTGTATCTGTATAAAGTTAGCAGTAGTCAAAACAAATATCGAAGTGGCTGGCATAAAAATAGATAAAGATGCACTGAAACTTTCAAAACTTAATTTCAGCTTACCAAGTAACATAAAAATGGGTCTTAAAAATTTCTGGAGCACTACACTTCCAAAAATATCTTTAGTTCACTGTTGGATTTGAGCCTGCAGCATTTTGCATGTTATGTTCAGAACATAGCGCTGATTCATCCTAATTTTAAAATCGGATTCAAATGGCATATGTTGTCTTAGGCAGTGTTCTTCAAGAAAGTAGTTAATGCATGCACAACCCACATAGATATTCTGTGTGCTGCAGTCTCTGGCATCCTATTACTCCCAGAGAATAAGGCAAAGTATTTGATTATTAGGGAAGTCCCATGGAAAACTGACTGTCAAGAGCAAAATGACTTCTCAGTACACCATAAAAGTTTGTGCCATGAAAGGCAGAAGAAATAACTATAGATAACAGTGGGTGCTTGGATGGTGGGTACACTTGGACAATATTATACTGGAAGCCATTGTGCTTCTGAGGATAATGTGTAGTCTGTGCTACGTAGGTACTTCTGATATAAGTTGTGATCAGTACTTTGGAAAGTCAACATATCCAGAAATATGCAATAATCAGTGTAAAAGTCCTTACCCTGTTAAAAGCTAATATCCCACTACAAATGGTGACTTTCCTGTTGATTTCAGAAAAATTTTTATTTGGTCTCAAATTATTAGAGGACACAGAAGTTAATTTATGTTTCAAATATCTTTTCTTCAGACACCTAGACTTTCCCAAAAGTAAAAGAGAGGGTTTTGTTTTTTTTTCTTGTTTTGTTGTTCTTAGTAGAGAAACTTTGTAAATGGAATTGTGTAAAAGTTTTTTGAAACCGATAGTACATTTCACTATTTTTTCATAGTTATTTCAATGACATTTCAGTAAGAATGTGATATAGGATAGAACAAGTTCTTAAAAATCATTATATATTTCAAATTTATTCATTATTCTAAGTTTTACCCAATATTGTTTAAAAAAAAGTTATTCAGCTGCAGTTCAGCTACATTCGGGAAAAAAAAAAAAGCATATATTGTTATTTACTCTGTGGTCTCCTAGATGTGGGGGGTCTAATGCAAGTATCTGTGAGACTCCATTCCTCCTCAGCAATGTTGCTTTAAACCAAAATAGGTTCTAGCATTTATAGTAGGAGGGGGAAGTAGGGTGCAGGCACAAGATTAAAAGTCAACAAGATGATTAAACCTGCCATAAAAGTCATGATACTTTAATACTTAGAATTAGCATGAGTACAATAAGGAAAGGCTGACCTTTTTGCTATTAGGAAGTGTTAGTACTCCATACTACCAAGCAAGTTCTAATTTTTCATTTGCAGTCTGTTGCCTGTTGTACATTAATTATTAAATGGTATGGTTTCACAGAAGCAAGATTCTAAATCATCTCAGTGGGAAGGATAGAGTCTCTAAGACCCAATAATTTAATTATATTTTCTGGGATCTCTTCAATGCCATAGTATGAAGTACAGAATTTTACTCCATAGCTCTGATCCACCCATACGGTCCCATTCAGTGCCAAGTGAAGATTGAATCTCAGTGCGAAGAGCATTATACTTACCTTAGTATCAGTTCATATCCTTGATAGCAAAACTACTTAGCTACCAAGGTTTTACAGTTTGGGCTCAACAATGTTTTGATCAATTTTGCTGATGACGAATTCAAACCGAATGTAATTCTCAACTCTAGCCTTTCCTTATACAATTGTCATTTTGAAAGATTTGAGTTGATTCACACCTTTTTCTTTTTTTTCCCTGAAGAGATAATGTGCCATCCCCTATTCCAAACTTTAAAGAATTTTTATTTCCCAAAAGCCATCACTATTAATTAATCATTTGTTTGAACTGCTAAAGCTCTACCATGATACATATACACAAAGATATGTGGAGAGAGGGAATAGTGAAGTATAAATGGTGGAAGATTTGTAGTCTGGCTCTAACAGAAGTATGAGTTAGAAATCCTAGACAAGACATTGTGAGTATATCTGCCTGATTGAATTACTCTCAAATAATGGTTTCACAACACTTTGTGGAGTTTCTTTTGAATACATATTTCTCGAATTCTAGATTGTTGTGGACAATGTTAACATTAAGACTACTTAGTTCCTCATGGCCATGGTGTCTTAGAACTGCAGGTCCTTTAGTACATTTAGGTTCTAGGTCCACTCCTTTTCCTACAGCTGGCCATGCTCTTTACTTCTCTACCTCATCTCTCAAATTATCCTGACATTCAGCCTAGTAGAAGAGGATTCATTGAAGCTACATGCCTCTGGTTTTGAGCTGCTGTTACTTTTTATGTTTTAGACATTTTTATATTGTATTAAGTAGTTCCTGCCTACAGTATGTAGTCCGTGGATTTTAAAGCATTTGCAAAAATTTTGAATTTTCTGTAGCATTCCCCTCTCTGTTTTATGTAGCACACCTAATTCAGAAGCTAAACTAATGCATTTTGCATGAAAGCGCACTTTTTTTTTTTTGGTCTGCATCAGGTGCACTATATCGTAGCCAGTTTTTATTGTGTGATTATAGGAACTATAATTCGGTGGCATCATAGTATCATAGAATCATAGAATGATTAGAGCTGGAAGGGACTCACAGAGGCCATCTAGTCCAGCCCCACTGCAAGAAGATCGCCACAACTTTTCGAATACAATGGCCAGTGGCTTGGCAACTACATCCACCAGTTCCCTCAGGACCCACGGGTGGATTTCATCAGGTCCCGTGGACTTGTGCACCTTCAAGTTCCTCGGATGTTCTCTAACCTGCTCTTCAAGTACAGTGGGTGGTGGTTTATCCTCACAGTCCCTGCTCGTTCCTTCCACAACCTGGGTGGTGAGACAAGAGGCTTTCTCGGTGAAGACTGAGGCAAAAGAGTCATTGAGCATCTCAGCCTCCTCCATGTCCTGGGTAACCAGTACACCAGTATCCTTTCAGAGGGGGCCTACATTTTCCCCGGTCTTTCTTTTGTCCCCTACATACCTATAGAAATTTTTCTTATTGCTCTTTATATCCTTCGCCAATTTTAATTCTGTCAGGGCTTTAGCCTTCCTCACCTGATCCCTGGCTGCTCTCTCAGTGTTTTTGTAGTCCTCCCAGGCAATCTGATTCTGCTTACACTCTCTATATGTTTTCCTCTTTGCTTTCAGTTGGTCCAGGAGCTCCTTGCTCATCCACGCAGGCTTCCTGGCCTTTTTGCCTGACTTGTTCTTCATTGGGATGCATTTCTGCTGAGCGTGGAGTAGGTGCTCCTTGAATGTGGACCAACTTTCATGAACTCCTCTTCCCTCCAGGGCCTCTTCCCATGGCACTCTGCTCATCAGGTCCTTGAAGAGGCCGAAGTCCAACTTCTTGAAGTCAAGGGCAGAGAGCTTGCTGTGTAGTTTTCTCACAGCCCAGTGGATCTTGAACTCCCCTGTGTCATGGTCACTGCAGCCAAGGCTGTCCTTCAGTATCACATCGCCCACCAGTCCCTCCCTGTTGGTGAGAACAAGGTCAAGCATGGCACCCCTCCTTGTCGGCTCCTCTATCACCTGCAGGAGGAAGTTGTCATCTATGCATTCCAGGAACCTCCTGGACTGCCTGTGACCTGCCGTGTTGTCTCTCCAGCAGATGTCAGGGTGGTTGAAGTCCCTCATGAGGACCAGGGCTTGTGACTGTGAGACTGCTCCTATCTGTCTATAGAGCGCCTTGTCTGCTCTGTCCTCCTGGCCAGGCGGCCTGTAACAGACCCCTACTGTAACATCCCCTATCCTTCCCCATCCCCTAATCTTGACCCATAAGCTCTCTGTCAGCTCCTCCTCCAATCCCAAGCGGAGCTCCACACACGCCAGCCAGTTACTGACATAGAGAGCGACACCCCCTCCACGTCTCCCTTTCCTGTCCTTTCTAAAAAGCCTATACCCCTCCTTGTTGACACTCCAGTCATACGAATCATCCCACCACGTCTCCGTGATGCCAACAATGCCATAGCCCTGCTCATGTGCACGCATCACCAGCTCATCCTGTTTATTTCCCATGCTGCGTGCAGTGGTGTACATGCACTTCAGCTGAGCCCCGGACAAAGCCTCATGATGTCTCATCTCCTTGCTTGATCTAGTTGTGCCTGGAGTCGGTCTTGCTACAGTTACTTATGATGCCAGATAATGGGAGGATTTCACATGAAACATTGTATGGCCTAGAATGCTGGCATTTTCTTGGTTGTCCAGTGATATCCTTTAATCTTCATCAATGTCTTTAAGATTGTCAGAAAGAAAGGTCCTGTCCTTCAGGATAGGGGATATCTTCCTCCTTGCCATGAGTTTGTGTCCTTCAGTAATTCTTAACCATGACTATGCAGTGTACAATGTAAACTATATTTAACTTAGGGAAGTCGATAAAATTTCATATTATGAAGACCAGTTAGTTCAATAGTTAGGGAATGAGATTTTCCTGACATATATTAAAGCAAGAGAATAATCCCCAATTTAACACAGTTGTTAAATTAATAATAATTAAAAATCTGTTTTTCCAGGAAACTCACCTAAGGTTGTTTAGTTGGAGAAGAGGAGGCTGAAAGGAGACCTTATCGCTACCTATTTGTACCTGCTACAGCTACCTGAAAGGAGGTTCTAGGGAGGCGGGTGAGGGTCTCTTCAGCCAAGTGACAGGAGATAGGACAAGGGGAAATGTCCTTAAGCTGCACCAGGGCAGGTTCAGATTAGATGTTAGGAAGAAATTCACCAAAAGAGTTGTTGGAATGTGAAACAGGCTGCCAAGGGAAGTGGTTGAGTCACCATCCCTGGATGTATTTAAAAGATGGGTAGATGAGGTGCTTAGGGATATGTTTTAGGAGAGGACAAGTACAGTTGGATTCAGTTATCGTAAAGGTCTTTTCCAACCTAGTCATTCTGTGATTCTGTCATTCTGTCTCAAATCTGAATCTCAAAGTCCATTCCCCAAATTTAATTTTTACTCAAAAGTATTATATACAAGTTAAAATTTGTGAGTTTCACCTATAGATGATAATATTGACATTTCTATAACATTGAGTGGTAAATTACTTGTAGTATTTATAGCTGATAATAATTTTTTGATTCAGAAAACAATGCAATCACTACTAAAGCTAATTTTCAGGAGTACCCGGAGACTCTAAGAGCAAATATATGTATGATTTAGAAACACCTGTAGCCCACGAGTGTTTAGGTAGGTTTTCAAAAAGCAACTTAGAAGAAGACTGGAGATGATCAAAACTTGCTTCTGGTTTTTGGGTTGAAGTTTTTTTTTCCCATAGAAAGTCAGTTTCACGAGTAAGGACTATTTGTGTGTATGCTATGAAGGCATGATTTTATGCATAAGTATGTGGAGAAACATATGCTTCACAGAAGTGAAGGCAATGTGAGCTGCTCTGTGAGAGGGAATTTTGCCATAAAAGTTTTGAATTTGCTAAAGAAACTTAAATGTCATCTGGAAGAATTCATCCTAAACAGAGCTGGTCAGCATAAGACTAAAGCTAGAATCAAGAGAGTGGGGGAGAAAAAGAAAATGCAGGTTTTGTGTTGTGATGAAACCGAGGGTTTTAAATAAGTGACTTTTTAAAAAAACAAATATAAAAAGCACATAGAATTCTGTTTGGAGTCCATTTTGCAATGTTCATTTTTAAACTTTGAAGGAAAACTTTGTAACTTCATTATTTTGATTTTCACTCTCTATTACAATCTTTTTAGTATGGAAAGAAGTTTAGTAATCTTCAGTTAATCTTTAATTGTAGAAATCATACATTATGATCATAATACATTATGATACTTGAAATATTTGGATTTTTACATTTTTATTTATCAAAATAAAACATTTAAAGTTTTTAATAACTAAAATGACTCTATCAAATATCATACTTTCACAATTGTCAAGTTTATTCTTCCAAAAATCTTGTAAAGTGCTTATTTTAGCAAAAGAATAAGTATTGAATACAAATGTCTGAATTTATTTTCATTGTCAATGGAAATATTGGATAGAAGAGCAGCTGGGAATTGCAAAAAAAATGTACAAGAATACAGGTTGTTTATCCATCTGTTTCAATTCATTCAGCTCTGCCCTGGGAGAGCTACTAAGTCATGTTCCTAGAGACAGCACCAAGGACAAGTCATTCCATCACATTTCCTGGGATGGAAGTGAGGCTGACCAGTCTGTAGTTACCTGGGTTCTCCTTCTTGCCCTTTTTGAAGACCGGAGTGACATTTTCTTTCCTCCAGTCCTCAGGCACCTCTCCCATTTCCCAGGACTTACCAAAGATGATGGACAGTGGCCTAGCAATGACTCCCGCCAGCTCCCTCAGCACCTTCGGGTGCATCCCATCAGGACCCACTGATTTATGGATGTTCAGACGACTTAAGTGATCCCTGACCCAGTCCTCCTCAACCAAGACAGACTCCTTGTTTATCCTGGCTTCCTTCTGGGCTTCAGCCGTCTGTGGCTCCTGCAAACAGTCCCCAGCAGTACAGACAGAGGTAAAAAGGCATTCAGTAACTCCACTTTCTTACTGTCCTCAGGCACCAGGGCACCCTCCTCATTCATCAGGGGGTCTACATTGCCTCTAGCATTAGTTTTGTCTGCAATATATTTGAAGAAACCTTTCCTGTTATCCTTAACCTCCCTTGCAAAGTTTAATTCCAAGGAGGCCTTAGCTTTCCTAGTTACCACCCTACATTCTTTGACAATATTCTTGTATTCCTCCCACGTATCCAGCCCCTCTTTCCAAGACCTGTAGATTTGCTTCTTCACATGAGTTTGCTCAGCACTCCTCTGTTTATCCATGCAGGTCTCAAGGGTGACTGAGCACTGGCACAGGCTGCCCAGAGAGGTTGTGGAGTCTCCTTCTCTGGAGACATTCAAGACCAATCTGGGAACGTTCCTGCGTGACTTAATCTGCTTGGGCAGGGGGGTTGCACTAGATGATCTTTCAAGGTCTCTTCCATGTAGAGGGTTTGGGGATTGCAAGAATGCCACATAGTTCCAACACCAGGATTATGTACTGGCAACAAAAGGCTGGTTTAGAAAACTGTGTTGGTGTTCACAGTGAGGCTGTAATAGTCAAGGAGAGGTGCTGAGAAATTATTTAACTGGATTTTGGAATGTGATACAAAATACAATGTTTTTAGTTCCTGAGCACTGTCAAAGGTCTTTTTTTTTTCCCTTTTGATGCAGCAAAATATTTCAAGTCTCCTGTTAAGAAGTGTTTTATTTTCTGCCAGTGATTTTAGATAGTTATGGCATACTGAGTTTTGGTAAAAATAATAAAATGAAAAAAAAAATAGTACCAAGTTCCGAGAAGTATATTTGAATGTTTAGGAGCTAGTTTTAACTAGGTTGAACTAAATAAAAAATAAATGTATTATTGATAATTTCACATAATATTTTTAGCACATATTTTAAAACATTTAATCCAACTTTAAGTAACTATGAAAAATGTTCACATTTTAAAGATTGCAAATATGCAAAATTCAAGATACTGTGTTTCTCTAACATAGCTTAAATATGAAAGACTATAGTTATCTCATAATAAAGAGAAAAATTTAGGTGTAAAAATTTAAATGATGTAAATATTGTTCTGTTAGTGGATACTTCTCAAATGTAGGATTTTGGAAAATGACTGCAGCTATCAAATACAATATTTACATGTACAATTGCCTGAGTATTCCCCACTAAGTATTTCTTCATGTTACCAATGTTGATAAATACTAATAAATAATTAATTATTTAATTATCTATTAGTATTTATTACTTATTTATTATTTAATATTAAATTAATAATTATTTTATAGAGAAGGATCAGTGTCATAGCATGAAGGAACAAACAACAGGCTTGTACACCCCATCAACATGTGAAGTTCAGTTCTTGGCTGAGCCCATCAATGCAGTCTGTAGATATGCAAAAAAAAGTTCCCATGGCAATTATATGTTTTCTTTCCCAATTAATTTCCAGCTTGTTTTTTTTTTTCATTTTGTGGCCTATATTTGCCTCAGATATGTCCTTGTTGCTATCCATTTTTAGATTTCATATTTCATTTGCTATATATTCTGACATAGTGTATGAGAACACATTGTGTCTCAGGCAGGGAGAAGAACATCTTTAGGAAGTATTAAACTATTAACTGTTCCTTGGTTACCCTGAGATCTACGTGGCTGGGTAATATGTCTGTATAGGGGCAACTTATTCCTCCTCTGGTAAATTTTGGTCTGTTCTTTGGCAGATGGTTGCAGAAGCAGAGAACTAGTTTTACATTTAAGTTCTTTGTCTTTTTATGTTTGATAGACAAGAAGAAAGTAGTTATTCAAAGTGCTAAGTTAAAACTAGGCAGATCAGTGACATTCAAGAAGATGGGAAAATCTTTCACAGTAAATGTTGAGGATATGGATGAAAAGAAAATTGTTTACCTGGTCCCTCTGCCTGGCTTGACTTCCATTTGAATACATTTGTTTGGGATATTTCCTAATCTCTAATCCTGACTGCATTTTGGGTTCCTTTTCATGTTTACACAGCCTAAGTGCCAAGACCTCAGTTAGAAGTACTAATTCAACACACTTGAAGTTGGGGCATGTTCAGTGTGAATGCCATCCACTTAGAGACATCTTTGGATATGTAAGAGAAGTTAAGCAATCATGTAAACATTGCCTGAATTCGTGTTTAATTAATCACTAGACTGAGGTTGTGGTAAACATTTGTCACTGTGCAGTTCACTGTAGGATGAAGCAGAATGGATTACTGCAAACCACTGCTGAATGCTGAAACAGACCTATTTTGCAACTGAAAATCATTTTTGTAATCCATTTTCTTTTCCACTGCAACAAATGAGTAACATATATATGGTTACTTGTCTGGTGGAGAATAGTATAAAAATGCACAGAAAGAGACACAGTAGCAAAGACAATAGGAAAACATTTCCTGGCGTCTCCTGTTACCGTTATTAGCATAGAGCATAGATCTTACAGAGCTATGAGATCAAAATTGAGTGTGAGATTCAAAAGCCAAAAAAACAACCACCGGTATGCAGATGTTTGTACTTCATAATATCTTATGTGCTATCATCACTCTTAAGAGCAGCAAGGGTGGGGGGGCATATCTAAAATTTATATCTTGTCATGTAATGCCAAAACCACTTTCAGTAGTTTTGAGAAATTACAATGTCTAACTGAATGACTTTAGACTGCAAGCTAGTTTATGTTTCTATTTATTTGTAATACTTCCTAAAGTAATGTATTAAAGTCATTAAACTAAAACGTAATCTATAGGAACATACTCTTATACCAGTACAGTATAAAAAAGGATGTAGGATTCAGTGCTCAAGGATGAGGATAGCTTTATTTAACTTGTCTTTGTATCTGTCTTGCACAACAGAGCATAGTAGTACCACAATAACTAATCATAAATGTTGGATTAAGTTTGTGACATAAGTGCCCTCTTCAAAGATACTTTGAGGCATGCTAGAATGATTACATTGAATTATGTATTTAGTTAAAAATAGGAGATCAAGCCAAAGAGAACAAACACTGTCTCTACTGCCTCATTCACAGAAGTGGTCTGCCTACGCTCCTTCAACTGTGCTTCAGAGACTGGAGAGACAAAAGATTTCATTCTACATCATTCAGGTATTATGAGAAGGAAACGCAAAGTCTCCCCATCCTTCATCGCCTGTAAAAATGGCTGGCTAGAAGTGTTACATTGGGATCTGTATTATAGCATTTTTAGGAGAGAAACCAAACAGTGCCTGAAGTTATTTCAATTTTGTTTTGTTTAGTTTTCCTTTTACACATATAGGTGTAAGGAGGTGTAACACAGAGAGTGTTACACCTCCTTACACAGTGTTACACAGACAGTGACTTGAGTTTCCCAGATCCACTGCTGCTTTCTTCTAGTTTGAGATAAACTCAATACAAGCTTACATCTCAGGTGAGCACTCTGGACTTCCTGTAGGACTAGTCTGTGCTGCTGAATCTCTCCAGCACCCAGAGGTGGTAAAACCTTTGTTCAAATGCTGCACCCAGGTCCATGTACCACATAACCCAAAACCACCTGGACATATCTGTATATGCTAAGTAGTATGTCACATGTACATATCCATGTGTATGCCAAAAGAAGAAAACAAGATTTTGTTAATGGAAACTTGAGTAACTAAGGAATTTATGATTGGAGTTAGAGGATGTTGCTAAACAGTCGTGAAATTAATCTTCAGGGAGCTAAAATCTAAATACTGAACATTGATTTTCTATAGGGTGGCATTGTTCAGTGCACAGAACACTTGTCTTAGACTTAATAAAACTTCCTAGGTTCTTCCTATTGACTTTGAGACAATATTAAATGAATCACTCATGGTGTATCCGTCAGTGTCAGTGTAGCAAAAAAAAAAAAAATCGTTTTTATTATCTTTTATTAAGCAACAACATAGGTAGCTGAAAAAATAATTTACTCGATTTTTTTTCCTCAAATAGTTCTACACTGGAGATTTGATGGGAGTTGAGAAGCATGTAGATCACCACTTAAACCATTAATTGAACATACAGCAGCCTTAGTCACAGATTAAGGATGAGGTTATTGATGCATTCTTAAGATAAGGTAGAAATAACGTATTAAACTGATGGCAAACAAGATTAAATCCTCCTCTCAATAAATTCATAGGGATTTTAAAATTCACTTCAATGGATCACAACTCTATAGATGGTGTAGAAATAGAATCTACAATAGACAGTGCAACAGCTAATTGAGGGACAGGGCAACCCAAATAAACTGAGACAACTGTCCATGCTAAAATCTTTCTTTAAACTCCAGCAAAAGTTCATGAAGGTTTTGTATTTGAAAAAGTTAGTAGATAAAACATTAAGTGAAAGGAGTGTGCCAGTAAAATGTCTTTGTCTTCTACAATAAAGGAAATGAATGATAGTAGCACAAAAGTTACAATAGAAGACATCATCCTTCAAGAAAGCTCTTAAAAATACATTGTAGGGAACAATTGTACAGTGACAGGGGGATGAATTAGATGACAAAAAAGAAAATTCATTTGAAATATTTGAAGTGAGCTTTTGTTCTTACTTGCTACAGCTGGAACAGGGGAAACTGCATACATTAATAAGAGAAAGGTACATAGCATAAACAGAGTCCATGCAGATGTACTGTAATGAGTGATATATTTCAAAGGTCTTTGATCATTAAGGAAGAGTAAGACTCATTAAAAAATACAGAAGTAACTTATATGAGCAAGGAAGGCAACCCTCTCTATTTTCTGGATACAGTTATATAGGTTTTAGATATACTCTAGAAGAGGAGATGTGTAACCCACTGTCTAGAAACACTGTGGTGTCTTTCATATGCAGCAGCACCTTGTAGATAGATATTTAATCTCAAAAAGCAAAATTAAAGATGGACTGGAGAATACTGAAGTATTATACAAGAAGTTCAACTCTCCAGCTTAGTCACTTCAAAGTGACTCCAAGACTGTAAGTGATTCCAACACTGGTAGTCCCTTTACTGACAGAGTAACATCTAGCACCTGAGCAGAGCAAGCAGATTTGGCTACTGGTAACAGAGTCCACCAATACTCCACAACTAGGAAAAGTGGTGATGTAGGTTCAAGATCCATCCTGGGAAAACAATCAGGACCAGGAGGAGATGGGAGCACAGGCTGAGCTGCAAGAAAGGCTACAACCAAGGGCTTTCCAGGGACTTGGCTGGGAGCTGGCATTTCTGCAGCTCCACTGGGGCAGGGACTGATGGCATCAGGGTGAGCTGAAATGGAAATCCTGCTTCATGGGCAGGTGCATGAATGGAGATCCACCCTAGGGCTGAGCAGGGCCAGCAGGGCATTTTAGCTCCCTTAAGGCTCTTGACACCTCAGAGGATGGTGATGACATGTTGATGTCTGCAGGATACATGCAGCTGAGTTAACTGTAGCTAAACAGTCTCATCAAAAAAGAAATGAGCAGAATTATTCTCATGCTAAAGCAGACTTCTAACAAAGGTAAGAACCAGATCCATATAGCCAGTAACTAGCTTACATAATGTTCTCCACATTGCAGTTACCTAAAATTAGGTGAGGTGACCAGATTGTCAAATTACATTCTAAGTAGCAGCATAGTGATGAGCAATAATTCCTATTTAGAACTTTAAATTTAAAATTAGGTATGTCTTTTCACAATGTGAAAAACATTAGTATTTTTCAAGTATCATGAATTATAATATGGAAGTCTCTTGAAGTTGACTGGGAATTTTAGGATCATGTTATTTATTTTTTGTATTTTTTCTTTTAAATAACAGAAAATCAAATAAGGGCCTGCCTACAAATATGAGATAAACAAAATAGCCAGGTTAGACTGTGTAATAAGACACAAAGGAGTGAATTGGTTTTGCAGTACAAAACTGCAGTTTATACATGGATCAGTGCCTTGAAAGAGCTGACAAGATGGTAAGAAAATAAAAACATGGATGAAAAACAGATCCTGATTTGATTTACACTGCCATAAAGTTCTTTAAAATCTAATTAAGAGAGAGCCACTTGCTTCAGTTGTTCAATTTCCCTTTTAACACAAGACCAAAACAGTCACTTACCTTGTCTTCTAGCTATCAGGTCTCGGAGAATCTTTTTATTCTTTCTTACAGATAAATGGTGTTGGTGATTGGCATAGCTCTTAATGTGGGAGCTTAAATGTCCTTCCCCAGAATTACTTTGTAAATGCCATTTATCACCGAATTACAGAATTGTAGGGGTTGGAAGGGATCTCGAGAGATCATGGAGTCCACCCCCCCCCCGCCAAAGCAGGTNTCTTTTCTCCAGGCTGAACAGCCCCAGCTCACTCAGCCTTTCCTCTAAGGAGAGATGCTCCAGGCCCTTTACCATCTTTGTGGACTCTGCTGGACTCTCTCCAGGAGTTCCCTGTTTTGTACCGGGGAGCCCAGAACTGGACACAGGACTCCAGGTGAGGCCCGACCAGGACAGAGGGGGAAGATCACCTCCTTCCACCTTCTGGCTACGCTCCTCTTAATGCACCCCAGGATCCATTGGCCTTCTTGGCCACTAGGGCACACTGCTGGCTCATGGCCAACCATGCATCCAGCAGGACCCCAGGTGGAGAACTCCTCTCCAACAGGTCACCCCCCAGCCGGTACTGAAACCTGTGGTTGTTTTTTCCCAGGTGCCACACCCTGCACTTGCTTTTACTGAACCTCACCTGGTTCCTCACTGCCAAGCTCTCCAGCCTGTCCAGGACTCTCTGAATGGCAGCACAGCATTCCTGCGTGTCCGCCACTCCTCCCAGTCTTATTAAGTCTTATTAAACCCCATTCCTCGTCACCAGCCTCTGTCTTAATAGCAACATGCAGTGTCGATGCAATCTATCAGAGAATTTGTACAGAAACAAATAATACCTTGAATACTATGTTCAGTTTTGTGTCCCTTACTACAAGAAAACATTGCAGAGCTGGAGTATGTCCAAAGAAGACTAACAATGCTGGTGAAGGATCTAGAGAACAAGTCTTATGAGGCAGCTGGTGTTGTTTAGTCTGTAGACCATTCCGCTGGCTGGTGAAGGAATTGCTCTGTACAAGTACCTGAAAGGAGATTGAGGTGAGGGGCCTGTAAGTCCCTTTCTCCCAACAAGAGACAGGAGAAAAACAAAAGTTATCAAGTTTTTCCATGAGAGGACTAGATTAGATATTAGGAAAAATTTCTTCACTGAAAGGGTTGTCAAGCACTGGAATGTCCACCCAGGGCAGTGGTTGTCACCATCCATGGATGTATTTAAAAGACAGACGTGCTTAGGAATATGGTTTAGTGGTGGACTTGGCAATGTTAGGTTAATGGTTAGACTCTGATCTTAGAGATCTTTTCCAACCACAATAATGATGTGATTCTGTACAGATTCACAGAATATTAGGAGTTAGAAAGGACCTTGAAAGATCATCCTGTGATTTTATAATGGTAACGTGTTGCCATAGATACATAGACGTGTCCTTTACTCATATTTACACATTTGTATGTGTGTCTGCAGCAAAGATTTTTTTCTTGAGATTTCCTCAACAGTAGAAGGTGAGTGCAGCAGCCCACTTTTCTGGTTTTGAGGGTCACCTTGCGTGAAACCCACCAAAGTGTCAGCATGATACAGATTTATGTCTGTTCTCCAGTGGTTCAGCTACACAATCCTATGAAAGACTTAAATAACATTAAATACGTAATTCAGAACATGTAGGTCATGGGAGAAAATATTTGTTAATTTGGTGATATTTAGGAGTTATTCAGGTTAACATGTTACTTACATCACACTTTTATTTTGGACAAAACACGGCCTCTTTTCTCCCCTCTGAACTATGTCCTTTTACCCCATTTTGATCCTTTTTCCATTAGTTTATTCCCCTTTCCCACCCCATTTTTGAGCTTCTATTCAGAATATTAGATCGTGAAATTCCTTTTGATGCTCTTAGTCCATCAAAGCTTTGTGTGAGACTTTCCCTCTTGCAACTACAGAATCTCTAATAAACTCTACTCCTCTTGAGGGATTTCCTTTCATTTGCCTTTTCTGTTTCTTAGTGTCACAAGTTCCTTCACTTCCATTGTTCTGTCTAGAGAAGTCTCTGAAATGAGTGGGGTTATTTTTTATTTTGGTTTTGGGATTTTCTTAGTTCTTTCTGGCTTCTTTCTTTGCTCCTGGATTTCTTCTTTGATAATATCTAGAAGACATAGCTTTTTGAACTGTGTGAGTGGAGCATCTCAGTCGCTTCTTACTGTTTCTTACTGAAGTCCACAAAAAACAATTAATTAACTTGATTATTGAAGATAATTTTCCCCCTGGATCTTAACTTGCTTTGTGAGCATCATCTTCACTCTTGATTCGCTCCTTTTTTGGGTCATTGCTTTTTTCTGTATATGTATGATCTTTCCTATTTCGTGGAGGCATCCCAGATGGTCTCCCAAATCACTAGTTGTGTTCAGAGTTTCAACCACAACAGCTGGAGGAAGCAGAACAAGCATCGAGTGTCATTTACCTAAACTATCTCATTAAGCATTTGAATTTCCTATCTTGATGCTCATATCAGAACAGCTGCAGCTGAATTTGGGTGACATAGTATGGACATATTATTTGGTAAGTGTGAAATAACATAACTGCTGAAGGGGAGAAGATCATTTCTAGCTTCCACAGACACCACAAAACTGTTTATATCAAGCTCAAGAAATTGACCTAATCAACTGATACACATTTCTTTTCACAATATTTTAGGTTGGAAAGTGTCTCTCCTGACAAGCATGACAAATAGTTTCCTTGCCTCTGCTCTGCTCTGTGACAGTGGCAGCAGAGTTATTGTTAGGCTCAGGCAAAGCTGTTTATACCCTGGGACCTGCAGTGCTTCACTCCCTACCAGCATTCCCCCACTTACTTTGGGATGCAGAGACAAGTAAAGGGAGGGAGGGGTGGAATCTATGCTGACCTCCTATTTTTTGTTTTGTTTTGGAATATTTACACTATTTCTAATCATAGTAAGAGTATAAACTCAACTTCCTAGTCCAGCTGTTTGAGTTGAAATTAAATATAGACCTTCTGTCTCTTTTTTTTTTTTGGTTGGTTTTGTTTGTTTTTCTTCTCACATGCATTTCCTTTTCTTACAGATTGCACACTCAGGGTCAGGAATGGTTACAGCAAGGAAGGCATGAGGCAAACCTGCTGAACACCAATCCAATGAACCATTCCTTATAAAACCCAACCAACCCAAACCAACCAACCAAACAAAACCCCAAAAGATTTTGTTTGTTTACTTCATATATGGCTGAACATAGTTTACCAGCCAAAATTATTTTTAATTAATTGACAGATCTGAAGTAACCTTTCGTCAAAACAATTCTGACTTCTTCATTTAAGTCCTGTATAAGCAACAGTTAAAATATATTAATCTCATTTGCAGCCTCAGGAGATCCTTTTCTGTTATTGTTTTTAGTAGGAAGAAGATTTTAGGACGTTATAACATTTCAGAAGAGTAAGCCTGGTTTTCGTCATGCCATACACATGGGTGGCTTCCTTAGGAGCTGGAAATCAGGAGGAGAGAGTCAGGGTTCTTTCCCTTTTCAATCACTTTCTGTTATCTGGAGAATAGCTGAGTATCTTTTCATCCATCTTGCACATCACCAAGACAGAATATTCCCCTTTCTTTCCTAAAACTGTTATTTTCACACTCAGGCTTTCCTGTGGGCTGGAAACTGTGAAATGAAATTTGGGTTTAACATAGAGGTCCCAGTTCTGATATACCTTAACCTTTAAACATGTCCATCTGAAAATAGGCTTCTGGAAATTTTCTTAGGAATAAATTTTTATACAATCATGCACATACATGTTGTAGTTCTAATTGGCTTACTACCTGCACAATTTTTCACACTTTCTAATAAAAATAAAGGACACAAATTGCTATTTACTTTCAGCTCTTTACCTCAAAGTTTAAAAACATTTATAATCTTTTGCTAGTTTCATATTCTAGCAAACACATGCATTTCTAACCATGTGACAAAACATATTGTCATGTATTTCAGATACTTAGCTACAAATACTATAGTCTTTTCAGTTAAAACCACAATTCCATCATTACAATTTTTTTTTTTTTTATTATTTAGTGCTGGTTGATGCTGACATTTTTGCACCATAACACATAGAAATTGTTGCTTTCTTCTTTTTTTTTTTCTTTTACAATGACAAAAACATTTGCTATGTTGTCATTTATGCTTAAACAATTCAATTTTTAAAATAAAACAAGGATGTTTTTTTCAGATTTCCTAAGGATCCTAGTAGCTTTTTGAAAGGAGAACCAACAAACAAAAAAAATTCAACTGAGACAGCTATAAGGAAGCATCATTCATCATTGTCGTCAACTTTTTAAAATAAAACAAATGACTATTCAGTATTCTTTAGCAATGCGCAAAATTCTAGGCTACTACATTTAGAAAAATCTGCAGATCTGTTCATTTCGCTCAGAATGATTGCATTCACTTTATGTAAGAGAGTAATGATTGTCCTCAAATTATTTTCTGGTAATAAAATGCATTTTTTGAAGAACAGAAAGAGAAAAAAAAAAACAAACGTAATTCTGAATATGTTTCTCTCTGTTTTTTTTCATCTTTGGCAAAGTGTCTCTGCTCGGTTACATCATTAAGTGTGTTTCTCTCTTGCTTCTTGACCGTATCTTTCTGACTATGACGGAAAGCCAGCACATACAAATTGGTACCGTTTTTCTCAGAAGTAATAAAATAAGGCTTTTCTGTTTTCAAGGACTTTTGAATATAGGTTGGAAAAGACCAGCAATTTGGGGTGGGGTTTTTTTGCCAACATGTCTTCCGTCTTCGGCATGCCATCCTCCACTCCTTGGATCAACTGAAAATTACATCAGCCATTCAGAAAGGAAGGAGATTCTTCAAACAGAGCTTTAGCAAGCATCTGGATTATATTCATGAATTTACTATGATTAGAATTTTTTACCAGGGTAACGTGTCCTTCCATGTTGCTGATAACTAAGCCTTGCAAACATGAGGCATAACATTGCGCTTCATCTTTTAACACCAGAGTTTCCATACCTGGGTATTGGGACTTTCGTCAACAAGAAAGAAAGCACTGTAAATGCTCAATCAATTATTTTTTAAGGTGATTATGAAGAATTCAGGAAAATAATTGTTAGCTGCTACTGTCTAATCTTGACTTCTGAGCAGTGGAAGATTCTCACAGCAGAGCACTTACTCTAGATAAGGAGTTCAGTCATGAGATTTCTGTCTTGGCTTCAGCAGCCTGAGCATGGTTTCACCATGTCTTATATATTTCCTCCAGCAGCTGTTCAGTATTAGATATCCACTAATGTGTAATCCTTTCTGTTTGTAAAGGACACTGCAGTTTCTATCGTCAGATTTTAAAAATTATTTCTACAACTGCTTTCTCTATGTTTTTACCTCAGCTGTGTTCTGCACAGATCTTTATTCAAGCCTCTTCCAGCAACAACCGATTCTCATAAACTAACATTACGTCTCTGAATATCAGTCAGTTATTCTCTGCCTACACTGGGACACGATGTGCTGTCTTTTCACTGATGTCATGGTATAACACTGTAAAATACCCAGGTACTTAAAATAATACAAATCTAAAGAATTACAAATTTTCACTGAAAGAACACTAAAATTCAAAAATTTTTAAACTCAAGTAATAGATGTTCATTACTGGAGGAATGCACATAGTCAGAAAAATAACATGTTTATTTTCTTTATAGTAATCAAATATTATTCTCTATGTTTTACATACAGTTTTACAAGAATTTTCAATGACTGAAACCTTTTGTAAGTTGTTAAATTACTCTCTGCAAAAAGAGCTAAATATATACACATATGTAAAATTAGCAGAGCACCTAACAATTCTAAATGGTTCTAAAGATACAGGAAGCAGGAGTAAAGGATTCAATCTAACAATCACAAGAGTTGTCTGAAAAATGTCATTTTTCATTTTTCAAGTGAGTTTCTGTTTCATCTGCTACTCCCTGTAAATGAAGAAGAGCTGGCATATGTTGGAGTGTGGGAGCTGACAATGGCCGCAGAGCACACTCGAGATTCAGGAAAGGTCTGTGGGCAATTTACATCAGTACGCTGTGCCCACAGGGTTATGCTCAAAGGCATCGGAATTCAAGGGGAGACCAGCTCCTTGGTCGACAGGGAAGAACAGGCTTGTTTAAGTTGTTCTACTACAGAAAGAAGAAACAAAATAATATGGACAACAGATATGACAGTTGCAGCAGACTTATAAAGCTGCTGTCACAGATTAAATGTTGTTAAAATGAGGTACAGACAATAACACAACAATAGCTACTATTCACTTCAACAACTGCTTTTTGGAAAACACCGTTTAGCCATCAGTGATTAAGAACAGTGCTATTTTAACAGAAATGACAGCCATATCCAGTGTGT
This sequence comes from Heliornis fulica, assembly GCA_013399135.1. NCBI lineage: Eukaryota > Metazoa > Chordata > Aves > Gruiformes > Heliornithidae > Heliornis > Heliornis fulica. The sequence goes on along the minus strand of VXBZ01006905.1, from coordinate 107,394 downwards.
CACTTCATCTTGGAAATATTAATATATCTTACCAAGATATATTAATCTCATGGCTGCTACCTGTCTGTTGGAGCTGTGGTTGTATGACAGGATAAATAGACGGGTGCAGGATAATAAAACAGAAGAGGAGTCTGTTACTGCTCAGACTCTGATCAATTATCTTCATAGCATATTTTCTTGAACTAATTGCAGCATTTTGAGACTATTTATGTGTACAGGTGTATTGTTTTTCCCTTAATATGCGAAGAAAAGAGGCATTCTGAGAGCTGAATAGGTGGAATTGTTGGACAATTCAGAGAGCTGGAGAATTACAAAGAAAATGGATGCTAAATGAAGTAGCTGTGAAGCACTGGGACAGAATCTTGGAGGGTGCATCCGGATCAGGGTTTACCTGCGTTTTTATGAGCGACCTGATATACTTGACTATGGGGGAGCCTTGACAATTTTACTACTGACTTCACCGAGAAAGAGACATATAGTTATCTTTTTATATAAAGAGGGTTTACTATCCAGATGCTTTGCAGAACAAAGGTATCATTAATTACTGGGAGATTAATTTGATCCTTGTAGTTAACCCTCTGACAAAATGAGGTTTTATATCAGCTGAGAGGCATGAGGAGGGAGCTCTCTCTTTTTAATATTGAGCCTTATACAGTTCATCAGCTTTACAGATTAGAAGTCTGACAGCTCCTTATGTCTCCTAGTATATTACACTGGCTGCTTCACAGCCACAGACACTCACAGATACGCTTTAGCTTTTATAATGCTTAGGAAATCAGCAGTTAAAGCCTGCACTACTGTGCCTCCAGCACCACATGAAGTTCCAGATCCCCGTTGAAACAACACTGCAGTGCTACAGATGAGCACTACACACAAACAGACTTGGGTCTCCCAGAGCTTGGTGTTCTGCACAGTATGATCATGGCATTACATAGCTGCATAGCTGACAAACTGGCGTCAGCTCTTCAAAACAATAGCAACATGATTCAGACAGACATGATGTCACGCCTGCCCTGTCTTCAGCCTCACTCATGATTTTGCAATATGCCATATGCTGTGTGTGTCGTCAAACCTGGACAAGTCATTATTCTGTGTGGGGGAAAAAAATTGTGGTACAATTTCCTTATTTCTTTTCCCCATGCCTTAGCTATATGAGCTGCTTGTACTGACTGGCATTAATTCTGAATCCCCAAATTTATATTGCTCTCAAAGAACTTGAACTGGCCTGATGCTACAGTGCCCAACACTAAAAAAAAATTGGCTGAAATTTTTTTTTCAGTGTCATACAGCAAAAACATACCATCAGAGGTAGGTGTGTGGTAAGACAGCCTAATCACGAAGTTCCAGTGTACGTGGCTTTACTGGAATTCCTTTTAGTTGACATTTTAATAACTATATAAATTTTTTCCTCTCTTCTGTCAAGGTGGTATCGTGTCCTGAATCACATTCTGAGATGGGGCAAATGTTACATGGTATACTGATTATTAAAGCCCTTCAGCCGTGTCTGTTTTGCATTGTCCTTCATGCCAAATAAACACTTTTAAAGACCCTGCAGAAATGCTTAATGTAGGGTTACATACCTTCCCAGTATGTAAATTATAAATCTCAGTAAATGAGAGGCATACTTCTGCTCTGGAAAATGTTTTGTGCATAACTTCAGAGAAATTAAAGTGGTGTGTGTGTGTGTGTGTGTGTGTTAGATCTTGTTAGTTTGGTTTTATTCTGAAAAAAACAAATAATTCAAGTGTCAAATCAGCCTTTGAAACTGTCATTTGAAAGGTAGATGAATGAATGCTGCCTTGCCTCGCCTTGCCTTGCCTATCCTTCCCTTTCCCCCATTAAGACACTGCCATTGCTGCTACCACAGCAAGAGCCTCTTAAAGCCTGCCATGTCTTATTGTCTGTGCCAGAAAGTCACGCTCAGACTTTAAAGCTCCTTCCCCTTTGCTGACTTTCAAAGCAGCATTCCGAGAGTTCTTCCAGTGTAATATGTATAATAACCATCACCCCTCTGACCCTGATTTAAGTGCAGACTAAGTGAACTGGAAGTCTCCAGGCTCTGTCATTGAATTGGTTCCTTAAGGTAAATTCTCTTTATGATGTAAAAAATGCCGTGGGATATAAGAAGCTGTAAAGAATCTTAAGGTCACCTACTGTCCATTACATTCATGTTACAAACCTGCAGCTTGTGACTCTTTAGTCTGCTGAAACATTTCTTTCTTTTAACCTGTTTATATCTTAAAAAAATATTATTTAGTTCGAGCGTGGCATGTTCCAGTTCATCTTTGCCTTTCCTGCATTTTTGAGTGCTTTTCATTCTTTTGAATTGATTAATTGATTAATGAATATTAACTATTGTAGATAGAGCACATAAATCTCTTACCAGATTGGCAAGCTTTCTGTGAATTTAACAAAATTCAACAAAATACCAAAAATAGTTTTGAAAAATGAGGTGGGACCGAAACCATTTTTCACACTAGGGTGCTGAGGAATGTAAATTACTGATAAATATATCATTATGCACTCAAGTGGATAGATACTTCAATATCATAGAGCTCAGCTGTTTAGTATCCTGCTTTTATTAAGAATAAAGTACAGAATTATTGTCTGGCCCATTTCTGGAGAGGTGTATGCTTCCCCGGCTGCAGGATGACAGTTTGCTTCTCTGGAAGTGCCTGTCTGTCGCTGCCTTCCCGGTCTGGTCTGAGATATTTCAGGAAAATAGTAGACATTTTGTGATTACTCCTTCCTTTTTAAGTATTTTCAGATTTTGCAGCATATTTTCTGTTCAAGAGTACTTCTTGAAGGAACTAGCTGATACCTGCTTAGTCTTAATACAGAAAATGAGTATTTTTAAACAGGGAAAATACTGACTGTATTACAGTAGTGCAGACAGTTCAATTTTTGTAAGGAACAAACTAAGCGGAGAGTGACCAATCTATAAATTAAGATCTTTAGTTCCCAGTTTATAAAGCAAAGTGTCACCTAAAGCTTGCAGTATAGTAACAATTTTTTTTTGAAAAAAAAAAAAATAAACCAAAACCAAAACAAAACCATCAAAAAAACCCCACCATTTAGAGAGGTGTAAGACAGGAATTTAGCACCCATACCTCCTTTTGTCAGCACATTAAATAAAACAAGGAAATCTGTCTTTTCATTGAAAGCATGTGGCAGAGGGCAAAGGGTTAATACAGCAAAGAGATGAAGAGAGAAAAAGGTAAAAAAGAAGTTATTTTGATGAGCAAAAGAAGCAGACATGACCCAACAGTGACTAGAAACGGTCAAGGGCAAAGGTACATTTTTACAGGTCTTGAAGAAGACAGTGCAATGGCTTAATAAATATTTATGCAAATCTTCTTAGCAGTGTTTATGTAAAATGCAAAGTTCTTTTAAGTCTTCTATGATTTAGTTAATCAGAATTCTTCCAAGGGAATTAAATGATCATAATTATTTCATAAATATGTGTAGCATGAAGATTGCTGTGTTTTGCTTATTTTTGTTTTGCTCAATTTTGCTTTACTCTTTCAGTATATTCAGTTCCTGTACAGAGCAAGGTTGTACCAAAAGACTAATTTCCCATGGTGTAAATTAGACGTTCATAATATTAGGGGACTTCTAGTTTATCATTTTATCACCAGCTGGTTTGTGTTTGTAAATTGCAGGTGAATCTGTCTGGAAAGTCTTCTTCTTTACCCCAAACTTCAGTCCTGAAGACTCTAATGGTTGCTATGATTATCACGTTTGCTTCTGCCATGGAGGATTCATCACACGGCATGATCCCCCACTGCTCTTCGATCTTTCCAAAGACCCTGAAGAGAAAGTCCCACTGACTCCAGAAACTGAAAGTCGTTTCTATGAAATCCTCGGGATCATAAACCTAGCAGTAGATAACCACACCAGATCCCTGCATGCTGTCCCTGACCAGCTGTCATGGGACAACCTTCTCTGGAAGCCATGGCTCCAGCTGTGCTGCTCATCTTTCTTTCAGTCTTGCTACTGTGACTATGACTCAGAAGGGAGCTTGCCAGAGGTGCACTTGGGATAAACAAGCTGTGATTCCCTTTCAGAAACTGGAACAAGAGAGTGTGGGTAGCTGACTTGAACTGCTGCCCTACTAGACTTCGGAAGGTGTTGTTACGTAGGAGGACCTGCCTCTAAATACATCATTGCAAAAAAGTCTTCCAGGAGAAGAAGGGCAAGGCACACATTTTCTGTCTCTATCATAGGAGAATCAGTATGGAGGACATGCTGCCATCCTCATCTGCAAATGTGTAGGCTGTAGATATTTTCTAGATGAGATAATTTTCTAGATCTGAGCTGTTTCTTACACAGAAAGGAATTTACCTATAATTTACGTCAATTACAACCACTAGATGCACACTTTGTCCATTAGTAGGACATAGCAGCAATTGAAAATAGATAGTAGTGGAAAGATCCATCGGTTACTATGATTTGGCAAATGATGGATAGGTGAAGAGCAGACCTATAATAGCATCTCTATTAATGAGCATCATGGATATGAAGTAATAAACAGATTTCCAATAATCTAACATTGCATGTACCATAAGAATGTAGAGAGGACTGTAGTGGGAGACCCTGCTCCCACATCAAAACAGTGCTGTCTAGCTAGTGTCCTATTTCATGGCAGCAGCCTTTGTTTCTAAGGAAAACCTCTTCAAGTGTACCAGACGTGTTTGATGGTGTACCATAAGTCTCCATTTATATATATAATGCCAGCCAAATTCATAACCCCCAAAACCCCCAGGCATCCTTCAATCCCTGGTATAGATACACCATTGTGATCATAGCCCAGTTGCTAAAACTGATGTCCGAGTTCCAAATTCATGTGATACTATAAAGATATCTTTCACTGTCTATCTGCTATACCTATTCCACTGATGAATGTGGTGTGCATCACAAATAAATAAAATTTGGTCTTCCTTTAAATATCTCTGCTGTCATTTAAGCTTTCTGAATAGGCTCTTTCTTCTCTATCATTTTCTGAGAAGAAACTTAAAGCCAAATATAACTGTCTCTGAGTTCTTAGCAAGGCCTTGGGAAATCTACAGTACTTCAGGGCTAATTTGTGTATCCATTTTTATCTGCATCTTATTCAGGCAAATTTTCCTTCCACTCTACAGGCAAGCAAACTATTTTCGTTGGCAGATTGTATCATAGGAGAACATATCAGAAAAATACTAAAATTATTTGATGTCTGTTAAAAGAAGGTGACTGGTTGTTTGATTAACACTAGTTAATTTCAACATTATAAAGTATTAAAATCCATTTGGTGGTATTAGCACATCACTAATGCAAAAATGATCTGTGATGTAATGCAAAAGCTTCAGGCAGCCAACATTAAGGTTGTGACCTGGTTCTTGGGAGCTATTGAGCCTGTCCTATAAAAATATATTGTGATATATGGTGCATTTCTCTGTCTAGCTTTATTTGATTTTTCTGCTGCAGTTTCATTCAAAATTTCATTTTCCACAATATCCAGATGCCTGTCCTGGGAAATGTACTTTTTCCTTGAAGTCCTATTTTTGATGTTTCACCTTGTGCTCACGATTGTTTATCTTAAGTATGTGCTTTGCAAGCTCTCTGTAGGTAGCAAAGTCCTGTGTCTGCTGATAAAGTTACTCTGCTCAAGTATTTCCCCCGTAACACTCAGGACTGTTTGTGTTGTACCTGGAAATGTGTCAGATGACCATTCATATGGCGTAATTCCCTCTTTGCTTTATTTAATCGCTGAATGTGTTACATAACCTTGAGAAGAAAGGTGCCTGCAGTTTGAATACAGGTACTCTTCTACAGGGATTGGTGGCTGACTTGACATCACGGCAGGATCCATAAATCCCACATTTTTGGTCTTCACCGTGTGGCACAAGAACCCTTTTGGGGCACAGCGCTGGTGGTACCTGCATGTCTCCTCCTGCAGCAGGTGGGCAGCCTGGGCTGTGGCTGGGGTGCCGGCTGCCCTGGCACTGAGAGCTGCAGCAAGGTCGGGGCGGGCGGAGGGGATGCTCTCTCCAGCTCCCGCAGCTCTGCTGCAGCTTGCACAAAACCTTTAGAGTAAATATTCCTGCTGGAGTGTATGGGAGAAAATGTCATAGTGTGCTAGGTGTACAGCAGTAATGCAAGACAAGGTGTTTGGTGTCACTGGATCTGTTTTGTTCCTGTGGCTGCTGGGCTGCGACTTTAACGGGGATCTCCATTTATATTCTCAAGGACATCCACATCTGTGTCTTTTCATCAGGAGATGCTATGTTGCTTCTATTTCTTTTCTTTCTGCAGGTGCAAGAATTGTTTGTTCTGTTAGGCGCAGCAGCTGTTTTGTGCTGCCTGACTGAGGTATATCAAAAATGATAATTTTTCTACTGCTCTGATTTCTTCTTGCCTGAATATGTCCTTTCTTTTATATCCTCCTTGGCTTCTGGTACCATCTCTCTAATCTCCTATCTTAAGAAGTCCACACCCCTCAAATACTTTTCCACCTATTTGTTTGCCAGTTAGCCCTCTTGTTTGCTTGTCATATTGATCGCAACAGCTATTTTGCCCTGATAATCAGAAAATGGAAAGTGGTCTTTGTGAAAAGATTTGACTTTTAGGACTCCTTGACTCTGCTAACCTGCTACTTACTGAAGGTCTAGCAAGGATTAACTGTGCGTTATGAAATCTAAGTTAAATTTAAATGAGCCTAAGACACCCTGAATAGCAAAAGTTCTTTCTTGTTTGCGGTACAAGTTTCATATTTTTCAAAATAAAAAAACATTTAATATTTTGACATAAGCAGTAGAATCTGAAATCCGTTTTTATACTTTTTCATTCAAGAAATTTTCTGTTAAGAATAGGACAGTATTTTTTATACTCTATGTTAGTGCTATTTCATTTAATGCCTAAAATAAACCTTCCCTTTACTGCAAATGTATAATACCTTTAGATACTGTACCTTCTGTTCTGGAGATGGCACATCAGACTGTGGTAGTTATAGTCTTGTTTCTCTGCAAATAAAAGCAGAATATATCAATTTTTTTGTAATGGTATAACAAGGAAAAGTTTTGTTTTGCACAACAAATTTGATGGGATATATTTGATTCACAGTTTATTAACAAGGATGTCTCAAGGAGAATCTGCTGCTCTGGTACTTTGAGATTTCAGCCTGTCGTTTAACAAGCATCAGCATTATAGCGCGGTGCCTGTCTCTAGAATATGTCAATTTAAACTGGGAGTTGAGCTTCAGAGAGAAATGCATTCCTCTACAGTATTGTTTAATGATATCACGTCCTAGTTTGTCACAGAGCCACTGTATGGCCCAGAGCAAGCCTTTTAGCTCTGTTTCTTAGTTCCTCATCTGTGCTCAAAGAAGAGTAACAGTATTTCTCTAAGAGCTGGGACTACTGAAAGAACAAAAAACGCTGAAAGTCGTAAGCTAGTGGAGGTGCACTTTGTAGTCAATAATGTATACTTTTTATAGCAGATACAGTTTAAGAGCTGGAAACCTAGGGTGTAGGTGATTCCCCTATACTAGGAGGGAAAGGAAACCCTTAACATCAGGTTGGCAGATAGGTTTTGTGTTTACTGTTTAGCACATGTGGGATTGGGGCCTGGAGGAGAGAGAACAGATGGCAAAAATGATGCACACTGGGGATCCAGAGAAAGGTATTAGTCACATTTTTAAAATTATATTTATCTCTCTTTTAGCAGACATAGGAAACTACATGAAATTATTAATATAATATTCCCCTTCAGAGACTGGATGTTACAGGTTCCTGACTCTTAAAAACAGAGATGTCCCAACTTGCCTCAGAAAAAGAGAAAAAAAAAAAAAAAAGGAAATGTGAGCCTTTGGAGATAAGTGTCAGCTCACTGAAATCCAACTGAAAGTTTACAGAGAACTAAGTGAATATGGTCTGTATCCTTCACATCTCAGTGAGAATCATCACTTGCCAGCATTAGTTTGTTTCACATTGAAGTAATGTGAGATCTGATCAGATGTGTGGACAGTGTAGAAAATTTCACAGATGTTGTCTCATACAGGAACAAATGGAAAAAGAATGTTAAAAAGGGAAAGCATAGCTACAAAACCCCCCATGTTCTCAAAGAGTATATACATTAAAACATATGGGGCTTAGACATACATTAGAACATAACAGTTCTGTGCTTAAGACAGATTTTTCCTTCCTCCCTGTCATTTCTCTTTCCTCTGGCATTGCCTGTGCAACATCTGAAACGTGCTCTGAGGGGTCACTTTGAAGAGGAGACCACCCTGCCTGAGGCATACTACAAGCAGAGCGGCCACCTGTATGGGCAGGAGGAAAGGCTGGCAGAGCAGAACTGTGCCGGGGAACACCGGGGAGCAAATGTTTTCTAGGGGCCACCTCCAACCTGAAGGCAGAGGCCTATATGAGTCGCTGGCTCCTCTATGTCTTTCGGGGGTTGCGGGTGAAGAGGACTGAGGACACCTCTGTGATCATCTGGAGTATAGTGCAATCCGCAGCAGTATCCTTCAGTGTGAGACTGTCAGTGAGAAATTTACTGAGGGCCCACAGGATGCTGGACCCACTGCCTCTGAGAAAATGCACCAACAGCCGCAGAGTTTGTTCCCTGGAAGACCAGAAGACCTGAGCCAAACTGTAGGGACTCCCAGTTTTACAGGCTGCTAAACCTGCAGATAACTCAGAGAGTTCTGGAACAGCTTTTCCAAAACATGTTGGTGTTATTGGTAGCTTTTATTTACAACCAAAACACTAAGAACCTGCCTAAAACATCACCTGTACAGCAAACAAAGGATATTCCAAAATGTTCTTAAGACTACGCACGATAGCTTTAACCTCCTGGCTCAGTACTGAGAGCGGTGAGCTTGCAGCAACCCACGGGTCAGCAACTGAAGGTTTCCTGTGAAATGACGAGGGACGCCAGACTGCCACTGAAGCTTACACTATGCTGGCTAGGAAGGTAAACACTGGATTGATTATCCTCACATCTTTAAATGTACTGCCAAAATTATGAGACGTTGCAGACCTTGCATGGTGTGGATTATAGGCCTTGAAAAGCTTATATGGTATCTCCTAAATACTTGGAAAACTTTGCTTTAATATAAATCATGCTAGATTCCCTATGTAGACTAATGTTAGTCTTATCTATAAAAGGATAGCGCCACAGGTATTTTTCTTGAAAAAGAAAACTGTATTTGAGGAGAACAGATTCATCATATACAGTCAGTTACAAGAAACCTTCCAGCATTATTTATTCTAGTTACCAAATAATAAAGCCTTTTTATGCAGATAATATTTTATTTTACCTCATTTATGTGAAGAACACTGTGAAGTAGTTAAAATTATAAGGCAGAGCTCTTCATTGTGACATTTATTTTAAGAGAATTTGATATGAAGTTGCTTTGGGTGGCAATATGTATTACAAAAGATTAGACACAAAGCTCCTCAAAAGCCTTACGGACTCAAGGTGGACTGCAAAAGAATAATTTCGGTTTAATGTGGTCTTCATTACTCACAAAGGAAAGAGCAAGCTATGAAGAGCAAATAATGTAACTTTACAGAAGTGGTTTGCTTGTGCTGATAGTGATAAAAAAGAATACTAGAAGTTTGCACCATGTGAGAAAACTTCTTTATTTCTTTCCTTATTTTCATCTTTTATGTTATACCTCCTCCTGCCAAACAGGCAGAATATTCAAGTTTAGAAAAAAATATGCTGATTGTTTTATAATTGTCAGCCTTACACTGTCATATGTAATTCACTCAGAAGTAACTGATCAATGGCACTGCCTGGATAGCTGTTTAAGCTCCGGGGAGATTGTTAGAATAGGAATTTTAGATCCTAATGCCTCCCTGGCTGATAACATCTCCCTAAAAAGCAGTCATCCAGTGACATGTCATCACTCACCAATCTTTTAAAAAGTATATTACTCTGCAAAAGGAGCTGCTTTATACCCCATCCCTCTTCCCGATGATACATACTAAAAATAAAGGGAAATCCTTTCTGATACTAAGATTTATGCTACAACCTTCTTTGATTATCTTTCAATAAAAATCACTCAGAGGCCATCCCTAGCAACTAGATGGCATTCTGCCCTTTCTGGAAATTAATGAGCATGATATAACTCTTTTGCCTGAGCTCAGTCAGCTGCATTAGTGTACTCTGAATGACAGCTGCAGAAACTTAGTTTTCCTCTTCAGTTTTTAGGCACTCGGTACCAGACTATGTAGACAAATGCCATCTTCACATTTTAAACCTATGCTCAGTTTAAGGTATCTCCCGTGTTTCTCTTTTTTTCTTTCTAGATCCATGTAGAGGAATGCAGTTTGACTTAAAAAAAATGTTGGCTTGGCAGATTTCCCTAAGACTGTTTTATGAAAACATAAACCCTTCCTCTGCATGAGAAGTTGTTACACAGTGAGATGGATCAAGGTGTTCATCCACTGAGGTTCAGACTCTGGCTTTCACAGATTAAAAACAGAGTCCATATTTTAATGGATAACCACCTTGACCTAATGGTATAAAACCCTCTTTTCATGTAAAGAAGTAGATTGCATCCATAAAACTGCCTTAGGTAAACCCATAGAAAAGCTGCAGTGTCCTTGTTTTGAGGAATTGTATCTGATCAGGCCAAAGTTCCTCTTCTGTCTTGAAAGAAATGCAAACTGGAGCAGAATATTTGTTCTTTATTGAAATCTTGCTGCCAGCAAATCTCCACTGTTCAGAGACTTGTAAGGCACGAACCATCTAAGATAAGCTGTGGCTTAAAACTTTTCTTTGGTTGCTTCTCAGGTGCTGAACCTTCAGCTTTCAGGTGCTGAAAGGACCCTGTGTACTTGCAGTAGCCTGAAAAAACAAAAGGGATACATAGTCAGGAGAGAGGTAGAATAAGGAAGTCTTTTAGGAGACTCATAGCGTGGTTACAGACTGAGACCTTGGGTATGCTTTCCACAATCTCATTCAGTACTGGCTAGGGGAGAAGGTACACAGTCAGTGGTCTAAGTGGACATGAGCAATCCCACATGTTGCCTAATTTTTAAAATTTTCTTAAGACTGAAGTTCATCAGAGCATGTATCTACCACCCAGTTTAGAGGATGCTATCAAGAGGCTGAGAGATCTAGGAAAGTCTACAAGCTGGGAATGTGGAAATAAATAAATAAATAAATAGTTCACTCTTCATCTTCAAGCTGAAACTGTGCCACTGAGTAGTAAACAATTTTGAATCCAGGGAATCATGAAGATAATATTACGTAGCAGTAAGGGTGCTCACCTGGGTTTGATGACAGCTTTGCTATCAAACTTCAAGTCTGATTAAATATTTTTAATCACATGAGGGACACAGATTACCTCTGGAGGAGAGAGTGGCATACCTTATGGCTACCAAGTCACTTTCTGTCACCATTACCTGGTCCCTGATCTGGTGAGTCTAGGATTCCTTCCTGCAGGTGGCAAAGCTTATACAGGAAGGCAGAAAGTATGAAGTGCCTCTCCTTGTCCACCCTATTCTCACACCCAGCCAGCTGCTCAGGGATGCTTTCTTTGAACTTCGAGTCCCATCTAGATGAATGTTGAGAAGGGAAGGCTCAAAAGAATTGTCTTTGTTTCTGGGATGTGAAAAAATCTGTGCTTGTGCAGAAGAACCTCATTCTTGCATTGCCAGGAGTGCTCTGAAAGTACGGTCAGAGTCCTTAAGTGTCACAGGGAGGATGCATTCCCTGGATCCAGAAGGATTTGGAAATCACAGGAGGGTGAACTGCAGTTGTGGGTCTGAAGGTTATCTTATTTCAGTTTGTACACCTAGAAGAAGGACACCTAGAGTAGAGCTGGCCTCCATTTGTACCTGTGGTAGAGAAAAAAAAAATGTATCTAGCATAGCTTGTATGGCTACATGAAGATTGTATCAGTCATGCCTAAGAATATTCTTATTTTGCTTTTTCATAGATTAAAAAAAAGGCATAGTATAAACAGCATATATCTCCAGACATCTGTGTTTAGGGAGTTGAATCCCACTTCTGTCTCCTAGAATCTTTACATTTTTTTTTCAGAAAGTGAGGCACATATGAAATTTAAATGCTTTCAACGGTACCCAAATGGAGATACTCATAATAAGAATTTTGCAATTAAATGCCTTAGTTTTTCTAAAAGTGCTGGTTTTAAAGGCTAAGCTTCCTTGATTGCTTATTTATTTTTCGACTCTGACCTCACTTTTTTGTCTGTGTACCTGCTCTGCAAAACAGTGAAGAAATATCCTATTGGAAGTATTTAAAAGAAGTGTCATCATGATACAGGTCAAGCAATTTCTTTTTAAGGTCATCTTAATCATTTTGTATGCCTACATTTTAATTATTTCACTATGGTGAGATATTTCAATTAGAATAGAGTTTTGCCAACAGCAAATTAAGATCTTTTCCAATTTACATTTTGTTAACATCAATTATGATCATGTTGAAAGAGCTCCACTCGAGGAAAACTGCTCAATATCTGACCAAGTCATGACATTTCATATACATCTATCAGTCTCTGCTGTAGTGAACGCTTACCCACTCTGTTAAAAGGTTTACGTTGTTATATGCATATCATACATTTTCCATCTTCTTCTATCTTCAGAAATACTCCTTAGCCAAGCAAACAATTCAACTTCTCTGAATTATGCATGAAAAATCATTTTAAGGCTCCATATGCTAGGGACTTTTTAGATTGTTTCTTAAGTTAAAAATATTTACCCTTCATTTTATTGTGTATAAAACTAGTCTTAATTGAAATTATTCTTAGTAATTGAAATTATTTCTTAGTATTCTTTATTATCACACAACTAAGTACGTGTCTAGTAAGAATATAAGCAGGAAAAACATTGTTCAGCAAGGCATTTGATTACAGGCTTGCAATTTAGCTGTCCTTATAGTTCCATGATGTTCAGGAACTCTGCTGAGTGAGACTCTGCAAGCACAAGATGCAGAGTCATGCCAATAACTTTAAATTACTCTAAAACAAACACCTTGTATTTTTAACCTTTCCCATTCCACAATTTCAGGCTGTGTCCATCAGATACTTGTAAGATTTCCTCCAGCCTTGCTCTTTGTTGGAAATACAGTGCAAGCTGGTATTTTTTTCTGAGTTCAACATCCAGTTACTCCTGTTACAGGGATAACATTTACCATAAAGATCATATGTACTATGTACTGTCAAAGAAACATACTGAAAACCTAACAGAATAATTAAAAGGTTTCAGAGGTGATATAACCAAAGGCACAGAGGGTCAACTACTATCCAGATATAAAAACTACCTTTAGTATTTTATAGAAACTATCTTTACTTATTTTAGTAATACTCTTTAGAGTATTTGGATGAATACTATAATCATACATTTCCTTGTGCATTTTTATGAACTATTGTCACTGTTTTTAGACAACAGGCAATGCAACAGGAAGCAGTATATACATCCAAGAAATTATATATCCAAATGATGATGCAGATTTCCTCTGACATCAAGGACAGATAACTGTCCAAAGACAGGTTATTTGTTTCTGCAATTCCTAATTCACAACAGAATGCTATACAGAAATCAGCAAGGGATCCCACAGAAAACAAGAAAGGATATATTTCTGATGATATTAGTGTGTGAATATTTCTGGAACATAAAATAGTGAAGAAGAAAGCGTTCAAAGTTGAAAAAAAACCCAATCCATTCCTATAGATTACCTGTCCTAACAAAAGTAACATGTACATTTCAACATTCATCAGAAAATATATAGCATATTAATCTATTTAAGGACTGTCATTTTATGAAGCCTGCCCAATGTAACTGATTAGGATAGATAATTTGCAATTTTAGTGGACTGTCTACAAGTTCCACTAATCACCTTAGATAAAATTCATGCCTAGTGATCACAGACAATGAATATATTTCCTCCATCCATGTTTCAATATTAATTTACATTTGTTTTTGTGTAATTGGAATTAATTGGAATAAATGTGTGTCAAATAGCTATGTAGTAAGTAACCTGATTTCAGCAGAATGATTAATTTCAGTTCCACAGAGATGTCTGCCTATTTTTTCTTCTGTTTTGTGCCTGTGATCTCATTTTACAATGTATGACAACTGTGAGCTACTCATAAACTCTGATTGCAGAAGCCTAGAATACAGCAAGTACAGAATTTATTAAAATTCTGTGTTAAAATAAGACCAGTTATTAACATAATACTTTAAAAGATGTAAAATATTCATAGCTGACCAATTCATGGATACACACCATTGCTCAGACTGAGTACATTATGTTCATCAAAGATGACATCATTTGAAAGATGATCATGGTGCTTACAGAAAGCATTTTACCAGTGGACCACACATCACATGACCCATAGGATTTCTGAGTACTGTTTGACAGCTGTTGCACACAAAAGAAAGTGTGCAACACTTTGGGGCTAGCTGTCCCAAATCCCTAAAAATTCACTTTTCATTTGGGACCATAATGCAATCACAGATTCACAGAATCACAGAATGTCAGGGGTTGGGAGAAGCCTTGAAAGATCATCTAGTCCAACCTCCTGCCTGAGGAGGATCACCTTGATTAAATCCCACAGCAGTGCATCCAGACTGATCTTGAATGTCTCCAGAGAAGGAGACTCCACAACCTCTCTGGGCAGCCTGTTCCAGTGACCTGTCAACCTCACAGTGATTTTCCTTACAACCTGTCAACCTCACAGTGATTTTCCTTACAAGAAACTTCCTGTGCTCCAGCTTGGACCCACTTCCCCTTGTCCTATCACTGCCCATCACTGAGAAAAGCCTGGATCTATCCTCCTGACACTCACCCTTAACTTATTTATGAGCATCAATGAGGTCATCCCTCAGTCTCCTCTTCTCCAAGCTAAAGAGACCCAGTTCCCTCAGCCTGTCCTAATAAGGAAGATGTTCCACTCCATCATCTTGGTGGCCCTGTTCTGGACTCTTTCAAGGAGTTGTATGTCCTTCTGGAACCGAGGGGCCCAGAACTGGACATAATATTCCAGGTGCAGTCTCACTAGGGCAGAGTAGAGGGGGAGGAAGACCTCTCAGCCACCTCCCTTCTAATACACCCCAGGATGCCATTGGGCACATTGCTGGCTCATGGTCATCCTGCTGTCCACCAGGACCCACAGGTCACTCTCACCTGCACTGCTCTCCAACAGGCCAGTCCCCAACCTATACTGGTACCTGGGGTTGTTCCTCCCCATATGCAAGTCCCTGCACTTACTCTGGTTAAATCACATTGAATTTCTCCCTGCCCAGCTCTCCAGCCTGTCTAAATCTTGTGGAATGGCAGCACAACCTTCTGGTCTGTCAGCCACCCCTCCCAGCTTTGTGTCATCAGCAAACTTGCTGACTGGGCACTCTATTCCCTCATCGAGGTCATCAATGAATACAGTGAACAGTACTGGTTCCAGTACCGACCCTTGAGGGACTCGGCTAGTCACAAGCCTCCAGCCAGACTCTGTCCCATTAATGACAACTTTTTGGCTTCTTCCCTTCAACCAGGTCTCAATCCACCTCACCACTCTACCCTCCAGGCCTCAGTTTGTCCACCAGGATGCTGTGGGAGTCGGTGTCAAATGCCTCACTGAGATCCAGAAAAAACACATCCACTGTCCTACCATCATCCATCCACCTGGTTATATCCTCCTTAGAGGCTATTCGGTCAGTCAAACATGAGTTCCCCTTGGTAAAATCATGCTGACTGCTCCTAACAGCCCTCCTATCCTTCATGTGCCTGGAGACAGCACCAAGGACAAGTCATTCCATCACCTTTCCCGGGATGGAAGTGAGGCTGACTGGCTTGTAGTTACCTGGGTTCTCCTTCTTGCCCTTTCTGAAGACTGGAGCGATATTTGCCTTCCTCCAGTCCTCAGGCAACTCTCCCATTTCCCCAGGATTTCTGAAAGATGATGGACAGTGGCCTAGCAATGACTGCTGCCAGCTCTCTCAGCACCCTCGGGTGCATCCCATCAAGACCCATGGATTTATGGATGTCCAGATGGCTTAACTGATCCCTGACCTAATCCTCATCAACCAAGACAGACTCGTCATTTATCTTGACTTCCTCCAGGGCTTCAGCCATCTGTGGCTCCTGCAAGCAGTCTCCAGCAGTATAGACAGAGGCAAAGAAGGCATTCAGTAACTCCACCTTCTTACTGTCCCCAGTCACCAGGGCACCCTCCTCATTCACCAGTGGGCCCACACTGCCTCTAGCATCAGCTTTGTCTGCAAGGTATTTGAAGAAACCCTTCCTGTTACCCATGACCTCCCTGACAAAGTGCAATATCTAACTCTAGCAGTGAAGCATGCAGAGGCCTATGGAATGAGTGACCCTATACAGGGATTGTAATTCTGCAAAACTGGTTGTTCAAATTCAATGATTTTGGGTTTTGGGTTGTTTTGTTGTTGTTTTTTTTCTTTTTTTCTTTTCTCTTTCTTTCCCCTCCTCAAAATGTTAAAATTGTGCAAAGGGCTAACACTAATCCATAAGAAGCTTTCAAGTTCATATCTTCCATGTTCAGATTCTAACCCAGCCATGAACCATACAGATGATTGATATATCTTGAAGTGAAGAGCTTTTTTCTCATTGTCGCTTTGATTGGCCAGAGATGATTCCTAAGTGCAGTATATTAAAGGACTCTCAGCCTTCAAATAAGAGAGTGGGGGGTGGGGGAGTGGGAAGGGTGTGACACAAAAGTTTTTCCATGTAAAAAATATCCATCACGTTTTTGTCCTCCTGATGCCATTGTGAATTTGCTCATTTTTATCATCGGTAAGAAGCAGCATTTTCTAAAGAAGAGATAAACACTATTACCAACATGAAGAAATTATTAACATGTAATATCCAGGGTGGAAATTCTTGTAAGTGGGTGAATGAGGTTCAGGAGTGAGGTTTATTCAATACTTCAAAAGATATACCCATGAAGTAAGTGAATCTGCAGCTAAACTCCCCAAATCAGTCAACAGCTCTATTAAAACACCCTTAAGTAATTTTATTTTCATATAAGAATCCTCTCCTCTCCCTCCCTTTTATTTTTTTTTTTTAATTTTTCTTTATTCAGGTGAAGTACTGCTTCATCTGTATCAAGATACTGATCATAAATCTTTCACTGCACTGACATTCCTCTACAAATATCTTCCATACCTAAAAGACCTACAAGCTACAACACTCAAGTGTTGAAGGTGGGGGAAGACAGACCTGGAGGTATGATCTAAGCATCGGAACAAAATAACAAACACACCAGAGATACCAACAAAGATACTCTACCAAAGTAGGAATCAGAGTAATATCTCAGCCCTAAAAATTAAAATGAATATTTTCATCAGGGCTTCAGATTCCACTTTTTATAAATAGGCTTGGTTTCCCTGGCTACATAGACTTCTTATCATTCAAGGGTATATGACAAAAATATATAGTGGTTCATGATGATTACATTTGATGAGAGTCACTAAACAGGAAAAAATTTTGGAGTAAAGGCTGTGCACCTTACCATGAAATAAGAATTGTCTAATTTATTTAAATTAATTCATTATTAAGAGCCCTTTGAAAGCAGGTGCTGCAGCCCCTGTGTAGTGCTGCTGTTCAGCTACATTGTTTACTCTTATCTTTTTTCTCTGTGTCCTTGCATCAGCAAGATTAAATAATATTGACAGTTAAAAAGCCTGGGTTTAACTTACACATATATACCTGGAGATCCATGCTGGACTTGAGTTCGTTTAAGATGTTGCTTGACAACCTGATCCTTTGAACTCAGTCTGTACTTGATCTTGCACCTCTGTGTTGCCATGGATTCCAGGTAAAATAATGTAACTATTTTACCCTAAAGGCACACCAGCAACTAACATATTGCAAAGAGGTCTCCTTGGCTGTTCTTTCAATTCTGCTATACTGATGGACACACTCTCTTCGTGCACAAGCATGCACATCATTATGTTTCCTTTAAAAACTTTATATAATATATGTTTGAAGAAAAAAATTAATTAAAAATAAAAGTTTATATCCTGAATCTCTAAAACTCAGTTAAAATTACTATTGTGATCTCTGCCCTGTTAACCTTTATGATCTCATTTTCCACTGTTGCTGTTAAATTGCTTTCTGCAAAGTGCCAGAACAGGTGACATTGACAATATGTTCTTAATTTGATCCACTGTATCAATGGGTAAAAATGATTCCAATAAGTCTTCATCAATGATTATGATCCCATAAGAAAATATCACACCTGTCTTTCTGCACAATGTAAGAATGGCAAAATGCCTATCACTGTCACACAGAATGTGTAACATGGACAAAATAAAGCATAACATAAAAACACATTATGAATTCCTGTTAGGAATTTAAGAACATAAATGTTAATGTAAGCAGTTGTTCTTCACAGAAAAAAAAAAAAAAAGGAATTTAAAGTGTAGCAGAAAAACATTTTTCCATGAAAGGCTGGAGCTGCAGGAGGTGATTGAAAGCTTTGCAATGTCGTGTGGTACTTGTAAGTCATGATTGCTAGTTATAGAATATGCATTTTAAATTGTTTTTCAAATGTTTACCACAATAGTGTAGATTCAAACTGTGAGATATGTAGTCATGGGGGCAAACATTTCCCAGTAATTACACTATTTTCAAGATCTGTAGCAAAGCAGAATATTTATCTGAAGATGGGCAAGATATGCATCTGGTGCTAGGGGTCAAATTCACTTGGTGAATTTTGGTTTTATAATGAAACATTTGGTTGCATAATTATAGAGGAAAATAGGATGGAATAAATATGGTTGGCTTTTTTTTTTTAAATGAAGTGTTTTCACAAAATTATTTTTTTCTTGAACTATCCCTTTGCCACTTTCTCCATTTTTGTTCTTCTTTCCCCTTTTTGTCAAGAGATTTGTTTTTAAGATTATGCAAATTTGCTTTTGTTTCCTTCTCTTTTATTTTTTGAGAGAAAAAGGAAAATTTTTTACATGAAAACTTTTTTTCTTGACAAAATCCCATCTTCCTCTACTGCAAAATATAAGAACAATTTTGCTGCTAAATCACTGTTGTCATTCCCCTGTTTACTGAAAGGCACTGCTCTTGTCTATGCCCCGGAAGCATTCTTGCAAGTTAAAAGGAAGGATGTGTCTGGTGTCTACAGTCAGGACTATAAATCCATGTATCAACTCATCAAGTAGAAGGGGATCATTTTTCAAATACTAAGTACTCACATCTATCTGTGACTTAATTCTGAGAGCTAGATACCATATGTTTTGCTAACAGATATAGCATCTCATTATGATGCAACATTGCTTAAAAAGACATTGCACAGCCAGTTTAGACTGTTCTTCTAAAAGAAACAAAATGTTTTGTCTCAACTAAAGCGTGAGGAGACTTTTTGTGTGATATTTATAACTGCTCTGTGAGTATTCCCTGCCCTCTGCACCTCACTTTTAGAAGCATATTGTGGAACCTGCCCTTTTTTCAAAGTCTCTGAAACATACATTATTTCAGTGTTCAAGACACGTTATCATCTCCGTCAACATTTCAGTAGGGCACTCTGTTACTGCCAGAGCACAGATAGGTCCCATTCAGCTCAGCATTAGATAACAGATTCCTGAGTGAGATTAGAGAAGCAGAGCAAAAACATATAGCTAAGAAATTAGTCTCTATCATATATAGCACTTTTACAACATCCATATCTTTGAGTTTATAGGGTTTGCAATGGCCTCTCACTTGAAAGGTATAAGATAACAAACAACCTTATTCTTCATCCTGGAGAAGTTCATCAGATATAGCACAATTCCTAATGATGAGAAAGGAGGGATTGTGAGGGAAGTTTTTTCTTGGTTTCTGATTTTCTTGGTTTTCCCTGTGTTGGAATGCAACGTTTTTTTGGGGTATAATCCTGCAACAGTAAAGATGAAGACCCTAACTATAACTATTCTGCACTACTAGGATACATCTGATTTTGTAAAGAACTTCTGAAATTCAGTTATCAGTTTGTGTGAGTTCCTTGCATCCATTCTATTCTATTTTTATACCGTTTATAATGTTTTACATGTAATCTACTTCCCGCATCAACACCTATATACTTAACATTATTCTTCCATGTTGTGTTGCAAGAGCTCTGACTCTCCTGCTTCCTTACCACAAA
The DNA here is from genome assembly GCA_013399135.1 of Heliornis fulica. NCBI lineage: Eukaryota > Metazoa > Chordata > Aves > Gruiformes > Heliornithidae > Heliornis > Heliornis fulica. The sequence continues at coordinate 87,272 of VXBZ01006905.1, read as the reverse complement.
CTTGTTTGCCATCAATCAATGACAGGTGGTAGGCTGATGGGGAATGGCCTGAAGCTGCACAAGGACAGATTAGATGTAAGGAAAAAGTTCTTCACTGAAAGGGTTATCACGCAGTAGAACAGGCTGCCCAGGGAGGCGACTGAGTCATCATCCCAGGTTGTATTTAAAAGATAGGTAGATGAGGTAGTTAGAGATATGGTTTAGGAGAGGACAGGTATGGTTTGACTCAATATTAAAGATCTTTTCCAACCTATTGATTCTGTGAATTCTGTGAATCATGACCTTACACTTACGCTTTTCCATTAATTCATACCTGACACAAAGGATCTCCTTCTTATATATGCAACAGTAGGACTTCTGGAACTGCCAATACCATCACGAGGATTTCTCAACCCAGGCATAAAGGCTTAAAAATACCCAACAACTAAACAAGATAAAGTTGTAGGTTTAAGTTCCCTTCCCTTCCTTTTATTTTCTTTTTTTTTTTTTTTTTTCCCTCGGTGGTAGATCCATTTTGGACACATTCCCCACCAGAACTGTATTTCTGGGGGATTTTTGCTGTCCCACTGCCACTCCAGTGCTGGAGCAGGATTCTCTGGCTCATTTCCCTTCCCAAGCTTCTGTCTTTGTCTGTGTCACCCCTCATGTATGTCACAGAATCACAGACGTTAGGAGTTGGAAGAGACCTCAAAAGATCATCTAGTTCAACCCCCCTGCCTGAGCAGGATCACCTACATTAAACCATAAATACATGAAGTGAGACCTCATGTGACAGAGCAGAGAAATGGGAGGGAGGGAAGGGAGGAAGGCTGAGGCTTCAAAGGTAACAGTTTTTTTTGTTTTTCTCTATCAACTGCTCATAAAAGGTACCAGCTGATGCCTCTGACACTCTCCAATGCCTGTGCCTATCTGTACCTCCTCACTTGGGGAGGAATACTCTGCAAAAGACCTTTCATTGCCTGTGTGTCACCTGCAGACTGGGGAGAGGCCAGAATGTTTCTCACCGGCAGGGTTTTAAAACACCAGAGGTTGGAGTTTTCCCATCACAGGAAACAGGTAAACAAAGTGCATTATCCCTTGTAATCATGCCCCCAGTCACCACTGGTGACTCAAAGTGCCATGCTATACCAATCAGACCTGGGATATATCCCAGGGCATGTTTGTGTGGCTTCATACAACTTTGATCCCGTGTTTGAAGGGAGATCAGCCAAGTTAACCAAAGTATGAAAGAAACCTGGAAGTGAGGACAGGTAAAGTAGGAAGTGGTCTAAAGAGGGAATGAAGAATGAGTACTTGCTGAAGAAGACAGCAAAATGTGAAAAAATAGTGAATTCATAAAGTAAGGGAGGCAACCCCAGGCCTGTGTGGTGGCCAGGAAGCCTATACAGCAGATAGGGGTTGTGCTTAACCCGCCCCTTCCTCAAAAGGATGGTGTGGAATGGATTCTGTGAGAATGAGAACTTTAATTGCTAATTGTTTCTTATTTCAGTTCCCATTACACTGGGACAACTGTGTTGTGACAGCCATAATTGCACTGGCAGGAAGCTTAACATGGGGGGAAACTCGATTTTCTGATAAAAGATGACAGACAGAAAAGAATAATTTTCCAGCTGTCTGAAGGGAGGCTGTTACTCATTGAATGCAAATTTTATTGTAAGCTCGATCTCAGTGGGAACAATGTACTTGTGTGACAAACCAAGGAAGCAGTGAGGAAAGAGATTTCAACATATACAGAATATGAAAACACCTTGTTTGGAATAAATGTAGGTGTGGAGATTCATTTTTCAGTTGCATGGTTCGGCACTGGAAGCGCTCAAACTAAACGACTGAGTGCAAAACTGCTAGTAGGAATCTGTGTGCACAAGGTGCTAGTTTGCATATAAAATCAGAGCAAAATGAGAAGAGTTTATAAAACCAGACTCCTGAATGGTAGCCTAGAAATGGGTGGTAGACTGCAGATGGGAGAACACGCTGAAACATAATGCTTGGATATTGCTCGTGTTTCCAACGCTTCTGTCCTTTTTAAACACCTGTGTCATTTGTTTGCTGAACAGTAGGACATGCTTGTGATGTTATGAATACTCTTGAAATGTAAGATGAGTGTAAGTGACCTAGAGATTGGTTATATTCAGAGAATAATTAACTATATTTACCCATGTACATGCTTCTGAAATGATGCTGCCAGTCTGCAAGCAAAGAAACCCTCAGTGAGGGATCACAGCCTACTAGACCCTGCTGCCTCTAGAGTCGAAGCTAACTAGAGATCACTGCAGAGACCTTTTGGCACTGCCATGTTTCCTCCTCACTGCAAAACCAGGCTTTATAGAAACATATAAGAACCTCCAGATGAGAACATAGATCTTTCTAGTAGTGAAATCCTGTATAAATGATTAAAAAACAAATTGATGTCATGTGCCTTCCATACCACTAGCTGGGATGGAGATGGCCTGATGTCAGGAGTTGGTATCCACTATAACAAATTGTGGCATTAATGCTGTGGTTGCCCCATTTCTTTCTATCATTCTATTATGAAAAAGTGATGAAAACCTGGGTTTAGTACTGCTCAAAATAAAATGTAATATATTTTGATTTCCCTCCAGAAGATACTCTATTCTGAATGCATAATGTGGGTTTTCTGGGGGATGTTGGTTGGTTGTTAGTGGTTTTTTTCAGTCAGGGGAGCAGCCATCTGCAATTAACAAGATTTTTGCCTGTGTGCTTGGATTGCAAATTACAAAACTCAGACTTTAAGATGTCTGACAGCTTTCCCATACCATCCAAAGCTTTGTCTCCTTACTTATCTCACATGGCAAATTAATACTGAATCCTTTAATACATGTACATAACTCAAATAACCTTGATGTGAGAATCTTCATTTAATTATGTTGGATATATCCAGTATTCCCAAACCGGGTGGTAGGCTAGCTTATAATAAAAACTCAAAGAATGCTTTGGGTGAAACAATATCAACTACAGATTTGTGGAAATTATTTTAAAACCACCAATAAAATCTTACATATAAATTTTTAAATAGATATTAATGTTGGTCTGCATGGATATCCTCAGCTAATAATAATAATATAATATAATATCCTCTTGACATGACTGAAAAAGTCTCCCAGAATCCTATGGGCTTTTGGACCCAGATTTTCTGTAAAAAAGTCAAGAAAGAGGTTTTTATACTACATTATACTACATACAATATTGCTATACATTAGTATAGCAACTCTTTCTGTTTTTTTCTTTAAAGCATTCAAAGAAAGTTATAAGGAAGTTGTCTCTTCTGAAGGAAAATATGAATATAAAATTGTATGTACATTTACAGTATTCCTTTAATTTGGATTTATTCTTATGGTAATATTTATGTACATTTTGGCAGTAGTAAGAAGAGAAAAATATGAAAAATCCATTTTAATTCTGGTATTTTTACAGAACACAGAGTCAGTTGCAGTTCAAGAAACAAGAGCTATACCAAAGCAAATATGTAGTGATGGACTTTTCACAGAATCACAGAATCACAGAATATTAGGAGCTGGAAGAGGCCTCAAAAGACCATCCATTCCAACTCCCCTGCCTGAGAAGGATCATCTAGACTAGATCACATAGGAACATGTCCAGATTGGTCTTGAATGTCTCCGGAGAAGGAGACTCCACAACCTCTCTGGGCAGCCTGTTCCAGTGATCTGTCACCCTCACAGTGAAAAAGTTTCTCCTTATATTAAGATGGAACCTTCTATGTTCCAGTTTGGAACCATTTCCCCTTGTCCTATCACTGCCCATCGCTGAGAAGAATCTGGATTCATCCTCCTGACACTTGCCCTTTACATATTTATAAACGTTAATGAGGTCACCCCTCAGTCTTCTTTTCCTATTTGACATGTTTCCCTGTTGAAGACAGAGGCCCCAATATATCAGAGAAATTTAGGCACTGAAACTTCAGTTAATTTAAATTTAATCATAATTCCATCAGTTTCAAATGATGGAACTTTAACATCTAAATACCTTTGGGAATGTGAGTCAAAGACCCTCAACATATTTAATATCTACTTTCAGTCACACAGATTAACACCTATAAACCAACTCTGGAATAGACTTACTCAACTGCAAAGGAGTAAAAATTTTGCTTTATGGCATGACTATGGAAGTTGTTTAGCTTAATTAAACATAAAATTTCATTAAGTCAGAGAGTTTAATTTTGATCATATTTGAGATTCTATCACTGAATCACAGAATGGTTGAGGTGGGAAGAGATCTCCAGAGGTCATCTGGTCCAAATCACTGCTCAAGCAGGACCACCTAGAGAATATTTGTTACTTAGGCCCATCTCCAAATCGCATCTGAATACCTCCCAGGATGGAGACTCCACAACATCCCTGGGCAGCCTGTGCCAGGGCTTGGTCACTGTCATGATAACAGTGTTTCCTGGTGTTCAAGAACCTCCCTTGTTTCATTTTGTGCCCACTGCCTCAGGTCCTGTCACTAGGCACCATTGAAAAGACTCTGGCTCCTATCTGTCTATGCATATAAATTCTTACACACATAAATGCACATTTAAAGACACACACCCCCACAATTATTATTCTCATATATATGCACCTTGCTATCTATCTTGTTGGAGACATCGCTGTAATTGATACAATTTTCTTAACTGGATGTTTTAGAATTTTTGTTATCACAAGTATAAATGAAAACCAGTTCTGATTTTATTATTATAAGCATCGTGTGTTTCTCTAACTAATTTTTCCCAGTATAATATTAATTCTGGTTCTGCAGATGTGCCCTGGAATTTGAGTTGCTTTGTCCCAAATTAAAAAGATATATACTTGTACTCTAGAATTCAGTTTGCCTAAGTAGGTACCAGCTGAAGTGATACATCACCTCTACTGTTGGACCTCGCTTTGGTTCCTGGATAAGAAAGAACAATTCAAGCTGTGTAGTTTAACGAAGCTTCTGCCTTCTCTGTACTGATAGTGGAATGAGAATCAGGTGCCTCAAAAGGACTGCACATAAATTATTTCCCTTCTTTGAGATATCAAAACTATAAAATTTTGCTTACCACTAGATCCAATCTCTGTATTTTTCATTTCTTGTTTGGGTAACTAGAATGTTTTGATTCCTGCTATGAAAGAACCATAGCTATTGTTTCTTCATCTTGTCACATCATGATCCCTATAGGCATTTGTGCCTCTGTTGATAGTAATGGCTCTTTTGTCCATGCTGTATTTTATGGAACAAATTTTTAGTTGAATAACACTCTGCTGATTTTCCATATAGTGTCAATGTATACTTACATCTTCTTTGTAAGCATTGCTCATCCCAATGATTTAATTTGTATATTGCATTTTATGACTTTAAGATATTTGTTCTAAATTTGCCCTTCACTTTTCTACTTTTCATTGCTCATGCATTTAGAACCAAGAGTTGTAGCACGTAGTAAATAGCAACAGCTGCAGTTGCAACAACAACAATGCAATTTTACTAACCATGCCTATAATAATATATAAGATTGACACAGATGTGTTATTTGCAAAGTGCCAGCTGCTGGCACTTCTTTTCTTGTTGACTATAAGCAAATGAGAAAGAAATAAAACATTATTTCTGTGACACAGCACTTACTTCATAGATATTTCAGCAAACATAAGGGCACGTTTCAGAGCTGAATATATTTTACCCTTGGATACATTCAATTTGTATTCATTTTAGAATTTACTCTGTTAATTAGAAAAGGTTATAAGATTAATAAGTAGTCATTGCTAATATATGCAATGGACTGTAAGCTTCGGTTGATGTTTCTTTTTCCCAAAGAGGCATTAGAGATTAGTTCATACAAATCATAGTGAGCAGTATATCCTATCTTTCAAAGCCGGTCTTTATCTCTATGTTGCTTTATAATCTCTGAATCATTTCTAAAATCCCTGCCAGAAAAGCCAACAAAAACCCAGCAAACCCTACCCTACCAATACAAAATGATATATTGCAGTTTCAAATACTTTTATAGAAGAATTGATTTTCAAGGAATCCTTTGTAGATGTAAAATGAGATAGCTTAGAAACACACAGAGAATACTACAGATTGTTAAAAGACCCTTATTTGTTAAGAAAAGGTAGTGTTAACTATTTGATATCAGTGGGCAGTCTATTTTTCTGGTTTCCAGAGCATTAGGCTGACCATTGGTGTGTATTTCAAACCCAGCACACATAATTTTTATGTTTCATGATGAGATTAGTCTAGAAGGACTGGGTCCTCTCTGCAGTTGAGCAAGATCACGGCGCCCAAACTCTGGCTGACAAGAAAGGAGGTCAGAGAGTGTCCTCTTCTTTTTGGTCACCCAGAGCAGGGTTTCGCCTCAGTGCAGTGCCAGGGTGGCCTCTAGATTCATGGTTAGTGAAGAGGTTCCTCCTTACATGGGCTAGTTACCTGACCAGATCACCCAGATATGAAAAGAGGCTGCTAAGGTAAAGGGTTTCTTGATCCTGGAAGCTGAAGCATCCTCTACGCCCTCTATCGCCAGTCATTTTAATACTGCCTTACTGAACTAAGTCAGTATGAAATTCTCTCTTCCTTATGTATTGACCTTTCCCCCACTGAAACTTGGAAGAAAATGGAGTATGATGGAGCAGGCATATGGTAATGGAGAGTATAGTACAGTGACATGGGATACCCAGATTTGCTAAGTCATGTGTCCAAAGGCATTAATATATACAGAGTTTCTCTGTGAGGATCTCACGCCCTCCAACGTGGCTGCAAGAGAAAGAATAAAATTTATTTATCCACCTGCTTACTTTTGTTATGGACAAAAGAAACAGGTCAGATTTTAAGTAGACCTGGAATCATCTCACATTTCAGTCTTAATTCAAGTGCTTTATCATGGAATTTTCTTATGCTGCTGCTGCAGGAAAAAAAAAAATTACAACTTTTCCAGGTCTTCATAAATAAAGAACTAGAAAAGAGCTCTGAGGATCATCGGCTCCTTCTGCTACTTGTAAAATATCTACAGGTTTTGAATTTAAATTTTTTTTTAAACTGGAAAAAATATTTAAAACTTTTTCCTACCAAACAAGTTGATTTCAATGATAAAGACACCATTCATATTTTTAAAATACCATGAATTACCACATGTAGACTCTTAAATATAATTTTCATAGGAAATATGAATTCTGACTTGCAGATCAGCTGCTTCAGAAAAAAAAAACCCACATATACAGTTATGTGCTTTTGCACTCTACCTCAAAGCTTTGGTAAAAGTGTTACTGTTGAGAGAGTGTCTCAAAGCCACCTCAAGAACAGCAGAGTATTGCATGATTCAAGACTGAAGTTAGATGAATTTTTCAGTTTTGAAATTTGTAGTAAATTTTTGAATGGTTGCAATATGTATCTTTCAAAAAAAGTATAGATATTGTAAGATTTTAGCTGCAGAAAATTCATGAGTTTGTTTTCTTTCCAACAGTCTTACTTCAAGGGAAAAAGTCTGTAGGTGTCTTAAGAAAAGGTATCCAGACAAAAAAAAAAAAAATCTATTCTACATAGCTGATACTCAGTTTTGATCCTTTAAATGTTTTGCTATCATGGAGTTAACTCCATTAAGAAAATTAACATTAATGACAAAAACTAAAAAAATAAATAAATAAATAACATAATAAATGCCTTTTGATACATAATTGGTATATCATATCTCATATTGGCAAATACAAGGAATATTGTTGTAAGAGAAAAGTTCTAAGGCAATTTTGGAACGATAATTAAACACAGAAAAATTCTAGTTGTGTATTCACCCATCTTTTAGTCTATATATTGCCTTTTTCAGTGATAATAAAGACTGTAATAATTTCTGTACTTTTTTGTGAAAACTGTTATGGAGAAATACAATGAGATTACATATGTATATGCATATTTTCAGGCAGCAAACCACATATATGCGTATGTCCCTTTTAAACAACACTTTGAAAGCATGAAAATCTGTGAGCATTGTGATCCCATAAATGTACCTACAACTTCATGCATAAAAATAGCTGATACCAAAAATACGTCAATTTTTAATTATATTGTAACAGGTGTCTGTTTATAAATACTTATTATAAAAATGTTATATTAGAAATTAAATATTAATACACAAGCACTTTCAAAATACAAGCCTTGAAATGCAATTCATATTTCACTTTTAATGCTCAGCTGAAAATCCTCATGACTTTTCAAAATAAATCTGAACAGCTAATAGCCATCTTTGTTTCTACTAAAAGCTATCCACATTAGTCTGTGCTGACATCACAGTTAATAGACAGATTTGCAATACAATTTTGAATCATCCAAAAGTATTTTAATATGGTTTATCCTTCTGTAGTGCTATGTCACGGGGAATATTTAATGAGCAAGCACAAACTGCTTTTTAATTGTGGTCTAAACTTTTCAGTGGGAGCTTATAAAAAATTTCAGTTAGAAGATATTTTATTTGTACATTTGATTGTAATGTGGTTACATGGCTATTTAAGTAAAAACCTTCCGTTTCGTACTGCAACACATTGAAAATCAGATAACCAGGATATTAGCTAGTTTTCTAGAAACTGTAGTTATTAAAACATGTTTTCAGAGTTATGAGTGATGATCAGATTATGCTCCCGACTTTGATTGTTTTAAAGAACCTTTATTTGAAGTAGACACCATCATACTCTTGTGCTAACTTTGCTATTATTTCCCTTTTTGTTTTTATAATTGTTTGCACCCAGTTACTTTCTTATTGAATGTCTTGTTTTCTGCTGGCTTACCTACACTCCAACATGCATGTCCCTACCACCTTCCTCATTATGATACAAGAGTACAAGATAAACCTATTACTTCCTGACTTATTTTTTCTATATTTCTAAATTATGTTGGTTTTACTCCAAAATTATGTTTGGAAAAGAGGACACTCAGGCTATTGAGCTCTCATGCATGTTTTACAAGGAGCCTAGAGAACTGGCATCTACTTAATTATAAGCTTTAACCAGTGTCAGTATCTGGTCAGGTGAACAAGATTTTCACTTCAGTGAATAGATTTGTCTTTGACAAATAGACTGTGAAGAACACCATTATCAGGTGTCCTTTCCCCAGATGTTAATGGGCACTGCCACAAGAAGCCATGCAGCTACAGAGGATTAAACTCTCTTCCAAGCTTTTTTAAAAATCAGCAAAACTACAATTGTTTGCTAAAAGGCCATGATGGGAAGTGAGCATCTTTTACAAAATCTCTGCTGATAGTGCCCTGAAAACAGAGGTTTAACTTAGTGGATAATTACCTGGACCTACATAGGAATGTGTGTATTATTTTCAGCCTTTATGAACAACAGGCAAAGGAAAACAATTCTTACAATGTGATCCTCCTTTCTGGAGATTATGCACATATGTAGAGTCATCTGAAGAAGCCACCTTCTTTCTCTAAGGTTTTACAAGATTTTTATTATTTAACCACTGGGGGAGAACAATCCATCTGGGAAATTCCAAACTGGAAAAAGAGGTGCCTTCCCCTCTTCTGCTGAAAGAAAAGAGGAAAAAATAAAGCAGAGAAAAGACTATGTAACTTGTTCTTCCATCATCTATCTGTCTGACAGAAATAGGCGAGCTTCTTAATTACACACACTGCTAATAAATTCTCATATACAGAGACTTTTCAAAAGCAGAGAGGACTGAGGTGCAGACCAGCATCCTGGCCTTAGGAATGTAGGTGTTAAAGAATCCCAGATGCTATGTGAGGAACAGAGTTAGAGGAAGAACAGAATTACTTGGTTTATGCTGGAAAGAAAAATATTGATTATGAGATTTAGGGGCAGAGTTACCTGTTGGGTGAGGAATGAACAGATGCAGGTTTCTTATAGATTTCTGTCTCTCTTTTGCTCACACACATGCACGTTTTTTCAATTCAGGTACCAATTATTTCTATTTCATATTGCTATTTGTTTTGCTCTTGCCCCAGCAGATGTTTAAGATTATGAAACATGGGAATTTGATCTTCTTTTTAGCTGAGCTCACTGAGTCTCAAAAATGTCTCATTTTTTTCATGTGATTACAGAAGAGTTCTGATCGAAGAGAATTCATCTCTGGGAAAGATATAAAATCCAAAAGAAAAGCACATTACCTTTCTTTGTACAACATAAATGTATAAAATGTTTCTGCCAGAGGTGTTTAAAATTATCATTTGTTCTTCTCTTTAATTTTGTAAGAATCTTCCCATGCTAACACATTATAGGCTTGTAAGTAGAAGCTGACAATGAAGGCTTGACTTGGTCCACCAAGGAGTCAGTATGTTCTAGTGAGTGTACTTCTTCTTGAGAATCTATAAATGTCAAGACTGTTAACTATTTCACTGTTCATCAAAGCATGTCAGAAAAGAGAGAGTTTGTTCTCTGAAGAGGTGCTCAATCAACTGTGAGTGACAGCTCTTTTCTGTGCCATGAATTTATGGGTTTAGGAAGTGTACTTTACTCATGTCCGTGCTGTCGTGTGTACCCCCCCTACCCCTAAGTGCAGGAGCACAGCAGCACTCTACAAGGCCTCTGTGCAGGATATGACTCTTATCAGCGCAGGTTTCAGGCACAGTCTCTCAAGCTGTTGTGTGCTTGACTTCACACACAGATGTGTTTTCCTTCAGGAGACACACATCTGGAAGTGGACAGCTGTTCACCTGTGGTAGCCCACAGCTGGCTGGGGCACTCAGGCCCACACTGGAAATTTTGGATATAACTATACTTATTTTGGGGGAAGCCCTCCCAGGTAGGAAGCTTAACATGGCAACACAGTTTCCTGGTATCAGTGTCAGGTATTTCAACTTAGGACAAGTCAAGACTGAAGAGCAGAGTCAGGTATTATAAGAATGTTTCAATACTGCTGCAGTCTTCAGATAGGCGTTTCTAATAAGGGCAGCCTGTGAATGATAATTACCCATAGCCCTCATTTAATAACTGTGCCAAACCAAAGTGCTAAGTTCTGAAAATATGATGGCTAAACAGAAAACAGGACTCCAAGAGTTGGAGATCAACTTAATGAGCAAGTTGGAGCTTCTCTTGAAGATTAGCATTGCTTTACACAAGACTCCTATGTTATTTTATGATGGAAAATGTTCAAATGTATCATTAAGGATACATAATGTATACTGGATAGAGTGCTACTAATGACTGCTGCTTATGCACATTCTCAGCATACAAATAGCATAACTGGCTAATTAGAAAATGCATCTTGGAAGATGACAACCAATGGGAAGTGAACAAAGTATTGAATAAGGAACTACTCACTTGTGTGAAGAGGAACTGTAGTTTTGATTCTTTATATTAGACTGCTGACCAAGGGGATCCAGTTTCATGCTACTTGATCACAGTGCTATGCATAGGTTCATTAACCACCAGAAGTACCACCAGACACAGAAATCTGATAGACAAAAATAATATCATCCTGGTCAAGCTGTACAGACAGCTGTATTAGAGCTGGTAGTGGCCAGTGGGACAGAGCAGGCACCAGCTGTCAGGTGATGGGGGTCCTGTAAGGGCTGACCAATAATAACAATTTACATATGTCCTCTTTTGTTCTTAAATTCCTTGATACTTCACTCCCTTTCCTTTTCTCATAAGCAAACAACACATCCTCACACCATGATATCTGAGCTGTTCCCACAGATGAGGTCACACACTGACCCTCTGGAGCAGGTGTACAATCGCTCTGCCCCATCCATACTTCTACCCGTTCTCCCTTCCATCAGTGGACCAGAAAACCACGTAATTCAGATTTAAACAGGCCAAATGCTCTCACTTCTCTTTGGGGGGTGCTGCACAGCTTTCCATATGCTTTATCCAAGAGCCCTCCTGGCGGACAGTGTTCGTTCCCATTTGTCAGTTCCAGGGCAACACCCACAGTGATTCCCATGACACACCTTTTGCATAGTTCCACCCAGGCAAAACCAGCCCCTCATGCCATTGAAAGTATTGTTTCATCTTCAGTTTCTTTCTTTGCCTGGGGCCACAAGAGAATATTAGGAACAGGTGGCAGTAGCCAAAGTCCTAGATTTTACTTTATTATTTGTGTGCATTTACAGTCTTCCTGTGTGACAGTCTCATTTAGTTGGTGCTACAGGCAATCTCTGTCTGTACCTAAAAATATCTTTAACAGCTGCACGTAGGGAACAATCACAGGGGAAGGAAAAGAAGCATACAAAAGCAAAAGGCAACTTGGAAAGGAATTTGAGCCAGAGGAATTCAATACTGGGGTTCTTTTATTACCTAAAAGGACACTTATTTTGAGGAACATGCAGAGTTTGCTTTTACTGATTCTATTTTTGTTGATATTTTGTCCGTTGCTATTGTTTGCTTAAAATAATTTCTCAGGAGATACCTGGTGGCTGCAGGAAGCAAATTTTTGAAAAGTAGCTCTGAAAGTGAAAAATTGGATTCTTCTCTACAGAAGACAACTACCTTACACAAGCACAAAGAAATATCTGTGAATTGTGACATTATATATTGGGATGTGTGACATGTTCCTATAAACTCATAGGTACTACCAAGAAATAGTGTGAAGAAAATATTTTTCTCTCTCTTCAAACCTTCAACTGGAAAGACTGGGGGTTAATATCTTTTATCTCTGTTTCTGGAACTTTTAAAAGTTCATTCCTGCCCTTTCTTCCCAAAGTCCTTGTAGCACTTATTATCTCACAAACTTTCTCTTATCCCTTTCCTGCCACCCTGTCACTGCTTCAAAAATTGTATAAGCCATGGCTGAGAAAAATTATACTCTTTTTGTAATCCCAAAGAGGAGACCTTAAAGTGGAAAACAGAAATTAATTTATAACACCTTTAATAACGGTCCCCCTTCTGTTTCCTTCCTTTTCCATAGGTTCTCAGTTTTCTTATATATGTTTTGGTTGAGTGATCATACAGAAAGTGGGCTATTTATCAGTTTGTTCAATGACAATGGACATCTGATCAATCATAGATCATCAAGGACACTCCAGTTCTTCTTGCCTGTTTCAGATACTTGTTGAAATCCTGATTAATTTCCTCCTTCCATTCGCCCTTCCCTGTAACTTTAAGATTATAATAGGAGCAGGTTTCATGATGTCCTAGTTTCCTGAGGGATAAAATTAAGTATTTTCCTCATCCCAGAAGAGTGTAGGATGATGAGTAGGTTACAAGATTTATGCTGTCTCCACTTGCAAGGTGTTTTTACTTGTTCAACATATTGGCTCCCCGAGGAACTGGAAGTATATTAGGCAGAAAGACTTACTCAGAGATATAGAAAATAATGTGATGTTCCTCATATTCAGTATAAGAAAAAATATTTCATTTCATAGTATGTAATATAGAAATGGATGAACCACCATTTCCCAGTCCTTTTAGCCTTATGTTACAAGGGAAGAGTAGCAATGTCTCCCTGACACCAGTGCAAGAATGCCCTACACATACCAATATGCGCCCACACATCTTTCTCATCTTTTTCACGTTTATCTTACCTGAATTATGAGAGGCTTTTGCTTTCTCGATCCCTCATTTTATTCTGGAGAAATAATTGTTTACCTTGTCCAAAAATCCTTCAGTAGCTGGGATTCTACATGCCAAAGTACTCTGTTCTGGTGCTTCATTAAATATTCTTAACTTAAATGATTTCCCTCTAATTCCAAACACAATTTTTTTTTTAATTACCCATACAGACTCTATTGCCTTTAATTATTTTTTTTTTGTTTAACTCATTGCTGGAAAGATTCTTCTAATCTATGTCCATAATATAAATAAAGTTGGGCTGACTTTCATTTGCTCCTTATACAATCAATGGAGAAAGGGAGACACCTCTAGACTTCTATTCATCTGAACTATTTTAGCTAATTAGCAAGATTAATCATGACTTGGAAATTCCTACTTCACTCACTTAGGTAGATGATGACATTAAGGAAATTAGGACATAAAACTAGAGTTTTACATTTTCTCTGGTAAGTCCCACCTAGGGGACAATGCAAGGACAGTGCTCTTGCTAAAGCCTTATGAGTTATTTTTGAATGAAAGCAAATTGAACCTACGGTGCCAAGAATCAGCCAATATCATCATAATAGCTGTTCAAACATCCAAGATTAATCTGATATTTCACAGGCAGTTCAAGTATGGAAAAAAAGAAAAAAAGAAAAAAAAAGTGAAGAAGAGCAAAACCAAAAACAATAATGAGCATAAATTAAAGCTGCCCAAGGGTTCTTTACAAATTTATCAAGACAATAGATATTATGAGACCAGAGAGTTGATGCATTAAAAATGAAAAGGTGAATGAAAACTGATGGTTCGTATAACAAATGCAATAATGAACTCCTTTTAAAAAAACAAAGATTTAATTAAAAACTGAACTGAACTAAACTAAAGGGCTTCTAGCTGGTATAATAAATGTGGAGAAAACTTTCCAAACATGAACAGAATGCTTTCAGAGACACAGCAATGATGAGACTCTGAAGTCAGTGAGTATCCCCTTTGATTTACCCTTGGCCTCTGCTCATCTCATGGTGTGGTAGTACCACAAGCAGTTCAAGCCATCAGAAAGTAATATGAAGATTTCAATCAAGTCACACCTTGGAGAAGAATCAAGACAAGAACTGAAAGAAATAAGGAAAAAAAAAATATTTGCTTGCATATTTCCATTTCTTGATCAGATAAACTTGCTCAGGTATTTGTAAGAACACAAAGCAAAGCTGTAAAAAAAGTTTTAAGTCATAAAGACAAACTCTCAAAACTTTAAATAATTTTTCTTTAAGAATCCCTCTCTTAAACTAATTTTTTTTAGTTTTTCAAATTCTTGTTTTTCACAGAAGTCTCCCTTATTATAAATACAAGGGAGACAAAATACACACTGCACTAGCAATTTTTCAACTTTTTTTCTTTTAACTTAGTTGCTGAAAGTGATTGAAGCACACAGCTGCAGTGATAATAGTGTAATAATGACCTCATGATATCATAATGAGGTGGATCCAATCATTCTGGATCATCACTGGACAATTTTGATTTGAGCAGAGTTTTTGCTTTTCTACGTCTGTGTATGCCCTTGCAATTTCCTTCTCAATTGTGTATTTGACTGCTTTTCCATCTCTGGTACACTTCTCTCTTGATTTTTGAGCAGACTCAGAAGATCACAGTTAAGCCAAGGTGGTCTATTGCTCTATTTCCCCTACCTTGGAAGGCGAAGAACTGGTTTTATGCTTCCAGGAAAGCATTTTTGAAAAGTTTCCAACACATGCTAGCTACTTTATCCTTCATGGAAGCTTCCCACAGAGCTCCTCCCAGTTGAGGAGGCACAAGCCAAAGTTCACTCTTCTAAAATCTAAGAACTTTCTCTTAGTAATAACATTCAGTGTGCTCAGCAGAATCCCAAAGTCCACAGTATTGTGATCACTGCAGCCAAGACTATCACTAAAAGTGATACTACAAATCAGGTTTTCTTGGTTTTTGAGTTGCAAGTTCAAAAGTGTCTCATTTCAGGTTGGCATATCTAGAATTTTTATGTCCTCTGTACATTCTAGGAACATGATGGATTTTCACTCTTTTATTATGAAAATGGCATCTTTGTGAGTAACAAATAGAGGTCCATCCCCCTGAGAAGTGCAGGAAGAGATTGCTTATGAAGATTGAGGTGAAAAAACCATCTTGAGTACCTGAGCCTTTTCCTTGTCTCTTGTTAACAAGTTTTGGTCATGGTGGGGAGAGGTGTGTTTTATTTGACCAAGCCCCTTCCCACCAAGTTCCAATCCAAATGAGAATAATCAAATCTTATCTACAGACTTCTCCTTGTCTGTTATTACCAGTTTGCTAGTTGTGTTCATCAGGAGCAATTACACTTCTTGGACTTTTCTGCCTGACATACCTATAGAGGATCTTTGTTCTTGGTGTCCCTTGCCAAGTTTAGCTCCAGTTATGCTTTTCCCTTCCTGAGCACTGAGCAAAGCTCTGTATCACCTGATTGTGCTTTTTAAAAAAAGGTTCAGTTGCATGACTTCTAGAGGTTGCTTTCAGAAAACATTTCTATTTCAGTACACACCTTGTAGCATTTGTCAAGATTTGAGAATCAGAAGTGGAAATCTTGTGCGGCATCTTCACAAACATTAGAAGAATTTGGTTTTTTTTCCCTTTTACATCTGTCCCAGGATAACTATAATAACTTTTCCCCTTTTGTGAGCTCCAGATTCATTCAACTCCATTCATTCTCAGCAACTATAAGGTTTGATTCAATCAGCTGATACTATGTTTGAGTCAAAGAGGTATGAGGAGCACTGGGTTAGGAGATTTTTGGTATCCTATATCTAAAAGAGAAGTTTGTAAACAGGAGAAAAAATTATAAATACTACATAAATTTTGGCAGAACTGGTTTCATGTTGCATCTTTTTGGGTTACTGAAAATGGACAAATTTTAAAGTGGAGGGTTGGCTGCATATTTCTGCAGCTTCCAGTGCTGAGAGACAAAAACATCCTTGAGGCTGACTACAGGGAGTTTAGATGTATAAAAATAACAAGAGAATTTCACATTTGATTAACAAAAATAAACACCTCAATAACTTCTGAACTGTGAATCAACAAATGAACACCACTTAGCTGTAAGAGATTGAATTCTAAATGAAAAATATTTGCTGAATTTCTGATGTCCCAGGAGAAATTTGCATTGCAGATATGTGACATTTTGAAAGGGTCATCTCACTTCTTGCATGTGCTTCAACACTGCTGAAGTTTAATTTATGTAATTCCATTGGAGAGTGAAGCATAATGGATTTTTAATTATTCCAAGTTACAAAGAACAAATGGAAGGTAGTCCGGCTTCTAGACAAAGCAGGAAGAGAATTAGGAGTTATAAAGAGCAAATTACAGTCATTACATTTTTCTTGGGAAAGTGACATACCTGTGTTTTAAAATGTATACATTCGTTTCATAATTCATTTCCAGGGTACAATGCTTTATTACATTTTTAAAGTTGTTAATAAGGTTGCACACACCAAATTAGCTCTGGTTTATTTATATTCACACATATACCTCTTTGTTTTTGAGTAAGTAGGTTGATGTACCATACAAAGGCAACAAAGCCCTGCTTTAAGCCAGACTTAATTTTTTCTGACTTTTCTGGGTCCTTGAATTCAGAAAATAATGTGTTATACATATAGTTACACAGAATCTTGTAACTCTGTGGGGGACCAGGCTGGGGCCAGCAGTCTGGGACTGAGAGACTGAGAAACATTCTATGAGTTTATAGCTGTGACCCACGCTGGGGCAGTTGGTGAAGAGCCGAGGCCCTGTGGGAGAGGACTCATGTAGAGAGGGTCGTGGAGGACTGTATCCGGTAAGTGGGACCCCACGCGGGTGCAGGGAAAGCGTGTGAGAAATACATCACCCTCCCTCCAAAGAGGAGAACAACTCATGAGGAACTGACCGAAGACTGAAGACTCCATTCCCTATTCCACCCCCCTTTCTCCTGTGACATCCTGAGGAAGAGAAATATCATGAATAGAGTGAAATCTGCAAAGAAGGGAGGGGCAGGAGTGATGCTAATTGCAGAATGATCTCTCCCTGTTCTTATCTCGACTCCAAAGCCTCTCAACATGTATTTT
This sequence comes from Heliornis fulica, assembly GCA_013399135.1. NCBI lineage: Eukaryota > Metazoa > Chordata > Aves > Gruiformes > Heliornithidae > Heliornis > Heliornis fulica. The sequence goes on along the minus strand of VXBZ01006905.1, from coordinate 69,700 downwards.
CTCCCCTGTCCAGTTAAGAGGGGAGTGATAGAATGACTTTGGTGGGAGTCTGGCACACAGACAGGGTCAAATTGCCACAGCATGTCATTCTCAGCTCATGTAATGAAATACATTATTAATGAGACTTTCATTTTTAAGTTCTTTCAGTAGCTGCCAACATTTAAGATGAGAAGTTAAGGGGCCAAATTGTCTGATAGTCCAGTTTTGACAGATTTTTGCATTGGTTCAGCACTGGATCTTAAATACTTTAATTCAGTGATAACTGAATACTAGTCAGATAGTACTAGTCTTTTATATCTCCATTTTTCCTGTTCACTAAAAACATGATCCTGCACCTATTAAAGTAATGCAAATTCTTTATAATTTCAATATGGTTTAAAAAATCACAACACAGAGCATTTTTCCTCTTTATATATCTACCAGAACTTCATCTCTAAATCTAATTTTGGTTTTCTTAATTGTCTCTACACACACCTTTTCATGTTTCCCATGTCCTCTTTCTCTTTTCATCCTGGTTGCCACTGAAAACACTATATTACCATGGGTTTTCATTAAAATAGCTGAAATTATAAATGCTCCTTGTCTAGGTTGCATTCCTTTAAATATAGCAAATTTTGATGAGTAGAGAGAGTTCAGCTGAACTCTTTGAATAATTTGAATTTAGAACAAATTTGGAGATCTTATAAGAATAAGTTTTATTGGGAAATTTAGAGTTGTTCAGCTTTTGGTTCTGAAATACTACAGCAAACCCTCTTGGTGTTACACCATTTGCAATTCCATCTGGAACCCATAAGGAAAATGTGCATACATAAAAATAAAATGTTATCTGAATATTTCAGACTTTCATTAAAGCTTTGGTTTAATTTAATTTCTGGTCTAATCACAGATGAAACTCAAGTGTTGTTGGGGGACACTTAATTTTGGACTGGTTTATATACTATTTTTATCATCAAGATAACTGCTTTCTCTTGGGAAAAAAGCAATAATTAAAAAGTCTGCTGCTTTTTGTTAAGTTTATCTTTATGGGAAAGTAATACAAGAAGCAAATGCCTTGGGTTCAAACCCTCGTGATGCCTATTTATAGGCTTTGAAGTGCTACGAGGAGTGAAAGGTAAGAATTCACAGTCAAAAATTTTGGATGTACCTACTGTTGGTAATTTATATGACCTAGGCTGAAAACTTCCACTGTGGAAGCTGAGACTGGTTATGGACTTCCAAAGCAAGTCTCTGTATTGCAGTGACAGCTATGCTTGAGTCATAAAGGAAATGAAATGTATTGTTATTACTGTGTTAAAAATTTTGAAATAGATTGGTTTCATTGGGTTTTGGAACATTACTTTATTGTGTTTCAAAGCCGAGAAATTCACAATGGGACCTTTTGAAGACCCCTGGTGTCTGGAGAGCTTGGGCATAATTTAGAGGGCTTGCTGTTGAGCAGTTTGTGATTCCACAGAAGGAAACCTACTACTTCCATTATTTTGAGTTATTAGACTTTGGTTCCTTTATTTTTCTAATGCATAGACAATGTGTGAAGCAGTTGGTATCTTTTCTTAAATTAGATTTAGCAGTAAATGGTAGCAGTTTCACCAGAAATGTCTCATATACGACAGAGACTATGGCCACATCTGCTATCAATAACATAAAGTAATATCTGAGACACTCTAGGGGCTACTAAAAGAGGAAACAACATCTACACTACCAAGTTCTTAAACCAGAAAAATCTAAAATGGCAACATCATAAAATCTACCTCTGTGAGTAATGGCAGACACGGACACAAGTTTCAGTCCCAGCTTTAAATGTAATATATTACTTCTGCTCCTTCCATTCCCTGATGACTGCTACTGCTCTCTGTGGGATGGAGCATGCAAGCTACCGAAAATTTGTGTTTGCTACTGTTGTTGTAGACTTTCTGTGAGAGCAACAGATAAAAGAGGGTATCAGGTTTGTGCCATCCACTCTGTGGAAGTTTTCCAGGAGGTATTTAAACCTGCAAACAGGGATTCCACATTCCCAGATGCCCTTGAATAATAGGTACCAGGCTCTGCCAGTAGAATTGAACAATAATGGGGATGATCATTGGTCCTGGTTGTAGGTGTCGCCAGTGTTGTTGCCAGTGTCTCATGTTAAAACTATTTCCATAAGGAAAAAGAAAACAGATAATTATCATAGGAGACTCTCTTCTGAAAGGATCAGAAGACCCCGTATGCAAGTTGGACCCACTTCTTAAGGGAGGTTGTTGCTTCCTTGTGGGCTGGGCTGAAGATGTGATGACAAAGCTTCTTACCCTGGTGCAGTCCTTGGATTATTGACCATTATTGATTTTCCAGGTAGGAAGCAATTAAGATGAAACAAGAAATCCAGCGGCAATTGAGAGATACTTAATTGCCTTGGGAAAATTGGTTAAGGGATCAGGAGCACAAGCAGTGTGCTTCTCTATCCTCCAGCTTCAGGGAATTATCAAGGAAGAAAGAGGAAGAGCCAGCAAATCAATACCTGTCTCTGAGCCTGGTGTCACTGGCAGATTTTGGGTTTTTTTTGATCATAGTTTGATTCACATGACACCAGACCTGCTGGCAATAGATGGGGTACATCTGACCCCATAGTGGGCAAAGAATCTTTGCACAGGAGTTAGCAGAGCTCAGTGAAAGAGCTGTAAACTAGAGTTGAAGGGGAAAAGGGATAAAGCTAGGCATGATAAAGATAAGCCTGGGGCCAGCATAACAAATTTTGAGGGATGGTGAGCTAGTGAGATCCTTTGGTCTGCAATCTCAGTGGAGGTGGAGGTGGAGATCCATACTGCAGCAAAGATGCAAGGGTTACTAAGTGTTTAGGAGATAGTGATGAAGGTTGGGCCTAAAGAAGTTCTTTGGAGATAAAAGAAATAACTTTTTGTAAGGTTCAAGATGACAGCAGGTAAGCGTAGAGAGGAGACATTAATGAGCTTTTATGCATTTTAGTGAAAAATGACCTTTTCCTCAAAATTAATGTTTTTTATCAGCTTGAATAGTTTCAAGCAAAACCACAGAATCTGAAGGTTAATGTATTTATCCTCACTTCTGACCATTTTTGTAATTTCCTGCAGAATCACAGATAAAAGAGATAACAATGAAAAAAAACAAAACCAAAGGAAAACAAACAAACAAAATCCAGAAAACTTAAAACAAACAAACAAGCCTTGTAGGGGTGCATAAAAACTCATTAAACTTTGTAGTGAGTGTTGAGGGGAAATAATTGCCTGTAGAAAAATCTATTTTGATGTTATTTTTAACCTCCCTAAACTGGAATATCTTCTGGAATATAACATAGCCATATCATATTCTTGTCAGTAGCAGCTCTACTGTTACTAACTGTAGGAAGCATTTACTTTGCAGATGCATAGATAATAGCAAATTATCTACTAGACTAATGCAGTCAGTATGGGCTATTAAAACCAGTAGCACCTCCCACACATGTTGCAGCTAACCTCATGGAGGTTTAAATTGTATTTCTGTATACAAACATTTGTTGCTACTGAAATAAAGCTAGGAGAAAGCTGTGACTTAGCTTGCCATCATCCACAGGTCCTAAAATAAAGCACTGCTGAATAATGAGCAAGTTCTCTCAAGTCCTCACTAGAAAACCTTAAGACTCTGATGATAAAAATGAAAAGGACAGACACTTAGGAAGGAAAGGACATTCATTTAAGAATGATTCTACAGAAATGTACAGACAAACACAATTTGCTGAATACTCTTGCTAGTGAAGATACTTAGCTGTCTTCCAAACATGGGGTCTACCCTATACACATAGAAGTAGCCAGTAGGAATTGGAGATGTGTAAGCAAGACTAAACAGGAACTACAGAAGTGTGGTGGACACATGTTTTCACCTGATTCCAATTTTCTTTTCTGATCTGGTGTCTCACAGAGGGTATGTGACCTCTTGGTTATTGGCTTTTTTTCCGAGTAAGTGTCTCCTCGCTTTGTAAACTTTGATGGAAAAAAAACCAAACCTTTTGATGTGAGTCTTCCACATCCTTTAGATACACTTGGTTCACTAGGCAATCTGTACTGAAGGTTTCTAAATTTTTTATCAGAAATCCTCCAGCCTGGACTGGAGAATCTCTCAAATGAAAGTCAGTAGAGTTTTGGTGACAGGTATAATTATGACAAATATGTCATCTCCACTGGGCTTTGGAGTTACATATCTCTCATGAGGAGTGAAGTTTTCCCTTTTCAACAGATTTATTCTCCTTTAACTAGTCTCAAACTTGTTATGCTACTTTAACTAATAACTGAGGTTTTTCTTACTGACATCAAGAAAATTGATGCAAATTAAACAAGGGGAACATCAGTCAAATTGTAGATGAAACCCTTGTGCCAATTAGATCAACTATACACTATACACTCTAGTAGGGTTGAGTTGTACTGCTTGGAAAAAAAAAAAAAGTTATGGAAAGAAGTCAAGTAGAAAATATGTCTTAATCCTATTTTTAAATCATTAGTATATTAACCAAAGGCACCAGAAATCCTTAAGACATATGATTGACAAAGTCTTTTGCCTTTCTGCCTGTGATCTTTAAAAAAAAAAACAAACAAAAACCCCCACAACTGAATGTGTTAAGTCAGTTTGTTTTGGCAAAATTTATAACATGATCAGGAGCACTTAAAAAAACAACCATGAGGATTTGCTGACCATGGTCTTTATCCCTGCCTGGATTTTTTTCCAATTCTGATCAGGAAAGAGAAGCAGACATCAGGATCAAGAAGCTGTCATATCAAAGCTGTTTTCAGTGTGATACAATTACACTGTCTCAGCAGATTATATTTAATTTGTATCTCATGCTATGGAGACAGAACAGGCTTTAAAAATCTGTTAATTGAAAACCTAGAAGATCTAGGAAGTGTTCAGAAAAAAAATTACAAAAATACAGACAAAATGCCTATCAACTTAATGTAATCACAACCTCATGAATCAAGTTCCATAGGAAATTTGTGAGCTAACACCAGGAAAGGCAGGTTATTACATTGATTAAAGGTTCCAAGGAATCTCTTTTTTCTTTCTCTACAGTATTTGGGGAACTTGGTACCACTTGGTACCACTTCTGCAAGGCAGACAGCACTCCCTCTTTTGTGGCATTGTATGAGTGAAACTTCTCTGGAAAGGGACATAATGCATGAAGAAGATGACCCTCTTTACAGCTCAGAAGGCAGAGTGGTACCTGCCTTGAGGTGGTGTACAGACTCCAAAACCTACAATCTCTGCTGCTCCACATAGTAGTCCGACCATCAACCTTTCTGTCAGTACGATCTGTTACTGTTTTGACTAAGTACATGGTCTGGGGACACAGAACATGTTTGTAAGTGCTGAGATTCTTGTACCTTCCTGAAGATTCTCAGTGTGTTGGAGGTGATGTAGATCATTGCATTTCTTTAACTGAGCCTAGAGTGTGGCACTAACCAAATTACCACATGGACGTGCATGAAAAACACATGGCCGACAAAATAAGGTTTAGTACAATGAAAACTCAAAATTTTAAGACAATGAAGTATATTTAAAGCCAAAAGTCTCCAAAGACATTTCTTAGAATTTGGAAGCAACACATTTCCATTGTTTTAATGTAATCTGACAAAAAATAAAAATGTCTGCATTAGACTAAATAATAGAAGAACGTTATCTAAGACAGTAACAGAAATCTGTTTCTTGACAGTCAGCTGTGATTAAATAGATGTTAGGGAGCAAATCTTTGACAAATACCTCTGACAGCTAATTATTATTTTCCTTAAAAGTTTCCTTTTTCAAAACAAGGTCAATGCAGGAAGTTAAGTGAAAATGAATAAAAAAGAATGAGCTGTCATTTTACAACGACTTTTCTATAAAATTAACAATACACATTTATGTCAAGGTTATAACAGCACAAATGTAACACATTACATAAGCATCTTGGTTCATTTCATGTTAAGCTTTACAGCTTAATTGTCCACCCCCAAGTCCTCGACCATAAACTGCAACTATGAGTAGCATTTATGTACTTTACAGTCTGAAATGAATGGGACTAATAGGGTAACACATAGCATAGTATGATAGAAATATGTTAGACACATTAAACTGTATATATTAAAAAAAAAATAATCAGTAACCCAAAGTATGGCCATATTCTAAACAATTCAAAGAAAAGAAATAAATATTTTATTTTTCCATAGGTCTTTAAAATTATGTCTTCACACATACACATGTGTATAATTTCTTCAAGATGCATGGGTGTGTCTACAAAGACAGTTTTTCATTTATAGCACTGTGTAAGTATCCATGAATAAATCAGATCAAATTTTGCTCACTGAAGAAAACAACAACATTTAGTAAACTTCAGAACTGGTATAATGTATTTTTTTGTGAATTTCTGTGTTACTCTAAATGCTCTAAAAGGAAATATAATAATTTGTCCCACTAACATAAATGATTTTGTATGAATGCCAGAAAACAAGATTTGGCGAGAATTCTCCTCCTTATGATTGAAACTATGTTTGTTGTTTCCATCACCCTTTTGACTTAAAAAGTGAAGATTTTGCTGTACTTTATGACAGTGCAATGTGAGAAACTAACAAAAGGCATAGTTTCAACCCATCGATGAAAAAAAGGTTTTTTGCCTTCAACATAATTTTTAATGACAAAACAACAATTAAGCATTTGAATCCTTTAAAATTGTGTGCCTGACAAATGCTTCCTCATCTGGTGTGAAAAAAAAAAAAAGTTAAGCATGATAAAAATGGATTAGTCCTAGTAAATATTATGACATATTATATAGAACTGTCAGAATGAATAGTTAAATGCATAATACATATGCCTGAAGATAGTAGCTGCTGACCACTGAACTACCACATCTGCAAAGACCTGAATTTTTTTTGGCATTGAAATTTTGACTGAGATATTCAGAGTGGCATCACCTCACTTATGTTAAGGTGTCTCCAGCTCATGTAAAAAATTTAAGATAGAGTATCTAGATTTTATTTTATTCTATTGAGACTTAATGAAATCTTCATTCTGCAAAGGTTTACTCATTCCACTGTGACACAGAATATACATTCAGTCAGATAACTGCATCTTAACCTCAGCTGGCTGGCTAATCTATTGTGATGGAGACTTAGACGTGTTACTGACACATAGAGGTCTATTTTGTAAATGCCTAAAGCTAATGGACCTACCACCCTTAATGTAAGTATCACAAAATCCTCCAACAAAGGAGAAGTGGAATGCAAAGGAGATCAGTCTTTTTTCCTTTGTGGAAGAAGCCAAACATCATTACAAACTATTAGTCATCATGAGAGTGACAACTGAAAAAAAACAAGGAAATACAGATGTCACTTTGTTTTAGCTTTAGTGTACATGAACCTATTAAAGTAGGTCAACACCAGCATTCACACTTCAGACTGATAGATATAAGGGAAAAAAATAAAAGGAAAACTAGATCTCGATTAACAAAAAAATATTTTCAACAGAGAAAGCATAAGAGGAAATTTCAGGACAAGGTTTTATAAAATAATTATCCTAAACTCTTTTCATGTTGTCTTTCTTGGAGAGCTTTGAATGGCGAACTTTGTTATAAGTAGTAAAAATGTTAATTTTAGGGTAATAGTTCAGATCTCAGACAAAACACACCAGATCTTGTCAACCAAAATAATATGAGGCCAGGAATAGAAGGTCTGCCTTGGGAACAGAAAGAAATTGGCTTTTGTGTTTGCTGCTTTGTGCTTAAAATAAAGGATAGTGCTAGATTGTAACGTTACACTTTTAGACAAAGGCAAAGATGATCCAACTTAAAAGGAGAGAAAATATAATGGATTAGAATTGTATGAAAAAAAAGTTATCCAGCAGTAATCATTATACAGAAAATTGGGTAGTAAAAATCTCTATATATATTTTTCCTAGAAAATCTATAGCTTTAAATATAAAGAAATCAGTGTACAAAGAAATAAGAATATGAAAAAAGCACAACTATATTAAAAATTGCCAACATTTTTAAGAGACACAATATTTAGTACTGGAATGCAATCACATATTTTACTTCTTTATGTGGAATTAAAAATATATTAATATATGTGTTTATGTGTGTGCATACTTATTCTTGCGTGGGATGAACCTAAAAATATCATCTGTTTGTATGAAAGACAGAAAGTGGAAGCAAAAAAAGAAATATGTATATTCTTGGAAACAATATAAGCAATGACTAGAATCTGCCTAAGACATAACTCAGACTTCTTTTTGCTGAGACAATAGTTCTCCCAGTGGAGAAAAAACACCTGCTACTTAAATAGCAGGGTTCTTGATGTTAGAATATATCTTCAGACATCTCTAAATGACAGAAAATGAGCAGAAGTGACAGACTATTCAGAATCAACACATACCGTGTGCAGTGAAAACTAACAACTGAAATAGAAGCCACCCTGCTACAGAGGAGCCAAAGAAAAATTGATTGAAGAAATAATTGCAGGCTTTAATTATCACATTTGAATTTTGTACATTCATACTAAATACCCTCCTGGCATCCTATTCAGTCTCTGTCTGGAGTAGTATTTATGATTTTGAGGTAGAACCTGGGTTCCATCATTTGAAATCATAATTTTCTTTCTGATGGGGGAGGACTTCTTGTAAGCATAATCACAAGGAACATACATGCTGTTGTGCTTCTTCAGTGCTTATCTCTGATGTCAGCAGAGCATCAGAGAGGGAAAGGGACAAGATTTCTTGGAAGTTGCCTCCAATCATGATGATTAAAAATTTTTTATAAAGAATCAGTTGTGAACTGTACAGTTACGTCTATACCATTTAAATAAACAGTTTCCTGTAGGATCCCTTTAAGTATTAGTACACCGTAATTAGGTCTCCCTGGAATCTGCCTCAGGCTGAACAAGCCCAACTGTCTCAGCCTGTCCTTATGGGAGAGCCCCCTGATCATCTTTGTGGCCCTCCTCTGGACTTGCTCCAACAGCTCCATCTCTTTCCTGTCCTGGGGACTGTACTGAGGATGCAGTACTCCAGGTGGGGTCTCCTGAGAGTAGAGTAGAGCAAAATCACCTTCTTTGTCCTGCTGGCCATGCTGTTCTTGATGCAGCCCAGGCCATGGTTGGCCTTCTGAGCTGCTAACACACACTGCTGGTTCATATTGAACTTGTCATCTATCAGCACCCTCAAGTCCTTCTCCTCAGGGCTGCTTTCAACCCAGTCTCTGCCCAGCCTGTGTTTGTGATTGTGCTAGCCCACATGCAGGGTATTGCACTTGTTTTCTGTGTCTTGGCTACTCCATTTCTGTATTTATTTGAAACCGTTGTGGTTGTTTGCTGGTCCACTTTAATCTGTACTGTAGACTGGGGCCCTGGATCCCTTAACACAGTTAAGGAATATATTAACATCTCGTGGGATGCAAATATGGATATAGGAAAGTAAAGTTAGAGGGCATCCTCCAAAGTAATTTTCTTTGCAATTTCTGCCTAAAAAGATGTACTGAGTTAATCTGAGTTAATCTGTGTACTGATTTTATAGCCCAGACTGACACCAAACTGTAACGTTTGTGGTTATCCAGGTGCACATCCTTAGGAAAAGCTTGAGGAACTCTCCTTTGATAAAACAGAAATGTTTGTGGTATCAATTCTGTGTAAGGGACACTCCATAAAATCCAAGACACCCCATTGCTTTGATATTTGCCTGTCAAACCCATTGTGGGAGCACGCTCTGTGTTTTCCTCATTGAAGGACTGCAGATGGATCCTGTCATACACAATCTAAAAGAGGCTGGAAATAGAAGACAGACAGAACGGTACATCTGCATTAAAGCTTTTGGTTATAATCATCCATTTGGTTAATTTTTCAATCAAAATACAAATTTTTCTTTTTCCCTGTGTGTGTCACAAAATGTTCTCCAGCCACTAGGGTACATGTAATTGAATTCCCAGAAGTAACAATGCGTAGCAGCATCCATTCACTAATTCCTAGCAAAGAGTGTGCAATGGTTGGAACTGGGTGTGATTCTGATAGAACCATGGGTTTTGTTTGTCAGGGTTTTTTCCTCACATACACAGAGTATATCATCATATCTTAACTGTTAAGAAACTCAAAGGACTGCTGAATTTAAAGGATCCTCCACTGTTCCTAATTTGTTAGCAGCTTATACTTAGATTTGCACTTGAAGCAAGCATTTCTTTTTGATTTTGAAAACTGAATATGTGCTTTTTTTGTTTTTCCTGCCATGAGTAGTTACCATGCCAAGCATCTGCTTACAATCCCCTATACTTTATCCTGACATCAAATGGAGACCTTACATCTAAACTACCTGATTTCCTAGGAAACTTGTTTTATCTCATAATTTGAGTGCTTTCCAATCCCCATGCAAGATCTACAGTTTATACAATTTAGATTTTTGAAGTCTTGTGACCTTGAGGAAGATTGACATTACTATGTGTCGTTGTATTGCAATTGCAGGCAACTTTAAAATGGTTTCATTTCTAAGGAAAAAAGAAACCCAAAAGTACTGCATTTTAGTAATGGTATAGTGGTTTTTATATTTATAGCTAAATATAATGCAAGCTTTCTTTTTTTTTTTTTTTTTAATCTTTCTTTCCAGGTAACTGAATGTTTGATTTTTTACTTAAATGTTGTTCTCACTGATTGGGTTTCAGGTAAAAAAATGTAACTTGATAATTGAACATAATGATAACATAATAACATGGAGTTTGTTGTTATTTTCTGTGTAATGAGTTGTATTCCTCAGCATCAGAAAAATATACTGTCTAAAATCCAGAAATGTATTTTCCTTCTAAAACCTCACAGAATCCAGAAATTCAATGTGATATATAGAATCACAAACTGTACGTTATGGTTATACCTGCAAATTTTTCTCTTTTTTGAAAGTAATAGCAGGTGATATCCCATTGTAAAACACCCTGTGCCTGAGAAACCCAGCTATTAGTTTATTTAGTTTTATTAGTTTAATTTTATTACTCAGTTATTTTCTTATTAACTGTTATGTGATAAGGCTTCCCATTTATTTCATTTTTAAATAATAAAAATATAATAGTTTTACCCTCAAATATAAAGAAATGCAGTTCTGTATAATTGCCTAAAGACCTTAGAAAATATAATATCATATTTCACCCTGAAAATATTTTGTATGTAGTAGTTTAGAATCAGAACAAATTTCTCCCTGAACAGACAATTCTGTTTTGGTACAGTTTCTCATCCAAACATTAACATGGGACCAGTTATTTCAGGTTCAACATGTATGCATGCAAGCAACAAACACACTCCTCTGGATATATATTGAAGTGCTAAGAGTTTCTGTTAAATAAGAGTATACTCATAATCATAGGTAATTAACCCAAGACAGTAATTAATTTAATTACAATTGTATAAAAGTGGACTCTGCTTCAAGTTATCCAAAAATCTCCCTTTTTTTTTTTTTTTTTTCTGCCATTTCATAAGGTCTGTCCTGAAAACTGTAAGGTCAATTTTCATTTGTCTGTTTAGGTGAAAGGCTGCCCCGGCAACAATGCTTTAGATGACACATCATGCTGATCACAGGGAGTTTTGGTCTGGAACATTTGTTATAAGTGTAGGTAAAAAAATTCATCATCAGAACAGGTACCCTTAAAATCGATGCGAAAAATTTTCTTCAACTGAAACAAAGGCAAGAAGAAAAATTGCTACTGATAGCTTTCAGCAGCATTTTGATATCCAAAGGCTGATTTATTTTGAAAAAAACAAAACAAATGGACCTTTTTGTTGTTGTTGTTGTAGCTCTGCTAGCAGCTAAACAGTTTACATAACTGCTCTTCTAATTAATTTCCATTTTGTGTAAATTTTTTAGCTCTTGAGATGTCATATTTTACAATACTTTATCCAGTCTTGTACTAAAAATGATGCCTAAGCTTATCAGAATCCCTAAGGAAGACAGGTACAAACAGCTTTCCTCTTGGGCTTTAGGAAATGTACAATCATTGACTTGATGTCAAAACTCTGACTGAATCATCAGCTGCCCACACTCTACATTTACCCAAAACATCTGGAGTTTCACAAAACTTATTATGCTCGCTCATATTACAGGACAAGGTGAACCCAACAAAAGACTTGAGCTAAAGTTAAATCTCTCTGGAGAGATGGTGCTTCATGACATATTATTTTTGTAGCTGTTTTCTGATGGCAAGAGCTACAAAATCTTTAAGTCCTCTGCTGTCTAGATGCCAGTAGCAGCTGATATGAGTCAAGAAAATATGCCTGCTTGCTTTCCAGAGGAAAATAAAGGTTCACTTTTTCCTTTGTAGATATCCTTGCCTTACCATGAATTTTGATTGCCTTTTGTTTCTTGGTGAATTTTTTGTTTCTTATTTCATTAATACTGCAAAAAATTGAAATTATAGGTAATACCTGTTAGTTAAGAGGTAGAGAAACAGTAGAATAGCTATTATGAAGCATAGAAAAAAATCCTTAATTATTAGGAAGCATTGGCCATGAATACTTTCAATACTTAATTATTACTATGCAGTTCAGTGCAGCCTTTAAAATATGGAACACTTGAGCTTAAGCTCCTATTTACTGTGGCAGTCCTTGTTTGACTACAGTTTACAGGACTCTTAAGTTCTTAAAGCATCAGTAATAATTTTGAGGGTTTCTTTCTGTGTAAATCTCTGCTGAATGTAGTTGATTTTAAATGGGTATGTGGAAGACATATTTATTTTCTAGAATTTCTGGCCTTCCTGAAGGATTGAGATTCCAATTCCTAGATACATTTTTTAAATCACAGTGTTCTCAGTGCTCTGCATTTCCATCTAAACTGCCTTGATCAGCAGCTTATTTTTTCCCTTCTAATGTTAATTTCACATTGGGTCCTAGGTATTATTTCGCATCAACCTTTTACATTTATAGACAGAAACAAAGACATGCACTAAGTGGCCTTGAAGCTTCTGAAGTTTCCTTCTCCAGCCCATTTGTTCAGCACACAGAGGTACCTCTTGTGGTTTAACCTGGCCAGCAGCTAAAACAACTACACAGCTGTTCGTTCTCTCACCACAGTGAGGTGAGGGAGAGAATCAAAAGAGAAAAAAAAAAGGGTAAAACTCATGGGTTGAGATAACAACAGTTAAAAAGGACAGAGAATTATGATAACAGCAACAACAGTAACAACAGTAACAACAATAATAATAATAGAAAATACAAAGCAAGTGGTGAGCATAACAATTTTCCCTCACCTAGAGCCAATATTCAGCAAGTTCCTGAACCACCCTGCCTCCCAGCCAACCCGCAGTTATGACATATAATGTGCATGTTGCAATTGGTATGGAATACCCACTTTGGTTAGTTTGGGTCACCTGTCCTTATGTGTCCCCTCCCAGCTTCTTGGGTGTTACCCTTCTTCTCTCTAGCATGAGAAAGCATCATGGGAAGCTGAAGAGTCCTTAACTGCCTGGCAACAACTAAAAATGTCAGTGTGTTGTCAACATTATTCTCATCCTAAATCTTAAACCTCACTAGGAACAAAATTAACTCTATCCTTGCTGAAAGCAGGACAGTGCCTTAAGTATTTCCCATTCTTGTCTCCATGAATTCAGACAAGGAGAGTAACTAACCTTTTCAAAAGAAAAATTTATTTTTTGGTCATTTGGGCCTTTTTTCCTAATTATGGATGAATACTTGCGGAGGATATGTCACTTTTGAGCCTCACTGCTGTTATAAATGTTTCTGTCCCTTAGCTGCCACTGGAAGCAGATGGTAGGCTGACAAGATCTATTTAAGTTCTGAGTGCCTTGGAGGAAGTAAAAGCAGTAAAGGAAGACGATTTGAAGTGTGGTGAGTATAAATCATACCTTCGTTGGCATGATTGTAAAAGTAGGCTTTGACCCTGGAAGAAAATCTTCTCACACAGAATCTGTTTGATGTCATAGTATGTGGTGGCACTCCAGAAAAGCCTGCAGTGCAGATCCTTCACCCAGAGTCTAAATGTCCCATGCCTTACTCCTTCCTATTTCACATGCCTTACACCTTCCTGAGACTGAAGAATGTGGGTGGGTGTTTTGTGTCAGACTGTCAGTCCTTTCAGACCATACCCTCTCCTAACAGCAGCTAAAGCTGATGTTGAGGGTAAAGTGTAAGAAGGGAATAATATTTTTTTTTTTTTAATTTTCCCTAATACTTCACCAGACTTCACTTATTTTAATCTCTGCTCCCATGGTTTATTTATATCTTAAAATTGATGGATTTTTTCTTCCATAGACCTGGTAGAAACCACTGCAATTTGTTATTACAGTCATCAACTTCTTGGCAACCTCTATCAATTCTTTTTAGGTCTGTTGTGTAGATAGTCATCAGTAAGTGTAGAGGATCTGAAATTCTCAGTGAAAGTGCCCAGCTATCGCCTTTGGCTACAAAGAGAAACCAGGTTTGTTGGATTTCAAGAGTAAGTACTTCAGTTAATTATCTGAAGGTATGAATGTTGAAGCTGACATTTACTTTTAGAAGGCAGATTACTGCCTAGTGTTGAGTGGGCTAACAGGGGGCAGTCTACGAAAGAAATAGGAGTAAAATTATTTACTGTTATAACTAGGATATATGTCCCAGAAAGGTTTTTAAAAGACTTTTTTTAAAATAATCAATGTAGTTATCTGACAAAAATAGGAAAAGAAGCTGTTCCCTTATTCCTATATCAAAATGTTTTGTACCTGATAAGAGCTATAAAAGTTAGTACTGTTTATTTTTTCATTTTGTTATCTAAATATGAAATAAGAAATAAGACAGATTTAGTTTATGCAGAATTTTAATAAGAGAATATTAAAAATTACTAAAAATAGTATTGAAGGAGAAACAAACATTTAATAGAAGACAGAAAAGTAACAATTTTAAGAAGATGAGAAATTAATATGTTTAAGAATATTTAACTCATATATTGCTTTTTATTATGTATGTATACACATACATTTTTAAGTCAAGTTTTGGTTGCTTGCTGGTTTGAACAGTAACCTAGAGACCTTACCAAAAGCTGGCAGAAAGCTGAGTTAAAGACCTGTTTCATCACTGCAATAGCTCCACTTCCTACAGAAGAAAATTTATTAAGATAAAAGATCCAAAAAATCCAAGTCTACAGCTCAGAAGATCATTTGAAAAAGAAAAGAATGTACAGCAATGAAACACACACGAGACAAAAGTTTGTTTTACTTTTTCTGAATATTTCTGAAAGTGAGGCCTCTGACATGTAGGTACTTTACAAAGGGAATAGACTCAAGTTAGAGCAAGCCTACTGCTGCCCAAGGTGTTATGTCCATATAGCTCTGGGAAGAAAGCAGCTCCACATACAACTCCAGAATACCTTCAGTTGAGCTCACTTAGATGCACAAGTATACTGCACTGTGCAGTACAAACATCATGTGAAGTAATTTTCAAAATGTTGGTGGGTGGCCTTGTTTAAGAAAAGGAAAACCTTGTCATACAAATTTTGTCGTTTGTTATTGGAATTAGGGAAAGTGACTGAAAGACATATGGAAAGTAAAAATTTAGTCACAATTAATTTCTCAAATGTAAATTTGTACTGATTTTTATAGGGACCTGGATGCAACTGAATGAGAACCAATATTTCTTTGATGATGGTTCACACTTAAAAGCCACATTATTTTATTTTGTTGTAGTCATCACATGAGTCATTGAAAAGCTCCAATAAACCATGCTAGAGTTAGGAATACGTTATAGAAAAATTCTTGAGTGACAGAATGCATTGCTTCTAGTGGTCAAAATACTATTTAGTCAAATAAAACTTGACAGTCTGGGAAAATATATTGAGAAAACAGCAAAGTTCTTGAGACTGGAACAGAGCTAGTTTGGCTAATAAAATTTTATTTGATTATAAATGTACTCAGATTTACGTGTCAGGAAGTTTTTGTTGAGAAATAATTTTTTTATTGGACAGACTCAGTGAACAATAACATGAACTTTTGCTCTGAACTGCAAATTAGGACTGCCTTAAAATTAAGAAATAATGTTTCGAGTTACCTATATACCTAGCTGCCAGTTATGCTGGTTTTAGGGTCAGAAGGCTACATGACCGTCTACTTAAAATACTTTGAATCATCATTTACTAAAAAATGTATCTGCTATACACTTTCTTATTTTTTTTCTAAGTTAATATAGCTCCCTCTGAGTGCATATACCTTCTGAATTATGTCTTTCCATCACACACACTGCATTCTCTGTCTAGAGCATTTGCCTTCATAAGACAGAGACTGTTTGTTCAGTCTATTTAAAGAGAAAAGGCTTTTGCAGCTTCAAAACCTCATTGTCTTCTTTAAGATATCAGCCAGAACTACGCTTGCAAAATAAACATCTGAAATATAATTAGGAGAATACTCTAAAGATGACCTTAGTTGTCATGGTTTACAGTCTTAAAGGAAAAATTGTCTGGGTGGAAGAAGTTTCTTCCCTGAAGTCCATAGCAAGCATCCTGTTAACAGGAATATGACTAAGATTTACAGAGTAAATTGTGTTGCTTTTTTGAAGCAACCTCGACCTCTAAACTGCATGCTTTTGACTAGTCACCAAACGAATTCTGACAACTTTGAAAATCTCATCCATAAATCACGACTGCAGCAAAAAACCTGGAAAACTCACATAAACACTTAAGTGAATGTCTCCCAGTGAAAATAGATCCAACCTCAAGTTAAAGAATGAATAAAAATATGTCAGTGTCTAACTTTTAGGATCACTTCCTAGCTTCAAGACCTAGGTATCTCCGGTGGCTCTCATAAAATTTTGTCCCAGTTAGATGAACTAGAGCCTGTTAAAGTAACTAACTGAAAATACTGTGGGATAAATGCCCCTCCGTTGCATCTCAGCATCGTATTGAGCCTCAGAAAGGATCCTTTACACTTTGAAAAGTGTCAAGATGAAGCCTAGGAACCTCCTGCACCTTTTTATTAAAAACCTCTAGTTCTAAAGCACTGGAGTTGAATACTGGAAAAAACTCATACACTTGTCTCCATTGCCCAGATCTTTGCATTCCCTTCACTGGATAGTACCAAAAATCACAAGTTGGAGCCCATTCAGAGTGAAGGGATGAAAGGATTCCATGTCCTTCCTTTGAAGCCATTCTAATCTGCAGAAGAGCAGAAAACATTGAAAATGTCAGAGATCAAGAGCACGTGCAAAACTGACTAGACCAACAATTAGGGCATTTATCTGTCAAGGGAAATTCAAAGGTTCCAGTTTATGGTCTCACACTTTTACCGTTCATCTGTACAGGCTTTCAGAAGTAGGGATAATAAGACAGGACTTGCTTAACCCAGGAGAAATTATAGCAATTTTACAGTCTCTAGCAAGTTAACATTAGCAATTTGTGACCATAGAAAATGTTTGAGATTAAACACATTGTTCAGTTAATGATCCTTGTTGGCAGCAGACCGAGAATGAAGACTGCTTAAAGGGTGCAGGTAACTCCTTCTGACCAGTTCTTTGAAAGATATTTGGTGATGACAGTCCTCAAGTGAAAATAGACATATGCATAATGTTTAAGACCTAAAATGCCTAATGGGGAACCACATCAGAGAGGATAATTCTCATAATTATAAACCTGTTATGTGAACTTTGCATAAGCAAAACCTGAGAGACATAAAAGCACTTAGGAAAATTCTGTGAATAAACAGTACCAGTGGCCATGGCTAAGTGTTTCTCTCCCTCTATATTTTTCCCTTTTTCTGGCAGAAGCCATCTAATGTTGTATTTTTATACATTTTTCTAAGACACTTCACAGTATAATTGCTATTCTGTGTTTCAATATCACAATAATTGGCACCACTCTTAAACTCAGTGTCCTTTATGGTGTCCTGGATGTTATACTATTTAAAATGTCACACTAAGTCTATTTCATTATATCAGAATCAAGGAATCGCGGAATCATAGAATGGTTTGGGTTGCAAGGGACCTTTAAAGGTCATCTAGTCAAACTACCCTGACATGGTCAGGAACATGTACAACTAGATGAGATTTGTTCAAAGGCTCCATCCAACCTTGCCTTGAACACTACCAGGGAAGAGGCATCCACAACTTCTCTGGCCAATCTTTTCCAGTGCCTCATCACCCTCAGAGGGAAGAACTTTTTGCTAATATCTAATCTAAATTTACATTCCTTCATCTTAAGGCTGTTACTCCTTGACCTGTTGCTACAGGCCCTATTAAAAAGTTTGTCTACATCGTTCTTTTAAGTTCCCTTTTAAGTACAGGCAGGCTGCTATAAGGTCTCCCTGCAGACCAACAGCTTCATGTCCTTCTTGTACTGGGGACCCCAGAGCTGGACTCAGTAGTCCAGGTGGGGCCTCACAAGAGTGGAGTAGAGGGCCAAAATTGCCTCCCTTTATCTGCTGGGAACACTTCTTTTTATGTAGCCCAGGATACAGCTCGTTTTCTGGTCTCTGTGTGCACACTGCTGGCTCATGTACTAACATGTCATCTACCAGTATACCCAAATAATTCCTTATAGAGCTACTTTCTATCAATTCATCCCCTATCCTGTAATGATACTGGGGATTCCCCTGAGTCAGATGTTTGTCTGTGATGGGTTGACCCTGGCTGAATGC
The DNA here is from genome assembly GCA_013399135.1 of Heliornis fulica. Taxonomy (NCBI): domain Eukaryota; kingdom Metazoa; phylum Chordata; class Aves; order Gruiformes; family Heliornithidae; genus Heliornis; species Heliornis fulica. The sequence goes on along the minus strand of VXBZ01006905.1, from coordinate 51,123 downwards.
CAGGTGACCACCAAAGCCGCTCTATTACTCCCTCTCCTCAACTGGACAGGGGACAAAATTACAATGAAAGGCTTATGGGTCAATATAGGTACGGGGAGAGATCATGCACCAGTGGCTATCATGGGCAAAACAGGCTCAGCTTGGAAAAGTGACTGTAATTAATGACCAAACAAATCACATTTAAGCGAGGAGAAATAAACTCAAACAATAAAACAACTCCCTGACCCATTCTTTCTTCATGTCCTTAATTTCACTTCCAGATTTCTCTAATTCCTCTGCCTCAGCAGCATAGGGGATGGGGAATGGAGGTTGCAGTCAGTTCATTGTGTCTGTGGCTCCCTCCTCAGAGGGAGGACTGATCACACTCTTCCCCCAGCTTCAGCATGGGGTCTCCCTCACAGGAGACAACCTTCCACCCATTTCTCCAATGTAAGTCCTTCCTACCAGCTATATTTTCATGAACTGCCCTAACATGGCCCTTCTATAGGGTACAGACCTTTCAGGATCAGACTGTTCTGATGTGGGTTTCTCTCTCCATGGGACCACAGGTCCTGCCAGGAGCCAGCTCCAGCACAGGCTTCTCACAGGGTCACAGACTTATTTAGGTGCATCCCCCTGCTCCAGCATGGGGCTCTCTATGGGATACACTTGGATATGTGCTCCACTATGGAACTCCATGGGCTGTAAGGGGGAGAGCCTGCCTCACCATGGTCTTCTGCAGGAGGTGTAGGGGTATCTCTGCTCTCGCACCTGGAACGCCTCCCACTCACCCCAGTCTCTGCTCCTTTTCCACTGAGCTGGGTTTCTGGAGAATTTTTTCACTTGCATATTCTCACTCTTACCTCTGGCTACAAAACCTGCTCATAGATTGGTTTGGTTCCTTCTTAGCTATGTTATCCCAAAGACGTTTCCACTGTCTCTGATTGGGTCGGCCTTGGTCAGCCACAGATCCACCTTGGACCTAGCTGGCAATAGCTTTCTTGGACATAGGGGAATCTTATAAAAGTGTCTTGCAAAGGTCACCACCCTGAATGTTTCCAGGGATGAGACCTCCATCACCTCTCTGGGCAACCTGTTCCAGTGATCTATCACCCTCATGGTGAGTATAATTCATAGGCTCTTTTTGATACTTTTCATTTTTCAGAAAAATGTACACATTTCTGCTACAGAACTGATGAGACAGGACATATCTGAAAATGATATTTTGTGAGGTTTTAGAATGCTTGCATGTATGCCTGCATTTTGTGATTTGCATCTTGATGTACCACAGTCAAGATTTGATATAACAGGATCTTGAATTTGGGATGTAAAATTCATGCTCAGGCTCTCTTGCTTTTCAAGAAACATTTACTACACACAAACCAGTAAATGATGCTGGCTCCTCCCATCAGATGCAGGAATTGAAGTAGCATTTTATGTAAAGTATTTGTAAAGCATTTTATGCAATGTAAATTTTAGAAAATTTCCTCTCTTAGAACTACATAAAGAGTTGTGTTCTGAAATCACACCCTCATACTTAGATTCAACTGTTTAAATCCACTGACGTAAGAAATTAAAAGTTAGGCAGATGCCTATGTAAGAATACATGCACACTGTGGAAAAATTTTAATGATATAGTCATATGCTATATTTAGAGCATGACGTCTTTATTTTCCACCTTCCGTGTTCAATATACGTTTCCATTCCGTATTCTACGGCACCTTAATCAAAATTTGTTTTCGAATTTTCCTTCAGCAACCATCACTACTGCATCTGAGAATGAAAGCCTTTTGTAATGTATTACCCCAAACTTTCTCTGAATAAGGGTTTCCATTTTGCTATTGGAAGACAACAGGTAAGATAAATGTGAAAATATTATGCTAGATTGGGTCCCTAATTTGACATTTGTAGTACCTGTTATTTGCAGAACACTTAGCACTGAATGTCACTTCTTATGTCCAAAACAGAGCTCCCACTCATTGCCATTTGTTACAGTAACTGAGGAGCATGTCCATCAATTAGATATCAGGTCATCAAGCTGAACATTCAGAAAATAAGAAACACGTAATAGTGAACATCTGTGAAGAGACAGATTAACTGATGACATAGGAATTTTCCATAGAATCATTTGTTTGCTTTGATTAATGTGACCTTTTCTCTCTGCTTAGAATCCTATTAGTCACTCGTTACCTCTTTCTAAATTCAGCAACAAGCAAGAATCCTGCAGTCAACAGATTTCTTTACAATGTGGTGCTGCATTTTCAAAATTGGAGATCTACTCTGCTCGTCCAATGATGGAAAGGAAAAGAAAAGGGAAAAGCAGTATACAGTCATGTAAGGGGAGATTGTAAAGGAAACCTCATTTCTATCATGTTTTAACAGATTGTAATATCTTGACAGATTTTAACAGGGTGATGGCTGTCTCTACTGTTATGTACTTTGTAAGATTAAATGGCATTTCTTATTCTTCCTAAAAAGCAATCTGGAGCAACACAATTGTGATCCAATCAATACCTATATTTAGTCACAGAACTTAGGAGATATGAATCACCTTTCACAGGTTTCTGTAGTCTCTCTCTTGTTTAGTCAAGCTGAAGAAGTTGGTTTCTAAATTAAGTGCCTTGACAAAGTCTCTAAAGAGAAAATAAAAAACCAGAGAAAAATATTTTTATACTGTTTTAATAGCTCTATTTTCATACAGCCATTATAGTACACGTCTTTTAATTCTCCATTTATGCTATTATTTCTGCTGTTCATGGAGAAAAATGTTTTCAATATACTGTTAATTTATAACAATTTGCCCATAAGCATCGCTTTTCTTATAGGCAGTGCATGTTGCACTGGAAAGGGACCTCAGAAGATCATGCAGTCGAACCCCCCTGCCTGAGCAGGATCACCTAGAATAGATGACACAGGAACGCATCCAGATTGCTCTTGAATGTTTCCAGAGAAGGAGACTCCACAACCTCTCTCGGAAGCCTGTTCCTGTGATCTGTCACCCTCATGGTGAATATAATTCATAGACTCTTTTTGATACTTTTCATTTTTCAGAAAAATGTATACTCCTCTGCTATAGAACTGATGAGACAGGACATATCTAAAAATGAGACATCTAAATAATACAGTATGTTCAAACACATACTTGTCTCCCACAGAGCCCCACTAATCTTATTTGCCAAAAGCTTTCACACTCTTGTCCAAACAATGAGCATTGTCTCAGAGTTTGATCTCACCAGGCAAAAATACAAGGCAGACAAGGAAAAGAAAAGCAGTTTGATATGAAATTTAAGGATAATAAGAAGTAAGAGGAAAGTTAGATAATGAGGTCCTGTCAAACCATGGGAACTTTCCCATGGGAAAAAATCCTGTATTGCAAGGGGATAAGTGATTCTTTTCTCTGAGGCTATTCGATCCCAGTGAGAAACAGTTCTTACTGCACATCTCAGTGCACAGTTCCAGACCAGGGTATACCAGACTCTAAAAAACCACAAACACCAGCATAAGATACTTCAGCTGATAACACAGTCACTTCTGCCTTGTTTTCTCTTTAGAAGTTCACAGTACCTCACAGAGCTCATATAACCATAACCCTGAACTTTTTCCTTTCAGTCTGAGAGAGTGTCTCCTTTTAATTACTATCTAGGTAAAAACAACATCTTTTTTTCAGAGATAAGATGGAGGAATCTCAGAGAAAGGCTTACACATGATTGTGTTCAGACTGCATAAGTCCTTGAGGAAGCCCAGGCTTTTATCCTGAGTAACACAGCAGCCTGTACATCTGGGGAGAAACAACAGGAAGGATCAGGCTGTGACCTCTCCTCCAGAGACCCAGTTCTTTGTGTGTGTGGCTTTCTGAAATTCACCAGTGCACTTCAATCTGGACTAACTAATCAGGTCTGCATCTGCATTACCAAGGTGAAAGCCAGTGACGGGGGGAGGGCGCCAGGACTAGGGATGGAGATCTGATAGACCTAGGGTCTGAGCTCATATTTAATGGACCTTTGGATCTCTGAGTGTTGCGATCACTGCGAGCAAGGGCATGTGCATGTCTCAGTGATGAGCCTTAGCCAGAGAAGATCATCAAGAGTGAGCTGTCTGGTTTTTTGTAAGTGTTACCAGCCACACAGCCAGGAGTTGATATGTGTTATACATCTGGCTGCTCTCTTTCCTGAAAATGATAGAATGGAAGAGAAGGGCATCAGTATTTTTCACTTGCACACCCAGGGCCTGATTCTACCCAGGTTGGGGCTTGCAGAGTTATCCATGCCTACATGAAAAAGTCACAGTGGATATACAGTATCCTGTGCTCTTGACTAGCTGTGTCACTGATGTGGTTGTGCCCCAGCCAGCAGCTGAGCATCACACAGTTGCTCATTTCTCCCCCACAAGTGGGGAAAAATGTGGAGGGGGAAAGAAAAAAAAAAAAAAAAAAGAGATAAAGGTAAACCACATGGGTTGGGATAAGGACAGTTTACTGGAATATCAAAGGTAGGGAAAAATAATAATAACAGGTCTTGTACAAAATTGGTGATACACAATGCAATTTCTCACCAAACCACACAATTCAGACTGTAACAGCTCAGGGCTGACCCAAAGGTGGTCTGTCCCCAAACACTGTCCTAGAGTTATGTGCTCCTCCCCCACCAGCCCCTCTTTACTCTGAGCATCATGTCATTGGTATGGAATAGCCCTTGGGTTAGTTTGAGTCACCTGTCCCAGCTGTGGCCCCTCCCAGCTTCCTAGGTGCCTCCCAACTTCTCCTTGGCAGGGCAGCATGAGGAGCTGAAAGGTCCTTGACTGCTTGGCAACAACTATAAACATCCATGTGTTATCATCATTGCTCACATGCTACTAGAGAGGAAGTTTACTGTATTGTAGCTGAACCTAGGACAGGCACCCTGTCAGCAGCATCTCAGATCTTAACTCCTGGAAGACAATATACCTCTTGTGACTCCCTGTCCCTTGTAACTTCAGTCAATCAATATATATAAGCAGTGCATATAATCTTAAATGGATATTATAGAGTAAGTTGTATGTTTGGAATTTAGCCTTTTATTTACACTTTACCAGACTTGACAGAAAGGCATTGAGTTTAAAACCTTGCCAATTTTTCTAGGAATATCAGCTGGTCCAATGAAAGGTGGCACATAACACAGAAAATCCATCTGTTACAGTCCTGATAGTTCTTTATATTTTGCTATGAGTGTTCCCATAATTGGCTGTGCTTCTTAAACCTTGGCCTATGACCTTACGAGAATCTTAGCATTTATCTAAAGGACAAATTTAGCCTTCATTAATAAGTTCCCTAAAATTTGACTTTAAAAACATTAGCAATCTGTGGGAGATGTCTTGAATTTTTAATTTGTGCTGTTAAAAACTCACTGTCTGGGGGTTACAACACTCTTGCTCAAATAGAGCACTCAGGACCAAGACACCCTTTTCTTCAGTTCTGCTTTCAATAAATTTTATTGCCTGCACAATCAAATGTTTGTGGTAGGCTCCGAGTCATCCATTTTACCTTTGACAAATGTGGCAATTATTTTGCTTCTACAGTGGAGAAATAATTGTGTTTAGACCTGATAACTGTTGCCTGTGGGTTTTTTAAGCACCTTTGTTCATTGCCTTTGAAGTATTCAGGCCACATGACTGACTGCATCTCTTCAGGACCTGAGAAAAGCTCTTGTGGAAAGGCTTCATACAACTCCTGTGAGATGCCTGTAGAAGACCATAATTTATCTTTATGTAGGCTTGGGAGGACTTTTGCAGGTGAATGGGAGCCAGTCCTACTTAAATTTTGAGCTGCTTGGAAGTGCTGTGGATGCATCACTGCATGGCTGAACTTTAGTGGACATACTGTCTTCTCAGCAGGATCCAGCACTACACCAAGCACTACGGTATCTGCATAGGATAAACATCCATCTGCTTGGACTAAGCAAGCATTTTTTAACCCAACCAGGGACTCAGTGGTCACAGATTTGTAAATGCAGACAGTTCAGATTCACACATAAATTTATTTCTGTTGCTAATTTTTCATCTACTGGTGGGAATTACATACACACATAGTCAGTGGCCAAAGGTTCATTAGTCTTGATTTCAATGCCTTTGTATACCACACATTTTATTTGTTTATGGTTTTTAATATGGTCTTGGTCAAGTCACTACCTTTAGGTTCCTCTAGGAAATGGAGAAATTAATTTGATACTGCTTCTTCAAGGTAGGAAGACAATGGGTTGTTGGTTTTTTTGTGTGAAGGGCTCACACACTAACATGAAGAGATCCTAATCACTTAACAGACTTACAAATCATTTTGTTACTATCTTTCTGAGGAATGTATTTTTTAGGCTGTCAAAAGTAATGGAAATGGATAGGGGACAAACTAATGTTAAACAAATCTATAGAAGAAAGCAATGGATCATGGCCTTGGTAGTAAAGTGTGTACAGATGTCTCAGCAATGGACTCAATCCTCCTACACAGGACAAATACTTCCTCCTGAGGAGGGGCTTGAAGTAGGCTGAAGCAAAGCTCATCTAATACAACTTTATAACTTGTTTTCTATTATATTGGATATGGGTAAACATCATTGTATTGCACACATACTTCACTGCTTTTCTTTTTAGTGGAATTATTTCTGGGTTGCCTTTTTTTTCCTACAATGGTGGAGTGTATGGTTCTCGCTCTTAGTCTGTAAGAATTCCTAGTCAACCTATCCTCCATATTATTGGTAAAGATTTGTATAAGGTTTGTAAAAATTGTCACATATGGAAATTATTTCTTCATGCTTTAATACAGACACTCCTTGGAAGTACAACTTGTTATTAATCACAACGTACTGTTTTTTCTTGATGAGAGTGTTAGAATCCAACATTTTTGTTCAGTCCCATAGAAGAGTCAAATGTAGTACCATGCTAAATTGATTATAATTAGTGCATATCATCTGTGCTCTTAAGAATCTCAAAAGAACATTGTGCCTGTCAGACACCATCAATTTGTGAAGTAGGTTAATTTTTTTCTCATTAATGGATTTCCTTCAGTTGTTAATTTAAATTCCCTAATTACTCTTCCCCCCCGCCTCCCCCAAATAACATTAAACAATCTTGACGATTTTCTAAGACAAGTTTTGCCTCCTCTTCCTTGATTTGTGGCAAACTAAGTGATACTTTTTATCACCTACTCCTTTAAACAATGCCTTTTTACCACTTCAGATCCATTTTCTCCCTTTTGGCTCTTCTCCTTTTACCCTGTGTTTTATTCTCTATCTGTGCACTCCTGCTAAGACTTCTTCATCTTTGTTACTAGGTCATCCATCACAGCTGCAAGCTATCCCACCTTTTGTTTTTGGCAGTCAACCTCATTCCCCTCCTTCTATTATTAGTGCCAGGCACTCTCACATCTAATAGCTTATGTACTCAGCAGAAGAAAACATTATCATGGATTAGATTATTTTCCCGCAAAACAAAGTAAGCATTCTAAACCCCAGAAATTCCTGTTTATTCTCTTAGCTGAATTTCTACCATAATATGTTCTTAACAATAATTACAGTATATCATTTTAGAAAATTAAAATTATAAGAACAGAGAAAACTTACCTATAGAGACAGTTATCTTTGGACAAATAGCTATTTGGATTTCCACAGGGTAGAAGAGAATTTCCTTTTGCCATCCACTCAAGTCCTGTCATTAAATATGAAAACAAAATAAAACTCTTCGATACAATTCAAGGAAGAAAGTTATTTTAAAACCAAAAGAACAAAAGGGAGATTTTTCATTCATAGCCAAACACTTGAACTCAAAGCTCCAAGTGTCATCGTTCCTTACCATATGATGTCATGCTCAGCATATAAATTTGGGGGAAGTTGGTTGGGGCATAACTACTGCTCAGGAATGGGCAAGATATCAGTCAATGGGTTGTGAGCAGTTGCATTGTGCATCACCATTAATTTGTTATTGTTATTAATTCCTCTTCCTTTGCTGTTCTAAGAAACTGTCATTTTCTCAACCCACAATTTTTAACTGTCTGGGTTTTTTTTTTTTTTTTTATTCTTCTCCCCATCCCAGTGGCAATGGGAGCAGTGAGAGAGCAGCTGCATGGTTCTTATTTGCCAGTTGCAGTTAAACCACAACAGAAGCTCTGATAAGATGTAGGATCTACTTTGTCACTCAGGTAATCTAAGAAAATGTGTGTCAAAAATCCTTACATGCAAATGCATATCCCAACATACAGTGTCATTGTGAGAACCCCCTCTACCATGTAACCCTGAAGAAGACACCCTGAAAACCCATCATATTTATATATTTATAGATACTTCTATATCTATATATCTATCTATATCCATACTAATTTATATACCTATATATTCATATATTTCTATATCTATATGGCCATATGCATATATATATATATTAATATATCTATACAACCGCATATCTATATATTAATATATTTATGTATGTCATAATAATATATTTAAATATTTATTATGTTTATATCTCTGTGTTTATATTTTATATATAAAATTTCTTTTCTAGTTCCCCATAACTACTTATAATCAATTTTAGATGAAGTCTGACATTATTCAGGGTGCTGCTGGTTTAACTTGCATTTAACTTTAGGCAAGTTTTTTGCTTTTATCCATAAGTGGTTAGACCAGTGTAGATATAATTGCATTGCTAGTATTCAGTGCTTTGCTTCTGCTTTACCAGCTTTTTAACTGCATCCATTTGTTAATGTTTTTTAAAGTGTAAACAATGAAAGTAAATCTGCCAAGAGTATTTCAATATTACTTACCCTTTTTTTGGGTAAGTAAAACAGTAACCTGTTTTTTGAGACTGTTATTTGTAATTATTCTTTTATAATTTTAGGGAGCCCCAGGAATATATTATCCTATCAAACTTAGGGTAGTAATATTTTTCTTTCAGCATGACTTGACACAGATTTCATTATGCCAAGAAATAAAAGCTAATGCATGTGCTCTGAAATATTTCTGAATTATCTTGAAGATGAGGAAAGCTCAAAATGGAGATAAACCTGAGAAAAATTTAAGTTCCTGATGGCAAGGTAGGAAAGACTCTTATAAAGCAAACATCTAAGGTTCATGCCACATATCTAAACCAAATATCTCACATGTCTTATTTAAGCTTTCTCTATAGGACATTTTTCTCAACTCTGAAAGTTTGACAACAGCAGATGTGTACAGTGTTGCCTTTAGAGATATGACAACTTTTTAGGCTCTCTTATCCCACCGTATCCTGCTTTAACATCATCACGATATCACTGTACTCAAATAAATCTTTAGAGCAATTCCTGGAGGTCTCTCCCCACTTCTATCTGTATTCTAACCTCGGTAGTACATGTGGACTGCTTCATCATGCTAATTCCTTTCCTCTGGTACTAACAAGAATCCAGATTAAAACACAGTCCATCCATAATTACACAATAAGTTAATACTGAAATATGATAATATTTCTCTGCTCAGATTTCTTATGCAGTTTAAGCATCCTCTTGGCATTATATGAATTGCACTGATAAATGTTTCCTAGTCTCATAACAATTAAAAAATTGCATTTATTTTTTTTAAATACATAAAATATCAGATAATATTACAATTTATATAATTGTAAAAAATGGCAAATTGTAGCTAATAATACCATATTACACTATCTTGCTGAAATTACTTAAATACTTCTTTCAAATGAAACAATAATATTGTTGATTGGTTTAGGATTTGGAGCATCCCTTCTGCTTCACAACCTTTTCAGCTTTATGGGATCAGAGTTTCAGAGCCTTTTGTGTCTAACCTAGTTTCAGTTTGCAGTGTCTGTGTTCCTGATAAGTCCTAAAAGATAGCCTTCTACCACCCTTTTCTGTGAAATTAACTTGAGAGTTGAAAACAAGTTGGACACCTCCGTCCAATAAAGCAGCCTGTGCACTGTTGTTATAGCTATTAGAATACATAGCAATGACCATTCATTAATATTAATCTGGCAAAGGAAAAGCTGAAATGTATGAACAATAATAGAAAACAGTTGCAAGGCACCTCAGTGGACTGGTAAAAATTAAATATTCATGAAGCATTCCTCCAGGTACCATGTATTTCTTGTATATACCAGTGCTGTATCAAGGTTTCACACGTCCAATGAAAAGTAATCAATGATTCATGAAACTTGTAAGCTGGTATTCAGAACAAGGAGCAACACTTCTCTCACTTCAGGCATTGCAACACATTTGTACTGAACATACACAGGGCACTGATGCATGAGCTGAAGAAGTTCTGACCAGACAAGGCACAGGAAACAATGCCCAAGAAATTGAGGAAGACCTTTAGTATCCTCAGAGTGTGCTTAACTATGCAGCTACTTACGGGTGCGTGCATACCTCACGTGTGTGTATGAAGGTGCATTCTCTTTCTTTGTGGTGCTCTGCTTCGGGCCCTCTATCAGAATATTTTTTTTAGGAAGTTCTCACAGAAGTCAGTAACTGGATTGGAGCTGAGTCTGATGCGGGATCCATACAGACAACACCATTTTAACTCTGGTAGTTCATTTACTTTCCCTTAAGACTCACGTGAAAATGTTTTCCTCCTCTCTGCCTCTGTCATGATTGGCATGACAAAATACTGCATGGCTTTGTTATTTAAGGCTTTCCTACAGCAGTGTAAAATTCCTTGTTAGCAAATACATGAAGCTGCTTGTTTGTCTTAATAAAGGATTCTTTAAGCAACAACTTTACGCTAAATGAGGGGCTTAAGGCTATAAACAGCTCGTGAAGTTCTGTGGCACAGATAATTTAACATTGGTGCTGTCCTCAGTAATTTTCTGAGACCTCTCACTGTGCTTTTTTATGGAGATCTAAATTGCTCAAATGTTCTTCTTTTTACTGTGTGTATTTAAAGTAAATTTCACTCTACGTGAAAGCCACTAGATTGGAACGTTTGGACATTTATTTTTTTTTTTAATAAAATCTGATAAGTAATGAGAGGAAATAAAATTCTCACATCTGACCTACTGCCATGATTTGCCCTGATGATAGGACCCTGTGAAGGATGAAAGCAAATTGTTCTTCAGTTCCATTCTCTCTTCACTTCCTTTTGAACTGCAAAAGCCAACCAAGTTGTTAACAAATGCAAACTGTTATAGTGTTTTCTTTTATTTTTTATTCATTTTCTGATGTGGAAAATTGGGCTACTAGAAACCAGACTGAGATCAATGCCTTTCCACACCAAGCATGAAACAGCCTTCTGAAAGTAATATCTCTTATTTAATAGTTTGGGCTTAGTAGTGGAAAGCTGATGTCTACTTTTAGAAATCTGACCACTACTCATGAAGCAGTCCTGCAATCGCGGATTTTGCACATAAAAGTATTTCCAGATATAAAGATTGATAAGAAGTGGTCTAAATCTAAGTGTCACAGCCTTTGAATTCTGATGCCTTGTCTCTGACTGCCATTTAGAGTCTAGTTACACTGATAATGTGTCACTACCTCCTAAAAGAAGCAGCTGGTGCAAGGCCTTTTTCCCCAACCTGTAATATCTTTACTGAAAAATTAGATACGAATTAATTAAACATGATTAAATGCTATCTGACTCCTAGATAGTCTGTTGCCAGTTGCTTATCCATTATCCAGATGTGAGGCAGAGAATCGATGTTTCTCCCAGATCAGACTAACAAAGCCTACAGGGACTATTTTTTTTGGAACAATTCTGCCTTTCTTTGCAGTGACACACTTCATAGAATCATCTGAGGATCAAGCTGTGAAGCAGATGGCTTTCAGTCTCTCCTATTCTCTTTCCAGGATACATTCTGGCTTTGACTTTTTTTTTTTTGTGGTATGTAGGACTTTTGTTTACTACAGGAGGGGAGGACCTTCTTGGCCCAAAGTGTGTGAAGCAGTCATCCTACCAGCCCATGGTCAGGGATCACAGATGACTAGAGCCACTGGCTTAGGAGAGCATCTCCCACACCTGTGTTCCTAGTTATATAAATAACCAAGAACTCTTTTGAGTTCTGTGAAGATTTTAAAACTTTATATAGATCCTAGGGTGCTATGTGCTCAGAGAAATCATTGTGGTGGAATCAGTGCTCTGGTCTCCATTGATTTCCATTTTTATGAACTATTTTATCTTCTTTTTATTAGAAAGCTATTTCAATGTTGCCCTTTCATATTTGCTACCCTGAGAACAGCAAGATGAAAAATATTCAATGTTACACTTTCCCTTTAATAACAGAAACTGGATATTTTGTTTGTAAGTGGAAAACAATTTCAGTCCCAGGTTTCATTTTGCCATGTAACAACAACAACAACAAAAACATTATTTTTAATAGAAAGCACATCTACATTCACTATTTTCCCATGAAATTATAAAATAAATTATTTGGGATATTTTCAATTGGTGCCAGGCTTAATCTGGACTTTTGGGTGCATAACTGAGATCTCCAGTATTTAGAAAGATTAAAAGAAAGAAAATCGTACTGAAATATAGATGGCAACTGGTTGGCTATGAACTATTTACATTCACCTCCTGAAGTGTTTTATAATTTAAAGTTGATGTATTTCTCTTTTGTTTTCAGTAGTAATGGGCTCTTTTCTAATACCACAAAGAAGCGTAACGTCTGTGGAAAAATGGACCAACCATGACCCCAGGACCTGGAGGTGTTGGTTGATAGCCAGCTGTAGAGCCAGCAGTGTGCCCAGGTGGCCAAGAAGGCCAAGAGTATCCTGGCTTGTTTCAGGAATAGTGTGACCATCAGGATAAGGGGAGTGTTTGTCCCCCTGTACTTGGCACTGGTGCAGCAGAACCTTGAATTCTGTGTTCAGTTTTGGGCCCCTTGCTACAAGGAAGGCATTGATGTGCTGGAGCATATCCAAAGAAGGGCAGAGTCTAGAGAGTATCAAGAGGCGCAGCAGAGGGAACTGGTGTGGTTGAGCCTGGAGAAAAAGGGGCTGAGGGGAGACCTCATTGCTCTCCACAACTGAAAGGAGGCTTTAGCCAGGTGGGAGTTGCCTCTTTTACTAATTAACAAGTGACAGAACAAGAGGAAACGGCCTCAAGTTGTGCCAGGGAGGTTTTGGTTTGATGTTAGGAAAAATTTTCACTGGAAGTGTTGTCAAGCAGTGGAACAGGTTGGCTAGGGAAGTGGTTAATTTACAATCCCATGACATATTTAAAAGACGTGTAGATATAGTCCTGCTTCCTGTGTTGCATCAAATGAAGTGAGGGAAGTAATTCTCCTCCTCTACTCTTGTTGTGAGATACCACCTACAGTATCAGGTCCAGCTCTGGGATTCCCAGTACAAAAAGCCTGTTGGAGTGGGTCCAGGGGAGGCCATGAAGATGATCAGAGAAATACAGCATATGAAAACATGAAAACAGCTGAAAGAGTTTGGATTGTTCATCCTGGGGAAGAGAAGGCTCTAGGGAGACCTTCTTGTAGCCTTCCAGTACCCAAAGGGTGCCTACAGAAAAGATGGAGAGGAGCTGTTTACAAAAAGCAGTAGTTACTAGTCTTAAGCTGAAGGAGTGTAAATTTAGATTAGATACTAATAAAAAAATTCTTGCCTGTGAGGCCCTGGCACAGACTGTCCAGAGAAGCTGTGGCTGCCCCCTCCCTGAACATGTTCAAGGACAGGTTAAATGGCACCTTTGGAGGGTGTCCCTGACCGTGGTAGGGGGCTTGGAACTGGATGATGTTTAATGTCCCTTCCAACTCAAACCATCCTGCAATTTTATGTTACTATGGTTTATTAGTGGACTTGGAAGTGTTTTATTTATGATTGGACACAGTAATATTAATGCTCTATTCCAACCTAAATGAGTTGGTGATTCTATGATTCCACAGTCATTCACCAAGTCATGTCTCCATGACATGTGCAAGCTGTCAGATTTGGACAAGTAATTTCAGTGCTATAAGCAGTGATGGCTGCATAGAAATCCTTTTAAGTAATCCACTTTAAGCTTTTAAATAACACACCATGAAATTCTGCCCAAATAGTATATGTCAGTGTGTTAAGACTATCTGAGAACCAAGTTCAAAATCTATCATCAATAACTTACTCTCTCTGTCCCTTAAATGTTCACAGTAATTTGAGTAACTGTATTTTTCAGGCCTTTATTTTGATTGTTTGGGGTTTTTTGAACATAAAAAATGTAGGCTTTTAAGAATAATAAGCACTGAGATAGCATTACTGTCTACAGCAGTCTTAAGGTGCATACCTCCAACTGCTGTGAAATGTTTCAAATTCCCCTTTCTGCCTGAGCTTTTCATGAGCATGCATGAGAGAAGTGGATGAGAGAGAGAGAGGAATTGTAACTGAAAACATTTAAACTTCAATCGAAGATGACACTAGATTACATTCCTAAGAGGAGTATGCTACCATGTGAATATAAGCATAAAATTTTGCAAGTGTTAACAGTCTCCAAGGTTGTAAAATGCACTTTCCTTCATGGCCACTGAGTAATGGCACCAATACAACCGAAGAAGTTAAGAAAGACACAAATATAATACAGACTTCATTAGTGATATGCCAAATAATTTTATTTTCAAGTCCTAGTTTTTGGCTGGTTAAAAAAAACCTAGACAAAACCAAAACTGGAAAACTCCATCAAAAATCCTCTATTTGCCATAAACCCATCAATGTTATAGACCAGCTTTTGAAACCCACTATCTTTAAATTCTTTCACTCTCACATGTGCAACTACATCAAATATAATAGGGTCACGTGGGCATATTTTCTATTTACATGTATGAATAGAAAATGAAATACCTCAGTGCATTTGAGGCCAGGTTTTGGCTGTAGTATCTTTAATGTGTGCTGATTCTTAATGTGGCACTTACAGCCTGAAAACTTGAGATTTCTTTCAGTTTAACTACCCACACTCCATTTTATTTCAATTCATTTATCCACAAATTTTTTTCATGATTATATGGTAACCTCTAAAGACATAAAGTCTGAAGGCTAAAGCTATACTAAATCCTTGGAAGAAATAGGGGGAAGAAAAAAAAAAAGTGTTATTTTGTATTTTAAGGGAAAAAGAATTCTGACCACAATAGACTGAAGTTATACTGTTTGGGGCATGCTAATGCATTCAGATGATGAAGACATAGTTGGTAGTCTCAGTATAAAAGGCCATTTAAATATATATAATTGTGATGTTGGAAATTTTCTATACTTGCATTAATCTTTATACAGTTTTTCTACTGTTAAGTCAACAAAGGTAAATTTAACAACCATATTTTCTGTTGATCTTTATGTATTAGTTTCTTTATGTCTAATAAAATGTTATAATCTGACAAATGTTCCAGTGATTGAAAGTTACTGATGTTAAAGTGCTTTTTACTACACTCTCTGAATTTAGTAGTTTATAACATGCTGTTCATTATCACATCATGACTGCTAAACTGGATGAGACAGACTTTTTATTGCTTGTTCTATTGACAAAAATGCACTACAGATGCCTTATATTTTAATGGTGTTTTAATGATGGTTATAATAGTTAGCATGCCATGAATTTATGTCCAACACAGATTGCCTTAGCAGTATAATTAATAAGCACATAAATGCACTTGGTGAAGAGACTTTTGGACTCCTGTAGGAATGGTCACTTACAAATTGCAGCATGCTACACCAGAACCTCCCTGTTTCTGCTTGGAACAGTTTTCATTAAAAACTTAGGAGAGCTTCAATTCCAGTTCAATTTCTCACTGTAGTGCATTTATTGAGCTTTCTTGTCATGCTATTCACCAGAGTCAATTTTCAATACACAGAAGTAGACCCCTACCTTCCCCACAACTCTTTCTACAAGACTGACATATAAGACTCCAAGAAGTCCAGTTTCCTCTGCAGGCTACACAGAGAGAACAGATTTGTCTCACCTTAAGAAACTAGACTGCCTGACCTCCAGATGTCCTGTGCCATTATCTGACTTTGCGAAATACCAGGGCACTGACATGTTAGTGCTCTCATGAGTGTGAGGAAGAATTAAATTAAAATTCCTATAGATTGTTTTATTTACCTTGTGAACTTTGATTAAAACTTTCCTATATCTGGGGCATCTGCAAGATCTTCTCTCCGTGTGAGCTCACCAAGCTGTTCAACATGTCTCTGTTTCCACCATCACGTCTCCCTTGGGCACCATAACATTTCCCTTGGGGAACACAGAGATGTTTCCACAGTGTGATTGCTTATTCTACTAGATGTTTCTCAGTGTAATTACCAAAGTGAAGCTTCTGTTGAGTTTATTTAGGTATTGTCAGGTTCAATAGTTGGCCTATCCAAAGATGCTTCCTTCCTCTTCCCCTGAAACACTGACCATTTAAACCTTGTTCTCTTGGGAAGCCTGCATAAAAATGAAGGGGAAGTAAGAACCTATTTGAAATATCTTTGATAAATTAGTCTAAAGGGATATAATAGTGCTGTGTAAATTTCTTTGCGTTGCCTTACTGCACTTCATGTCTAGGAACCTGACAATGAAAACTTAAAATTACTAAGGATGTCTTATTAAGTGGCAAGCAGTTGGCAGTGGAGTAGAATAAGTTTTGTTATAGCTCTAATAATCAATGATTAAACTGAATGAATTCAGGGCAGGAGGCAAGACCCGTTTATTTTGCTTAGCATTTGATTACCTGTTTTTTCTCAGTTCTCATTTTGTATTTTAATTTTCTATAATCAGAGCACTTAGCTGTCAGGATGACAGGTGGTAATAGAAGCTAGAAAATTAAATAAATAAAGTAGTCATTTGGATTTATCTGTACATGCCTAGGATATCTGGCCTCAGAAAGTATTGCCTACTCCATCATAAAAAAAAAGACGAAGCCATCCAGAACACGCATAGAGTCCATTGTTTCTCAGAGCTATGGTTTCACACTACCTGAAAAATCTGCTTTATCCTTATCCAAAGTTTGAAAGCTTTCCTTAAAATAACAAGTGGCAAAAGAGCTTGAGAATAGAATGCAAATAAAACTAGGGTTCTTTCACAGTCCAGGCTTTTGACCTGTGATATTTCTTACAGGGTTTTCCAACCTCACCAAGCCTTCATTCTAGTGGAAGGGGAAGAATTACTTACCTTTACAAGCATCTGAAATGGAAATATAAGCATTACCAGGGACTTTGAAGATCGAAAAATCTATGTCAACAACTCCTTAGAGTTTATAAAATTTTAATAACCTCAGTGAAATATTTTCAATTGGATGAATGCTAAGAACACTTGCTTAGAATTGGGTTTGGAACATTCTCTTGGGACTGGAATTTTTCTTATCAGATGGACGTTCTCTTTATTCCAAATTTTGAAGGATAGGAAAGGTTTT
This sequence comes from Heliornis fulica, assembly GCA_013399135.1. Taxonomy (NCBI): domain Eukaryota; kingdom Metazoa; phylum Chordata; class Aves; order Gruiformes; family Heliornithidae; genus Heliornis; species Heliornis fulica. Next base: position 33,846 of record VXBZ01006905.1, on the reverse strand, counting down.
AGTACTAGGTACACTAGGTATAAGTCAGTATAATTGTTGACTAAGTAGACTATATCAGAGAAAAACGTATTTTCTCCTTCCATATGCTCCTACAGGTTTAGTGTTCTTACTCTGGTAACATTTATCACGATTTACACTCCATTGTGTTACATAGCACAAGTATACATATTTAGAAACATAATTTTCTAAAACAATAAACAATTTATAGCAGTATTAATAAAGTATTACAGGAAATTACTTCTGCTTCTCAGATGGTCTCCTCAGCAGAAGTGTACCAGAAAGAACACATATGAAAAAATATACATCCTTTCTGGAATGTGAACAGCCAAAATAAAAATCACCATCTCCTTGCAGACTAGACTTATCCGTTACCCTTCTGTTTCCATAGCACAGTACCTGCTGTTGAAATGCACCTCATCCTGGTTCAGTTCCTTTCCATCATCTTTGTTCAGATTTCCCTGTAAGGACACTCATTGTTTTTTAGTAACACCGTCCATGCCAATGCTGCTATCTGCAAAATGGTTGTGTATACTGTGATGAATCACACAGTGAAGTCATCCTAAGCTACATTTTGGGTTGATAAGCTTTTCTGAGAAATCTTGTAAACTGTTTCCATGGCATTTTTTTTTTCCCCTGGATGCCATCTACATACTGTATTCCCCCTAGAAAGAGATCCTTGAAGGTCTTGAATTACTATGTTACAAAAATAACACATTTTTCTGACACATTTTCATGAAAATAATGTCAGAGAAAATTTACCACTCAGCAGAAAGCAGCTGTCTGTGTCCATGACTTTTGTGAAGGTTGATGTTGAACATTTAGGTTTCCTAATGAGTATGGCTACCATCACAAGGCACCTGTGCTAGAGGGTGTGCTGGTGGTAGTACAGCAGAATGAAGGATAACAGAAACTCAGCTTCAACACTGTTCATGTCGCTGCCAATAGCTCCCTGTGACAGATGGCTATCTCTGGATATCTGTGTTATGATTCTGAGGGTGGCTTTTTGTGGGTTTGGTTATTTTTCTGGGTTTTTATTTTGTTGTTGTTGTTGTTGTTGGTGGTGGTTTGGTTTGTGTTTTTTTTTTTCCACAGATTTATGTGTTTCTATTTATTTCTATTCTATTTTATTTCTATTTTCTACTGTAAAGGTAACATGGTGAATCTGCTCAGATAACCTCATCTACAGATTGGACAGAATCAGAGCCCTTTAAAACTGATCTGAAGCTGTTGTTGAAACATCTGAAACTGAAGATGCCATTTTCAATAGAGGGGTGACGAAAAAGGTCTGACCAAGGTTCTTTCTGCGCTGCCTTTGGTGCTGATACACAAACTCAGGCTTGATTTTGGAGAGAAGGATGTCTCCAGTAAGCTCTGTCCACAGAGGCATGGGTTGTGCGTGAGTGTTTCCTCTGACCCGTTCCCAGTGCTCCCCTGCTTGACTCCTCTCCTGGGCAGCCTGTTCCTTTGCTTCAGGCTTGGTGCAGGTTGAGGGGTGCACTGCAGTTGGTCAGTGGATTGGCCATCTACACATGAAAGTGTGGTGCTGTCAGCTACAAGCTCAGGATCAACTTAGACCTGCAGGCTCTTCAGGGCCCTACAGGCTCTTCAGGGCTTCTAAGGGAAACATTAATTGTTTATTTAATGGTCAAATATGGCATTAATAATGGATTTTAAAACTAGCCAGTGAGCCAGAGGGACAGGTTAACAAAAATTATGGAATGTCTCTGACTGAGGAAACTGAAGGCTGTGTGATAAAGAAAGAGGTGAACAGAACTTTTACAGCCACACTGGGTGGATATTTCTTCATTTCTTTTATCAGTGTTAGATGGAAGGATGCTTACTCACTTTAAATCCTTTTTTTTTTTTCCTCTATGAACCAAATTGAATAGAATCACAATTCAGTGTTAATTTCAGGTGGAAAGTAACTACTTCTTCACGTGCTGAGGGAAGATAAAGACAGTAGGTCAAAGTCAAATGCAACAGTAAGTTCACACAAAATAAATTTATATAGTACGATGTCAAGCTGCATGTGAACCACAGATAAAATCCTGTTAATATATAAACATACAACAGAGTGGATACATTAACTCCTAGGTTTTAATGATAGCGTTTCTGCACTTGGACAATGAACAAATGATAGTCAAAAACAGATTTAGTGAAAGGGTTTATGTGAAATAGATTTAGTCGGGAGCATTCTTTCACCAGTAGAACATATTATTCCATTAACAAATGATTACTCAGGTTTATTATGTACAAATTATTATATCATCAGTGCACTCTGCACCAAGCCTTAATCTGTATCACCTTGTTAATACAACTTCTCCTCCATGGGGATGGTACAAGAGACCACAAGGAACGTCAGCCAGTAGGGGTGGTGTGCAAATCACATCGAGTGGGGCAAAGCAGCTTGGCAGTGTGTGTCTCATGCTGTGGCATGTAACACAACCCCCATGCAACAGCTGAGCTGCAAGCCCTTCAGCTTGCCAAGAGTGGTGGTGAAATTTCAGTGATGTATATACAACACATGTGTACTGCACTGCAGCAATACTCAACACCATTGTGTTTAACCAATAGGGCATAACAACGGAGAAGTGAGGTGACATGATTGAAGTGCAAATAGCTGAAACAACTTTCTGCCTGTGTTCTGGCATGTTTTGGAATACTTTCCAAATCAGTGAAAAATCTCATTAATACAATTAAAAGTAGGCTAACCCAAGATACAATTAATGTACAATTGAGAAAATTTCAAAATTAGAGTAATTAGGTGACACAGTTCTTTTCTATTTGAAACTTCTACAGTTTTAGGATATGAAGTAAAATTACTGATCTTTTAGTATAGCATTTCAAACGTCTTCACTGCATATTCCACTATGTTAAACAAATCTTAATTACTGGTGCATACAACTCAGTTTGCCAATTCAGGAATACCTTCATATTAGGAAAGATTCCACTGCCCGTCAGTGAATGTCAACTTTTCCCAGTGTCAGGAAAATAAATGGATTACTTCTCNTTTCATAAATGCTCACAAACACTTTCTGGCATAACTCCAGGGAGTTTCCAACATACAAGAGAAAGCCCATCAAGTAATATTGAGCATGGCTTCACAATGATGAGGCAATAAAACGTATTTGGGATGGTAATCTTTATTTATTACTGTTTCAAATTCATAATGTGGAAACATTTTGCTATATAATACAATGTTCTTTTTTGCTACAGTTCTTTTTTGTTGTGACTGCAGATAGGTAATGGTGACTTCCTACAAGCTGATAATTTGAAAGAGTATCCTTTTGCCACATAGAAGGATATTTTTTTTAGATATTCAAGTAGGATGATTCCTTTCATTTCAGACTCTTCTTGGCATTCCTAGTTACACAATCAGTACTTATGGAGGATGATGCATGTTTCTTTGTTTTTAGCCTTTCCCCAAATTGGACTGTGGGAAGAGCTAACACATATATCCCACCCATTAGAATTTGGTTGAGTACAGATTTTCATTTAATCAAAAAGACTTTGGGGAAGGGATTCAAGAGGCAGTATAGGATGTTTATAATCAATTATTTACAACGTAGTGTGTGAATCAGTTACTTAAGCCTAGATACAATTTAAGGCCATGTAGGGCATCCCACTGGCCTATAGATACCAAAACAGAAATCACAAGCCTCCTACAGGTCCTGTGTTGCATCTGCCAGACTGGGTAAACTTCTTGGTGGGCACTAGACCCCCATGTTCCAATCTAGATGTCCATGTGAGAACTAGAAACTCCCATCATGCTCAGCAGAGATCTGTCATTGGATTATAGAATGTTATTTAATTCATCCTTCTGTAGATGTTTATATTTCAACTGTGTAGCTCCCTTGAATACGTGGGATTCAGTGGAGTGTTACCAGAAGGTAGAACTATTTTACTTTACATTATCCTAGGGCACCTGATTTGCAACATCTCTTTGTCATCATGTTTTCAGTGTCAATCAGATATAAATGACCTCTTGACATTATGTGATTTTCTTTGTTGGAATCTATTAAGTGGTGTTCTGAATCTTCAACAAACTTACTTTTCCAGCTCTAGTTTGAATCCAGTGAAGACACTGTTTTGTTTTATATATCTCTTGGAAATGTAGCCCCTATGCATGCTTTATTAGACCAAACAGCTGGATTTGCATGCTTTTACCAGCTTTGTTTTCTTTGCAAATTTTCTAGATTAAACTGATGCTGGCTCTTCTATCCTGTGATCAAATGTTGTTATTCTGGGACATTCATTCGTAGCTTTAAAATGTTTGTTAGTAAGAAATGTGTTTTAATACCTTGCAGTTGCTTCTGGTTTAACTTGGAATGTTTCCCCTTTAATTTATGGCAGTTTTAATTAAAGTTCTCTCCTTTGTTCTAATTATTATAGAGTCAGTAATTCTAGATTATTGCTTCATCTCCGATGTCATGTTTCAGGAACTACTTAAAATGTGTCTTTCCATTTATGTAAAGTTAGGTTCAAGTTTTAAAGCTAGTTGTCATTCACAATTTTATTGCTGATGGCTGCTATTAACTCCAGTTTCTCTGTATCATCCTCAGCTTCCTTTTCTTAGAATGAGTTTGTGTAGCTAGAGCATTTATTTATGTTTCAGGTGCTTTTATTCTGACCTTGAAAAGTAAATAAACATTTTTTCTAGATAAAGTACGGAAGCATCACTTCAGGCTTCTCTTCTGATACTTTATCTTTTTTAATCCTGCTTTGAGAGATTTTGTATTTTACCATATGTTGCTCCTTAATTGTTTTTTTTCTATTTCATTTCTTTTTGTGTGTTAGACCTAGCTAGTGATTTAAGATCATGTATAAGCATTCATAAAGAAAACCAGCCAGATGTTTACTTGCCCACATTCTTTATGCCCTTCTACATGCAAGAATATCCAGTGTAATGACAAATAAACTGTTTGTTTAAAATGGGGACAGATTTCAGTTATGTTAGTTTTTCTGCACCATTACTCTACTAGATAAAGGAACATCTACTTCTTTACTCAAAGGCTCAAACACTGTGGGACTAAATCCATTACCATATTGTAAAATATGGTAATGGATTTGGTCCCACAGTGAAATGAAATATTACTTGACAGTAATATTTCATTGCCTGGAAGAAATATTTTAATCTCTAAAGTTCATATTTCAGTTATCAAGTGTATCTTGACAAGTGAGACTGCATCTGGAGTATTGTGTCCAGTTCTGGGCCCCTCGGTTCCAGAAGGACATAGAACTCCTTGAGAGAGTCCAGCACAGGGCCAGCAAGATGATGAAGGGAGTGGAAGGCTGAGGGAGCTGGGTGTCTTCAGTTTGGAGAATGAGGGGTGACCTCATTAACGTTTATATATATGTAAATGGTGAGTGTCAGGAGGATGGATCCAGGCTCTTCTCAGTAATGGCGAGTGCTAGAACAAGGGGAAATGGTTCCAAACTGGAACATAGAAGGTTCCTTCTTAATATAAGGAGGAACATTTTCACCGTAAGGGTGATGGATTACTGGCACAGGCTGCCCAGAGAGGTTGTGGAGTCTCCTTTGGAGAGATTCAAGACCAATCTGGACACATTCCTGTGTGATTTAATCTAGGTGATCCTGCTCAGGCAGGGGGGTTGGACTACATGATGTTTAGAGGTTCCTTCCAACTTCCTTTCCAATGGTCTGTGATTCTGTGAAAGAAGAGCAATGAAGCTAGTGGCAGATCTAGAGAGTATAATGAGGAGCGGCTGAAAGAACTGGGGTTGTTCAGCCTGGAGGAAAAGGAGGCAGAGGGTCCTCATTGGTCTCTACAACCATATGAAAGGAGGTTTCAGCCAGGTGGGGGTTGGTCTCTTTTACCAAGTAACAAGTGACAGAACAAGAGGAAACAGTCTCAAGTTGTGCCAGTGAGGTTTAGGTTGGATATTAGGAAAAGTAATTTCATTGAAAGTGCTGTTTATCATTTGAGTAGACTGGCCAGGGAAGTGATTGAGTCACCATCCCATGACATATTTCAAAGACATATAGATGTGGTGCTTACGGACATGGTTTAGTGGTGGTGGACTTGGCAGAGCTAGGTTTAGCATTAGACTAGATGATCTTGATGATCTTTTACAAACTAAATAATTCTATTATTCCACAATTCTATGAAATACTTTTTGAAGACAAAGTAAGGATAGAGGATGCCAAGAAATGGTCACACAGGAAGTAGTTGCTTTTTTGCCCTTGTACTTTTCTGAAGCTATATTTAACAGTTTTATGTAGTAATACTACTTGTAGAAGTTTAGAGAGAATCTGCCTTACGGGATCATAAAGTTCAGGAGTTTATGGTGATTGATTGAATAAAATCGGAATGCTAATCCATGATGTGCAGTGTGGCATAACTCCAGAAGAGCAGGCTGAGGGGCGGGATGGAATACACTGGCTGGGCAACAAGCCAATGCACAGCATCATTGTAATTGCAGATGAAATAATAATTATTTGTGATAGCTTGCTAATCAGTGAAAGCATGGAAAAGGCTGCTGACAAGTGCCATCAAGGTAATTAAGGTGAAGCATTGAATTTGCATAAATTTACACTTTGATCATTGTTCACAAGATACCCTATCTCAAAATAGACTTGGCTGGTTTCAAGATGAGTACTAAATCAAAGCAAAGGAGTGCAATAACTGCACAACATCAATAATGCTTACAAAATACAGATGCACCTTACATAGGCAATTATCAAAAGAATCTATTGTCCTTAATCAAAGAATGATACTCAAGTTACTTTTTCAAATAACCAAATAGTTGTAACTAGCATATGCCTTTCTAGTTTTAGCTCTTTAACAAGCACAGAAAATGCTTTAAGGTGAGATCTTCTGAAAATACATTTTGTTATGCTCCTTGCTTAGAAAAACCCACCCTGTTCAATAGGGGCTGCTGAAACTGGAGTTGTCATTCCCCGTATTATTTGGACACGTGTGCAAGCTGTCTTGGAAGCATGTATTTAATCAGTTCCTTTAGGCACTGCAGATACATCAGGCTCTAAGACACTACCTCTGACAAAAGGCTAAGCTGTAGCCCTCTATGCTGGTTTCCTGAGTATCAGCTGTCAGGGTGATAGTGGTGCTCAGCCCTGCAGCCATAGCTCCATATCTGATTTACCTCCAGTGTTGTGATTCTTTTCCCTCAGGGAAGCAGCAATGGGGCCTCTTGACAGTGCTGTCTCCTAAAGGAAATAAAAGTTTATGTAAAACAAAGGACTTTGTGCTCTCAAAGAAAGCATGCAGACAACAAAGATCTAGACGGTACACATCTATTCACTCTTCCCTAAAATTTATCGCTTCCTGGAAAACCCTTCTGAGACTTCTGAAGTCCCTCTTTCTGTCAACCTTGCTCTCCAGGCAGTTTCTGACAACTTATTCCCCACTCTCCTTTTTACTATGATTTTTTAAAGCTCTTTCCTCTTCCAGATTGAAAGGGATCATCTTATTAAAAATAGTGATATGTTTTAAACTAATAATATGGTCAGTCATAATTTCTGAGTATTCTCAATTATATTATGTTGCTCTTTGCTCTGATTTTGACTAACATCAACCTGCAAGCAACTCCATTACCTGCCTTGCTGAAGATGTTTCTAAGTATTTCAGGATCAATGTATCCTAATGGGAAAACTCTGTATATGTCATCGGGTACCTGCATATACACAAGAAATAATAATTTTTCTGTTAAATAATTTCAACCACCTATTCTGGGGAATTTTTTTCTTGCTTTCTTGTGTTCTCACCTCTCCTCCACCTACAGCCCTGCTGCACAAATTAAGCATCAAGGCTACTGTAATTGTAATTGGCTGTGTTTTAGCACATTATTTATTGCCTTTTATTTTATTCTTGTCTGTACCATTGTTCACTAGGAAAGTTGTAAATCAAGATGTCACATTTGAGGGTTGTTTTTTTTTCTTTTTATCCTTGCAAATTCTTTTGCCTGGATACAGAATTTCAGTAGAAGGAAGAAAATGTATTTGTCTAGTACAGTATGTGCTTGGCATGTTTTTATACTCTACTTATTTAGAAAGATGATGTCTTAAAGCTGTCGCTCTGACACAGACATACAGCATGTAGAGTTTGCTTTTACAGTACAGCAATAAACACATCCACTGAGGTACCAGNTCTGAAGCTATATTTAACAGTTTTATGTAGTAATACTACTTGTAGAAGTTTAGAGAGAATCTGCCTTACGGGATCATAAAGTTCAGGAGTTTATGGTGATTGATTGAATAAAATCGGAATGCTAATCCATGATGTGCAGTGTGGCATAACTCCAGAAGAGCAGGCTGAGGGGCGGGATGGAATACACTGGCTGGGCAACAAGCCAATGCACAGCATCATTGTAATTGCAGATGAAATAATAATTATTTGTGATAGCTTGCTAATCAGTGAAAGCATGGAAAAGGCTGCTGACAAGTGCCATCAAGGTAATTAAGGTGAAGCATTGAATTTGCATAAATTTACACTTTGATCATTGTTCACAAGATACCCTATCTCAAAATAGACTTGGCTGGTTTCAAGATGAGTACTAAATCAAAGCAAAGGAGTGCAATAACTGCACAACATCAATAATGCTTACAAAATACAGATGCACCTTACATAGGCAATTATCAAAAGAATCTATTGTCCTTAATCAAAGAATGATACTCAAGTTACTTTTTCAAATAACCAAATAGTTGTAACTAGCATATGCCTTTCTAGTTTTAGCTCTTTAACAAGCACAGAAAATGCTTTAAGGTGAGATCTTCTGAAAATACATTTTGTTATGCTCCTTGCTTAGAAAAACCCACCCTGTTCAATAGGGGCTGCTGAAACTGGAGTTGTCATTCCCCGTATTATTTGGACACGTGTGCAAGCTGTCTTGGAAGCATGTATTTAATCAGTTCCTTTAGGCACTGCAGATACATCAGGCTCTAAGACACTACCTCTGACAAAAGGCTAAGCTGTAGCCCTCTATGCTGGTTTCCTGAGTATCAGCTGTCAGGGTGATAGTGGTGCTCAGCCCTGCAGCCATAGCTCCATATCTGATTTACCTCCAGTGTTGTGATTCTTTTCCCTCAGGGAAGCAGCAATGGGGCCTCTTGACAGTGCTGTCTCCTAAAGGAAATAAAAGTTTATGTAAAACAAAGGACTTTGTGCTCTCAAAGAAAGCATGCAGACAACAAAGATCTAGACGGTACACATCTATTCACTCTTCCCTAAAATTTATCGCTTCCTGGAAAACCCTTCTGAGACTTCTGAAGTCCCTCTTTCTGTCAACCTTGCTCTCCAGGCAGTTTCTGACAACTTATTCCCCACTCTCCTTTTTACTATGATTTTTTAAAGCTCTTTCCTCTTCCAGATTGAAAGGGATCATCTTATTAAAAATAGTGATATGTTTTAAACTAATAATATGGTCAGTCATAATTTCTGAGTATTCTCAATTATATTATGTTGCTCTTTGCTCTGATTTTGACTAACATCAACCTGCAAGCAACTCCATTACCTGCCTTGCTGAAGATGTTTCTAAGTATTTCAGGATCAATGTATCCTAATGGGAAAACTCTGTATATGTCATCGGGTACCTGCATATACACAAGAAATAATAATTTTTCTGTTAAATAATTTCAACCACCTATTCTGGGGAATTTTTTTCTTGCTTCCTTGTGTTCTCACCTCTCCTCCACCTACAGCCCTGCTGCACAAATTAAGCATCAAGGCTACTGTAATTGTAATTGGCTGTGTTTTAGCACATTATTTATTGCCTTTTATTTTATTCTTGTCTGTACCATTGTTCACTAGGAAAGTTGTAAATCAAGATGTCACATTTGAGGGTTGTTTTTTTTTCTTTTTATCCTTGCAAATTCTTTTGCCTGGATACAGAATTTCAGTAGAAGGAAGAAAATGTATTTGTCTAGTACAGTATGTGCTTGGCATGTTTTTATACTCTACTTATTTAGAAAGATGATGTCTTAAAGCTGTCGCTCTGACACAGACATACAGCATGTAGAGTTTGCTTTTACAGTACAGCAATAAACACATCCACTGAGGTACCAGAGGTTGTCTTCTAAGACAGCTCTCTCAGCATGCTGTATTTGTATTCCATGCAATCTTCATACACCGACATAATTAGCTAACTAAGAGTGAGCCTCATTATTGTATATACAAGCATTACATGCACAAATCTCCTGGAAATGCACATACTGTGTATGACTTCAAAGTGTCATCTGCTCTGTCCTTGTTTTCCTCCTGTTTATTAATAAATAAATCAATGTAATTACAGTATTCCGGAGAATTAAGACAGGAGATACATACCAAATGCTGAAGCTGCCTTTCCTATTATGAATCTGATATTCTTATCGCATAATTGTAACTCATAAGTCAATTCTCAGCTGAAATGTTTTATAGAAATTTGTTGAGCACTGGAACCCTTTGGGAAGTTCTGGTTTGAAAGGCTTGCCCCAGTAAATCAGCAGCAAATGCAAATCGATTTCAGCACAGCCGAAGTTTCACCCATGGTATTCTGAAGTTTTTCCTAAAATTTCATTTGGCTTTTGGAACTCAGGATATCTTGGTCTTGCTTTGTTTCTGGAATGAGATGTTACAAGGAAGAGAAGATAGTATAAAATACACGTAACAAAAGTGTGCACATATTTCATAGGGAATTTTTTAATTAGGGATTAGTTACATAGGAGGTTTAGGGATTAATTAAACAATACCTAATTAAAGCTAGATTCCAAAATGTATTCTCTGTAAATCTGAAAGTCACACTGAAGGAGAAAAGGTGGATTTTGGCAGCTAACTAATAACATCATACAGAATGGGAGAAAAACATGAAAAGAGACTTCAAAAGTGGGAGAAGGAGCTTGTTGATGTCTCTCTATTCCTTATTGCCTGTAATGGACAAAAGTCCTAATTTGGCTAGCCCACTTATTAACCTATATTCACAATCTGTAATCTGAAAAGTCATCTATTTGATCAGTGAGGCTTCTAATACAGGGTGAATAAAGAGCCAAGGTGTCTTACTGCTTTCTGGAGCGGATATGACTCAGTGAAGATGGGGGAGACACATAAGAGGAAGTACTGATACTGAAGTCTACTCTCATTAATTGCACTTGATTATATTATCATTCTTTTAGCTGTATTATCCTCATTCTTTTATCTTTTTCTCTGCCCTGATATTTTTACTGCATCTTCGTTATATATACACTTTGGCCTTGTGGCTTTCTTAGAGTAAGTAGTCTTGAATACAATCACCTAGAGTTTCACTAACATGGAAAACATGATTATTCTCTAACATAATATCCACTTGGGGGTTTGGGTTTTTTTTTTTAGTTTTGGTTTTGGTTTTTTTTGAGTTTTTTTACCCAAATAACATGTAACATAGAGCCAGTAATTTTGGGGAGAGTGAAGCAACCCTGCATGATGTAAAGCTTATCTGCCATTTGAAAATTAGCTTCACCAGAAATTCTTCGTCCAGCTTCTAGAGTGGGCTGCTTCTTAGTTGGTTTTTTTGTCCTCTTTCCACCAATTTTAAGGATAAAATGAGCCTTAATGAACTTCTAGTTGAAGTCCTTATATAATATCAACTATAAAAATTCACCTTGCAATATCTTCATGGAATCCAATAATTTTTGGATTAATAGGTACAGATTTTACAAAGATAGTCTTAGCTCAAAAACTTTTATGAAGGTGTCTCCACCACTTCTCCAGTAAAGTGTGTCAAAAAGGTTAATTACTCTTAAAATATGTCTTTCTTCCCTTTTTAATTTGTCTGTCTTCAATTTTAGCCCTTGAATTTTTTAATGCTTTTGGAAATTCATGGTATGTTGTTACTGCAGCATGGCCAAACACTAAGTCTTTGTCAAGGTCATTGTTTCTTCCCAGGATGTGCTTCCCATTCAAGAATCTTTTGTCCCTCCATATTTATGTCTTTTCATCTGACTCTATTAAAAATGGTAGCTGACAGAGCCTATTATTCCTCTTTGTCCGTGACCCCCTTAAAAATGGTTTGGCTCAGTTTAGAAATGACACCTGTTATTATCTATCACTTCACCGATCCCTGGTTGTCTATAAACCTTGAGAGAAAATTGTTCATACTTTCTTCACATCTCTGATGGGGATACATTGAGTTGCATTGGGTTGAGGTTTTGTTCTTGAGGCTACATACTCATTCTGTGTTTTCCTATTGGTGAATACATTTCGATATCCATCAGTTACCACTTTGTCATCTATTGACGAGGTGCTACATCGATTTTGAATAGTGCTAATTCTTTTAATTGGAATGTTGCGTGGTAAAACTCAGTTTAGCTGACTACATCAAATTTCCACCAAACTTTAAAGCCCAACAAATCCCAATTCTTTTAATCAGAATTGACTAAACCAAAAAGATATATAGTTAAAAAAAAAATCTGTCATTTACAACAGTATTTCTCTAATTGTGTAGAAAAGTCACAGGCTTGAGTATACTGTTTGCCCTGAAACAGCAAACAATCCCAACAAAAGCTACCACAATCATGCCATTGTCTAATGTAATGTGTTATGTCATTCTGGAACCAAACACACTGAATAACTTCACCTGGGTAAATATGAGAGGAACATGTTCAAGCATGAGAATATGTTTGATACTATTAAAAGTATAGAATGTACAATATCATCTGTAGATCAAAAATAATGTATATCTCATGTTGTTAAATTTCACAAATAGAAGTGAAATGGCTGTCATTCCAGGAACCCTGGTGACCTTTTGCAACTTACTTCAGGAAACGTGGGATTTAAAAAAAATTTCTTTCCAGCAGTGCCTTCTATTGGTGGCACTTGTGTTTCACAGGCATGACTGTCTGCAGAGTTGTGTCTGAAAGTTAAAGGCAGAGCACTTTGCATTTAAAACCTCTTAAAAAAAAAGTGACAAGTCTCTCAGTTCTCTGAACACTTACTGGGGTCATATATACATTTTATGATAATCATTTTTTTATCTCACACTTTAGACAAACTCAGTTGTCTCAATTTACCAGAGAAGTTTAGTGAAATTCTCAACACTAAAGTTAACCTTTAGGGAAGTTAAATTTCAAACTCCAAGATTTTTTTATGTAGAAAAGCAATTCGGGTCAACTACGGCAATCACAATATTAACTCTGTGTTTGATTTTAATTTTCACTCTGGGGCCAAATCAGTCTAATTGGCTTTTCAGACCCTTAAATGAACCACAACATAGACAGAAAACTCACTCCTATTTAGAACCTATGGTGGACGCTAGGCACTCCCAGAGCTCAGTGAAGATCTCTGAAGGCACCTCTTTCCCTGTAGTGCTTGTGAAATAAACCTCAGATTAAGGTATATAGTATAAGTAAATGACAGTTACATGTTTAAGGTTCTTTGGGACAAATGGAGAGAGAAGGCCAAACCCTGTCAAAAGTGTGGAAAGATAAATCTTTAAATAGCTTAAATGCTAGATTTATCTTGTCTTTAATAAGAGTTCAGGGAAAAACAGCTGCTTGCTATATGTGTACCTGAACAAGGGTTTAAATGGACTGTGGTGATGATGCAATCATCAGGAAGCAAAGGCCCTTCTCTTAGAATAGTACTTTAAGCAACTGTAAAGCTATTTCCAATTTTAAAATTTATGCCATTTAAAGTTATCTAAAAATAACTGTTTTCTGCAGAATATTTGTAAATGATAGGTGGAAGAAGCGTTCTTGACACGTAAAACAAATACTTGGATTCACCTTCCATGGATTTCTGTAGCGTTCTGTCACCTCCAGTCTTCAGCTAGTACGAGTCGGGGCCATCCCTAAGATGATCAGTGAACCAGATTTTTATTTAAGTACAAAACATTCATGGTCTATAAACTAGCAAAGTACATTTAAATTGCCAACTTGATAAGTACTCTGCAGTACCAGAGTCCTGGTATTAACTGTTGCTCCTAGCACAATGGGGACAAATAGCCAGCAAAAGATGAGACCTATTTACCTGTATTGTTTCCTGTTTAGAGTGCAGTTGCTATGGGTAATTTGAAGCAGCTTAAGGGAAGAAAGAGAAAGAAAATACATAAAGTGCAAGTGATGGGAAAGATAATAGAATAATGTACATTAAATACTCAGCAGGACAGAAAGCAATTGCTCTGAACCTTTTCATTTTTATCTCTGGAAGAGCATCCAGTGCCAGTGCTAACAAATGAACTAGTGTTGGTATCAGTCCAAAACACTAAAAAACCCCAAACAAAAAAAACCAAACTCAAAATATTATAAAAGGTAGATATGGATACTGCAATGTGTTAATGAAAGAGACAATATGCGTGTGAAAGATTTATTGACTTATCAACTGTCAATGATGATTGAAATGACAATAATACTGAAGAGATAAACATATTTAAAGAGTGGTTGGATGTGATATTTCTAGTTTGTACAGCAGGGAAGCTACAAATAGACGAAGATTTTTTTAAATCTTATGAGAACTGGAAGGCCACAGATGTGCCCTGAACTTCTCCACCAGCCAGGTGGAAGGAGTGGGTGTAACTAAGGTACAGAGAACATTAATTTCCAAGTTGTTAATTTTAGTATAGATGTTGCACAAAAGGCATCATTAAAAAGCAATTAATGTTAACACAGAGTTTTGTTTACAGTAATAAGATTGCTACATACTGAACAACAATTGGATAATTATACTGGTTGTGATTATTGGTTGCACATATGGGAGGGTTTAAAAGCAAATTAGCTGATAAAATTCTGTTATTGAATTTTAATTCACTTCTGGATATTTTTCTTTGCTGTTTGAAAAAAATAATCATTGTTTCTCAGTTCACTGTAAGAAGGCAAGTTTTATGACTTTTAACCTTTTTTTGGGGGGGAGGGATGTAGCTGTGCTTCAGCTTAGGCTAATATACATAACTGCTGGTGAGGATGGTCACCTTTGTTGTGACAAAGATTTCAGTAACATAAGTAAAAAACACCCAACAGAATCACAGAATTGTTAATGTTGAAAGGGACCTCTGGAGGTCATCTTGTCCAATCCCACTGCAGAAGCAGGACCACCTAGAGCACATTGCCCAGGACTGTTTCCAGATAGCTTTTGAATATTTTTGAGGAGGGAGACTCAACCACCTCTTTGGGCAACCTGTGCCAGTGCTTGGTCACTGTATCATTAAAATAGGGATCCTCCTTCAGAGGGTTCCTCCTATATTTCAGTGTGTGCCCATTCACAATCATATCATTCACTAGGCATTTTTGAACAGAGCCTGGCTCTGTCCTCTGTGCAACCTCCCTTCAAGTATTTATATACATATAACACCCCCTCTCAGCTTTCTCTTGTCCTGGCTGAACAGAACCAACTCTCTCAGCCTTTCCTCATATGTGAGGTTCACCAGTCCCTTAATCATACTTGTGGCCCATTTACCTCTTTCACAGCAAACTGCTAGCTCTTATCCAACCAAGCATCCACCAGGACTCCCAGGTCTGCAAAGCTACTTTCCAGCTGGACAGCCCCAAGGATACATTGGTGTATGAGGATGTTCCTCCCCAGGTTCAGGATTTTGCATTCCTCCTTACTGAATTTCACAAGGTTCATAACAGCCCATTTCAGTAGATTTTGAGGTCCTTCTGGATGCCAGTACGGCCCTCTGGTAATCCACCCAGTGTGGTGTCACCTACAAACTTCTGAGAGTACACTCTAAGCTATCATCCAGATCATTAATGAAGATGCTGAGCATGATTGGACCCACTTGGTGTGCTTTTTTTGTGTGTGTTTGACCATGTCCAGGAGCAATTTCTTCAACCCTGTGGGGCTTCCTACAGTTTTACCTAACTTCCTATTTGTTGGGATGGAGCTCTCTTGGCCTTGGATATGATGCTTGGATATTAGCCAGCTTTCTTGGGCTCATCTTCCCTCCAGGACCTTAGCCCATGGGACTGTTCCAAGCATAACTTTGGAGAGACCAAATTCTTTTGAAGTCCAAGACTGTGACCTTGCTTTTCACACTCCTCCCTGCCCTCATGATCCTGAGCCCCACCATCTCATGGTCACTGCAGTCAAAGCTGTAACTGAGCTTCACATCCCCTTTGAGCCCATTCATCTTGGTCTGAGGTCCAGCAGAGCACCACTTCTCATTGGCTCTTCTATCACTTGGAGGAGGAAATTATCACAAATGCAAGAATGTCCCAGATTGCTTTTGTCCCACTGTGTTGTCTCTCCAGCAAGTATCAGGATGGTTGCAGTTCTTCATGACTAGAGCCTACAGACATAAGGTTCTTCCTACCATGTTCCATGTGATCACGAAAATGATACAGATGATCTAGAGATGTTGCACATCACAGAATCACAGAATTGTAGGGGTTGGAAGGGATATCAAGAGATTATTGAGTCCACCCCCCCCCCCCCGCCC